>JAWZYV010013742.1:0-582500 GCA_038373885.1 Cheiracanthium punctorium | reverse complement strand
AAATATGGTATTCGGTGCATCCCTACTATAAATTCTAGACAGTGGTGTAAAACTATTAGTATTTCATTCAGATGATGTTCTCGAAGTAACAATATTACTTAGACTATTACCGCAAGTAATTGCTTTATTATGTTATTAGTAAAAATTCCGAGTCAGATATAGGTTTATACACAGAAAAACATGTTTTCTCTGATACATCCAAAGATAAAGTAAAATGTGAAACTGTAAAGGAAATCTGAATTATGCATAAGCCATTATTTTATATCTCAGGAAGGATGTAATAACAGAAAAATCCTACTGCAAGCTTGCTGCTAAATCTGTAGGGATTTCAATAAAATTTATTGAAAAGTCTTTGGAAAATATATTGAAACAAAGTTTATTACATTTCGAAACAAGATTTACAGCTGATATTAAACTCGGTTTTATAGGTGTATCTATAAAATTCAGCGTAAACCGTGTTTTACAATGTTATCGTAAGCTTTCTATTTATCCTTTAATACAGGAGCATTTCTTAATAAATTAAGTCCGGAAATTTTCATTCATAGTAGAGAATAAAAAGAAAGTTTGACATACTTTATAATATTAAAAGTTAAACAATATGGGCTTTGGTATTCGCTTAAAAATTTCTGAATGCGCTTTTTCATCATAACTGTCGAATTCCATTTCATCGTCCAATTCCATTAGCTATTGCTAGAAAATTTGATTAAAAATACAATTCTATTAGCAAAGTTCAACTCTTCTAAGATTATTCATATGCGTTTACATCTGGTTTTTCTTTTTTTAATATACAAAAAAATTATTTTATTTTATTTTCAAATTGCAACATTTTACCCAAATTATTGTCCACTTTTTCCAAAAAAGTTAAGATTAAAATTAACTTTTTTTCCTTCTTATTTCACTTATAGAACAACTTACAAGCAAAAGTACTTCATGAAAACGTAAGAATTGTTATACTTGTTGTACATTATTGAATATCATGATAATCGTCACCATCTAAAATATCAATGTAAAAAAATGTAAAAATTAAAAAAAGAAAAATATAATTCGCTGTTCTACTAACCGGGCTCCTGATCTGGGGTTTCGTAAGACAGTAGAATACTCAAAAGTAAAAAATGCTTCAAACCAAAAAGTTGAATTTGCCTTGGAGGTTTATCCTATTATCCTATCCTATCCTGCTTCTTATGCTTTAATAGAACAATGAAGAAGAAATTTAGGCTAGAAAGTGTTGCACAACTTATGTCTTTACATAATTAATTTTTCTTATGGCAAATTAAATACAACAGTCAGGTTGATACAGAAATCCTATTGCTTTCCATAAGAGAAACTAATTCACGTGACATTTGCAGGCCTAGTTCAAGTCAAAATTCGCTGGTCAGCTGAGAAAATTCGGGTGACTACTTATTTGTAAAAGGCTCTTTTAATTTTCTGTAAATATATAAATGCGTAAAAGTGAATATGTTTTGTGAAATGTGATTAAGTCATTTTCATTCTTATTTACTTGTGCATCTGTGGTTCGTTTACAGCAGACTGCATGTTCAACGGAGTTTAGGTACATCTGCTAAAATAACAATAATTCCAACAGAAACTAGTGGGTATTATATGCTAGTATCATTTAGTGATTACTAAAGTAATATGAAACTGGGCTTGTAAAACTTTTAATTTGTATTTTTATTTAATGTATTTGACAGCTTAAGAATAAAAAACGATAAAATTGTAAATATTACATTAGCTGGGTAATTTTGATTTCTCAAATATGAGAAAAACTGTTGAAAATCATGCTTATTGTAATTTTAAAAAAAAATTTCACATTTTTTCGTTGTAGTTTTCATAATATAGTGCTTTACTCTCCCTCTGTATGCACACATATTTTGAAAAATTAACATTTTCTCAAGAACTGATGTTACTAATAAAATAAAAATTTAGTTTTCGGTTATACAGTATTAACAATCTGCAGTTATTCATTGTTGTTGTTATTTGAATTTTTCTACTAACGCATTACACAGTTCAATTAGTGCATACTGTTACTACAATAAACTCTGTGAAAGTGTGTGTGACACCACTTTATTAATCAGTAAGAAAATCGAATTACGACGCTTAGTGTCTGTGCTAAACTTCCCTGTACTAAATGATCATGTTCACATAGGTTGCAGACAGAGCCACAGATGGGATTTTCGAGCCCCAGAGTAGGTTTTTACGAACCCCCCTCCCCCTCACCCCCAAAAAAACATTCTTTCATCCCCTCTCCCTTCCCTCTTCAAAAAAAAAAAAAAAAAATTTCCTCAAAAGTTTTTTAAACACTTTAGAACTAGACCACTTAAAATTTACCGTAGATCATATATACAAAACCTTGTACATGATAAAACTTCCATCAAAAAGATTGCAAGTATATTTTATCAGAATTATTTATAAATAATGTACATGTAATTTTGAAATTATTTCTTAATCTATGCAGAGAATGACTTGATATGTCATTTTAAAATATTGAATACTCGCTATTTGAAAACTAAAGCAGAGTTATGAAATTCGTAGCCAAATGAGAAACGCAGAAAGAAACAAGCAAGCAAACATCCATGAGAGTTAATGCCGCCGACCGATTTCGGTAAGTATGACTTACCAAACTGCATTCTTGCACTGATGATGGTAAATCCTATTTACCAAAACCGGTTTGCGGCATTAAATCTCACTGGTGTTTGCTGACGTCATTTTTTTGTGTGTTAAAGCAGAGTTACCTTGTTTATCAAATTAGTTATTAGTTTACAAAACTTCAATTTATATGAAAATGTGAAAAATAGGAAGTAATAAAAGCTTCAGTCTGCAAATTCGGTTGCCTATAAATGTTTCTATGAAAAAGTCCTTCTGACTCTTTTAGATGCAAAATCGTCAATTACATCATCAAAGCTCGAAAAGCGAGAGCAAGATCTGTTTCCATGGCAAGAGTGGTTAGTCCACCGAGTCTTTCTTGTGACATGGTTGATCTGAGATAATTTTTTATTCTTTTTAAACCACTTAAGGGGATGGTGGACATTAAAAAGGTTTTTTTTTTATTTAATAAGATAGGATTGTGAAATTTTGTATTTTAATATATTAAACTAAAAGCATTATAAACAACTGAAAAAAATTTAAAATGAATTTTAAGAATATTACTAATTAATTAAAAATTAATTAATTTTTTAGTTTCGAAAAACGCTCCATGCGTTTTAATTTTAACTTTTTTTTAGTAATTTGGTTTCATAATGGCATAAAAATATATTTTAAAAAAAGTCTGTGTATCGGTTTTTGATTCGACCGAGTAGTTAATTTTTTAGAAATATTTTCATGGATATATACCAAGCTTTCCCGAAATTTTTCAGTTTTCGTAAATAAAAGTGAAATTTCATAATCGAAATTTAGACCCTATTTAAAAAGGATACACAGATTTATTGTAATGTATGAGAAGAATGTTTGCAGTCAATTTTGTACAATTCCGACCGAAAATAAGTCGCATGGAGCATTTTGAAGGCAAGAAAATCGCAAAAAACTTGATTTGGAGAAAATACAGTTTAAAGTGTCATTTTCCATTTACCTTTAATACCGTCTCTTCTGAATAATTTTATTTATGATTTTACCTTCACAAAACATATTTTAAAAATAATTTCATTCGAATATTAGCTTATTTTGTAAAACGTTCAATAAAACTTGTGACGTGTTTATTGACGCGTTTGTTTGCATTTTTGTGGACATTTAACTGTCCCTTTTAATTTTTTCAAACCCTAATAACTTTTTAAAAAATTGCCGTAGACATATGCGGTTTTTTCCTCCATGGTTCAGCTTTAACTGTAGAATATTAGTATGTAAAAAAGAAAATACACATTTTTTGGGCCAATTTTGATGATTTGGGTGTCCACCCTTCCCTTAAAGATCTCTCAGCTCCAACCACTGACACTGGAAGAGTACAGAATGGCCTGGTGGCTACACAAACATTTGAGTACAAAGAATCCAGTTTTAAGCTTATATTACAAACTAGCTTAAGTACCCGTCCTCGACGGGTTAGTGAATGCAAATTTCCAAAAAGCAAGAACTTTCGTCAGCATTGTAGGAGTACACAGAATGAATGTAGTATGTTGCCAAAGTAAAGAAAGCGAAGTTATAATTTTTATGTATTGTTAAAATATTACAGGTTAGAGAGTAACTAAGTAATACCATTTGATTCGCTTTAGTTGTAATTATGGGATGCGCGAATGAATATTTACACATACTGAAATAATTTTCGCAAAATCTCAAAATTTAATCATCATTTTGAAAAATTGGAAGCCTAGAATTTAAGTTGAGTGACAACCTATCATGTCACCCAAATTCGTTTCATTCCCTGCAGTCTTTATTTCATGATGCTGGAACAATTTTCAGCATTTTAAAACGATTTTCGCAAAATCTCAAAATGCAATCAAAATATTTTTAAAATTCAACGCCTATAAATTAAGATTAGCAACTACCTATCATATCACTAAATTTCGTATCATTCGTATTAGTCGTTACTACGTGAAGTTTGAAGAAATCATCATTGAACGTATTTTGAGAGAATTTTCACAAAATCTCAAAATCTAATAAAAATGTTTAAAAATTGGACTGCTATAGTTTATGTTGAGCAACCATCTATCATGTGACCAAATTTCATATCATTCGCTTTAGTCATTATTACTTAATGCGGAACAAAGATTCACTCAGTTTTAAACGATTTTCGCAAAATCTCGAAATCTGATCAATTTTTTTTAATTAGATGCTTATAGTTTAAGGTGAGTGACCACCTATCATTTCACCAAATATCATTTTTTCACCTTTGCAGTTTTTACGTGATGCTCGAATACAAATTTACGCAGTTTGAAAGGATTTTCGCAAAATCTCAAAATCAAATCAAGATTTTTTAAAAATTCGACCCGTATGTTATAAGTTGAGTGACTACCTATCATGACACCCAATTTCATATCATTCGCTTCAGTCGTTTTTACGTGATGCTTGAACACAAATTTACGCAGTTTGAAACGATTTTCGCAAAATCTGGAAATCTAATCAAGATTTTTTAAAAATTCGACGCCTATGTTTTAAGTTGAGTGACCACCTATCATGACACCAAATTTCATATCATTCGCTTCAGTCGTTTTGCTTAACAGTTCATATCATTCGCTTCAGTCGTTTGCGATGCTTAAACAAAAAAAGCGTCACGGACAGAATGACAGAATGACAGATTGACAGACAGACAAACTTTTTTTTGAGGGTCGCATCGGATTCCCGGGTGCTTGAAACGGATAGAAATCGCAAAATTTTTGAATTCCAAGAAATGTACAGACAAAAGTCTAATTTTATTTATATAGATTACTTAATGCGGGAACAAAGATTCACTCAGTTTTAAACGATTTTCGCAAAATCTCGAAATCTGATCAATTTTTTTTTAATTAGATGTTTATAGTTTAAGGTGAGTGACCACCTGTCATTTCACCAAATATCATTTTTTCACCTTTGCAGTTATTACGTGATGTGCGAACACAAATTGACGCAGTTTGAAATGATTTTCGCAAAATCTCAAAATCTAGTCAAGATTTTTTTTTAATTCGACGCCTATGTTTTACGTTGAGTGAGCACCTATCATGACACCCAATTTCATATCATTCGCTTCAGTCGTTTTTACGTGATGCTCGAACACAAATTTACTCAGTTTGAAATGATTTTCGCAAAATCTCAAAATCCAATCAGGATTTTTTAAAAATTGGACGCCTATGTTTTAAGTTGAGTGACCACCTATCACGACACCCAATTTCATATCATTCGCTTCAGTCGTTTTTACGTGATGCTTGAACACAAATTTACGCAGTTTGAAACGATTTTCGCAAAATCTCAGAATCTAATCAAGATTTTTTGAAAATTCGACGCCTATGTTTTAAGTTGAGTGACCACCTATCATGACACCCAATTTCATATCATTCGCTTTAGTCGTTTTTACGTGATGCTTGAACACAAATCTACGCAGTTTGAAATGATTTTCGCAAAATCTGAAAATCTAATCAAGATTTTTTTAAAAATTCGACACCTATGTTTTAAGTTGAGTGACCACCTATCATGTCACTCAATTTCATATCATTCGCTTCAGTCGTTTTTACGTGATGCTTGAACACAAATTTACGCAGTTTGAAAGGATTTTCGCAAAATCTCAAAATCCAATCAAGATTTTTTAAAAATTCGACGCGTATGTTTTAAGTTGAGTGACTACCTATCATGACACCCAATTTCGTATCATTCGCTTCAGTCGTTTTTACGTGATGCTTGAACACAAATTTACGCAGTTTGAAAGGATTTTCGCAAAATCTCAAAATCCAATCAGGATTTTTTAAAAATTGGACGCCTATGTTTTAAGTTGAGTGACCACCTATCACGACACCCAATTTCATATCATTCGCTTCAGTCGTTTTTACGTGATGCTTGAACACAAATTTACGCAGTTTGAAACGATTTTCGCAAAATCTGAAAATCTAATCAAGATTTTTTAAAAATTCGGCACCTATGTTTTAAGTTGAGTGACCACCTATCATGACACCAAATTTCATATCATTCGCTTCAGTCGTTTTTACATGATGCTTAAACAAAAAAAGCGTCACGGACAGAATGACAGAATGACAGACAGACAAACTTTTTTTTGAGGGTCGCATCGGATTCCCGGGTGCTTGAAACGGATAGAAATCGCAAAATTTTTGAATTCCAAGAAATGTACTGACAAAAGTCTAATTTTATTTATATAGATATTTCATTTTCCCGTAGAATTTGTGCGCTTAAAATTCGTAACATATGTCCTCCAGGCCCGGGTCCCGGGACAATTGCCCCCCCCCCTCTCGACGGGCCTGCTTGCGGACCACGTCTAGGGTGCAGGAAGGGGAGAAACGGGAAATGTGCCCCAGGAGCCGCTCGGTAGAGTGCCAGGTTTTCCCCCACAATGGGTCGCTTTAAATGCGTTTTCTATACGCTACGCAGTATCAGTAGTTTGCTGCTATTAAATACATGAATAACCAAAATCCTGTTTCGAGTATTCAACTTTTTTATCATTAAAATAATTGCGTGAAACACAAACCGATATATTATGAATTCGTCCATAAATCAAATGAAACCTTCTTGTTAAGCTTGTTCTTTCTTTGTTAAACAGTTGTACGAAGGTTATGCCAAAAGTTTTAAGCAGAGCGTGAGAAAGAAATTTTATTTGCAAAACTACGCTTATATCTTTTCAAAATACTCTTCATTAGGACGTATACATTTTTCCATTTCTCTGAAACCACTTAGAAAATGTCTTAGTCCAAGCTTCTTCCGGGGTGTATCACTTAGTGCAGTGGTGCGCAAACTATTTTCCTTTGCGACCCCCTATTTTATGTAAAAATTTTGTCGCGACCCCTGGATAGACAGTAGAAATTTTGTTTAATTGACAACGAAGTTACATTGAAATTCTTTCTGGGATTTGCTCTTGCAGGGTGTTTTTAAAAGAGTGTCGTGATGTCATCCATTGAAATAACACCCGTTTAAAATAGCGCACCAAACTTGTCAACCATCACAAAATGTTATAAAAGTTGTAACATCATAAAAATCAGTTAATGAATAAACTGGTATCTAAAGGAATACAAAATGAACCAATCTGGTATTTAAAAGAATACAAAATAAAAGTGGGAAAAACCTAAGATTTCGAAAAAATATTGGTCTTAAAATTAAAATTCTATAATTACAATAAATTTTATTTATACATGAAGAGTAAAATAATGATTATTAAAACTATTTAGTATACAAAACTATTATTTATTTTCCTTTCTAAATAATAATAATAATTTATGTGAGCTTTCTGGTGAGAAAAAAAATTCATTGAAATATTAATTACATATTTAATTTTACAAATAGAGTTAATGATATTAGAAAAATAAAGACTTAATTTTAATTAGAAATAGCTATCAAAATACTAGAGATCATCAGAATATGACAAGAAATACTTCAAGAAAAAGTTAGGAAGGAGTTTTACCAAAAAATACTTAAATTAATTATTTTTTAATTCAAAGTCAACTATTTTTAATTATAGCAAAATAAATTACTGAAAAACTAAGTAAAGTATATAATAATCTGTTATTATTTTTTTAAATGAAATAAAACAAAAACGACTGTAAAACAAAGCCCATCTCGCAAAAGAGCGACGGTGGGAATCGAGCTTAAGACGTCTGGACACAAACCATATCCGGAACTTACTAGCTATCTAGGCACAAACTGGTTTACGTTATAAGTTAAGTTTTACAGATGTTGTCACAGATCTACACGACATCTCAGATAGCTGAGAGCCAAAAGCAAAAAGAAATAGAAATATTATTAGTGAAAACATAAGGGATAACATATTCAAAAAGAAGGAGGACGGAATTATTATTATGTATGAAATCATGAATTGAGATTGAACCCCGAGTCATTTCCCTTTAGATTTTTTAAGTCAATTGTTTGCATCAATTTTGTCCAGAGCACATTTATAACAATTTGGAATACTGTGATGAAAATTGATGATTAATTGAACCAAAAAAAAAATTAAGAACCTACTTATCCTTAAAAATATTTATTAGGCCGTCGTACTCTCTCACTTTCGCGTCCACCAACAGCACTGTATTCATACTCCATTCCTTTTTATCACGTCAACGAAGATGATTCACATATTTATAAGCGGGAGTTAAATAGTCTCCTCTTTAAACTGGGTTAAATTAAAAAAAAAAAAAAAAAAAAAAAAAAAACGAATTTTCCTAAATAATCGGGTGACGTTAGTCATCGAATTCAGCACCGATTAAAATCATATATTAATTTTTAAAAAATCGTTAGAGCGGATTCCGAGATCCAAATGACACAGATTTTTAACGCCCAAACGAGCTCTAAATATAAGTGTCGCAGTATTTGGACGGCCGGTTGGTTGGTGTTGGCTGCGTCACTCGCAGAACTGTCGTTCTCCATGCTAGGTGGAAGTAAGCAGCCGATACCGCAGATCACTATGCATGATAACGGGGTTTTGAAGCTCCGTGATAGCGATCGCGAATATCGCGCTCGTAAAATAATAATTGTCAGTTTTTTTTTCTCTTGTATTATTCCCGTTCTTTGAAATGAATAAGTGTAGATTTTTCATAAATTTGAATTTCTTTGAATTTGGCGACCCCCAAAAATTTTGGTGCGCCCCAACGGTGCGCAAACTGGGGGGGCCGGTTGACTTAGTGCACTATTGTACGCTGCAATGTCATCTTCATCTGACTAAAACCACTGCCTTTAAAATAATTTAATACGGTTTCCTTTATTTTCAGCTTTTCTTTAATTCTCTCATTTCTCGTTCTTCCTATTCTTGGTACCCTGTATGACCTTATCGCCTAATTCCACTGCTGCTAATTTCTTTCTCTCTAACAGTTTTATAATTTTATTAGTTCTTTTATAAGTTTGCTTTTTTTCCCCCACAGTGAAGCAATTATTTCAATGCGAAATAAAAATACTTAATGTAATTTCTTTAACTTAGTGTGAAAACAAAAGATCACAAAGCCTCTTCTGTTGAAACGGTAACGTGATATATTAACCCATTTATGCCTAGTGTCCCTTTTTGTGACACTAGGTAGAAATCGAGATCAGTCGAAAATGTTATTTATTTTTCGTAACCTTTTTTCACGAGTATTGAACCTCAACTTCACAAAATATTTTAGCATGTCCAAGTAGGATGTTGACATTTCAATTTTTATAGATAATGATTTTAAAACAAATCATCCCTTGTTCAAGAAGTTGACATCAGAAATTTATCTATTATTGCCGGTATTAGCAAAAATCGAAGGTTAAAAATATCTGGGCGCAAGCAAGGTTAAAGTAGGCTTACTTATCTTTTAGTTAGCTGTTAAGTGGCCATTGGAAAATGATAAGCATAAACAAATGCTTTTAATTTCACGAAATATTTATCAACACGGTACATTCAAATTTAATCCATATTATCGCAACAAATCTAATAATACTACCCATTACTTATATTAATACTACATTCGTTTCTACCACTTAAATGCACAATTTAATTATTTAAATCCTCTATGGTTCAGCAGAAGAAAATACTTTATTCATTTTAATGTCGCGAAAAATATCAAACTCTGTAATCTCCCGGAGCTATTAAGAACTGCACAAATTGCAAATAGGACGAAATTGTGTGACACAGTCTTTGAATCTACCGTAATTTTTAATTTATGACTTCACGTTTATGAGTACCGTTAAAGAATTCCTTCTGAGGGAGTAATGTTGGACCAACAACATTGGCAAAAAAAGAAAAAATTCTGTACGTGGGGCCATTATGGAGGAACAAGATGCTGCGTTAAACGAAAAAATAAAATATTTCGCAACTCAAACAATTATTCAAATATTCATAAAATGACAAAGTGCCACAAGGGTCACCTGCGCGCATTCATGAAGACAAAATTGCACTTTAAAAAGCAAACTTTCCTGTCTCATGTTAGACAACGCTGACATTTGTTTTCACGTTGTTTCATGCATGATTGATTAAATTTTGGGTAGCACCATGACAAAACGGGAATACTTTTGCCAGCATTTAAAAATGCATGTTTTATGACTTACTTTTCCTGTACTCACAGTTATTGACTGCATTATTCATGGAGCGTCACTTATTTGTCGCCTGTGAGAGAAAAAGCATTAACCATCTGAGTGGCTCAAACTAAAAATTCCCTTGCTGAATAGTAGCTTTAGCTGTAACGCTCCTACCTTCATTGTGAACTACAATACTCATATATCCTACTTTATAGCTAATCTATAGCTACTCTGTAGTTTAGAGCTCTAACCCTTTAAAGCGCAACCATTTTCACATCGTGTAGAATATATAGTGCCCAACCATGAAAAAGTACACCCGCTGCCAAGCATCGAGTTAACTATCAGCAACATGAAGTCGATCGAATTCTCGGGTATGGCTCCTAGTTCTAGGAGTCTAGGAACAGAGCACAAATATACCCATTGGTCATCTATAAGAAATCAGAGTTGGATAATGGGTATATCTATTAGAAGTTCAAGATCCTCCAGATGCATAGAAATCGAGATCAGTCGAAAATGTTGTTTATTTTTCGTAACCTTTTTTCACGAGTACTGAACCTCAACTTCACAAAATATTTTAGCATGTCCAAGTAGGATGTTGACATTTCAATTTTTTATACATAATGATTTTAAAACAAATCATCCCTTGTTCAAGAAGTTGGCATCAGAAATTTATCTATTATTGCCGGTATTAGCAAAAATCGAAGATTAACAATATCTGGGCACAAGCAAGGTTAAAGTAGGTTTACTTATCTTTTAGTTAACTGTTAGGTGGCCATTGGAAAATTGATGAGTATAAACACATGCTTTTAATTTCACGAAATATTTATCAACACGGTACATTCAGATTTAATCCATATTACCGCAACAAATCTAATAATACTACCCATTACTTATATTAATACTACATTTGTTTCTTCCACTTAAATGCACAATTTAAGTATTTAAATCCTCTGTGGTTCAGCAGAAGAAAATACTTTATTCATTTTAATGTCGCGAAAAATGTCAAACTCTGTAATCTCCGATTGAATTATCGATCGCGGGCCACAGAGCTACAGAACATTTTTCACACAGTTGGCTGTGGGTCGCAGCACGGAGTTTTAATACCAGGTTAAATCTGGGTTCTTAATTTAAAATTTAAAAAGTATGGCACGTACTTGGAAAAATTCTGTACAATTTTTGAATTCAGGCGATAATAATGAAATTTGAAAAAAAGAGGACTAGTTGCTTCAGAAAAATTTGTCAAAGATAATATGTTTTCCAACCTACAGTGTTAAGAAAAGTAAGACAAATAGTCCAATTTAGAAAAACAAATTTATTTTCTGGTCAAACTTCATGTTACAAATTGTGATTAAAGTGAATTTTCAAAATGATTGCCTTCAGTATCAATGCATTTCTGAGTACAAGTCACGACTGATTCGGTACTTCGCACCGTAATATTCAATGGGATTTCTACAATGGGGTTCATTTTCCTCAACAGTTCAAAGTCCGCATACATTTTTTTCCCACACCCTATGTATTTGAATAAAGACAATTCTATTTAAGAGAAAATCGGATCTAAATGCTATATGTGTACATTAAAACTTAAAAAACAGCTTGTGATAAATGTATTTTACTCACGAAAATATGCAGCTGTATTGTAACGAAAACAGGTCATTGAATGGAATTTTTATGTTTCAGTCGTTCATAGAATAAAACGTGGGTTCAAGAGAAGGCGGGGTTCAAACCCTATAATACCTCCTTTAACCCTTTAAAGCGCAGTTTTCCCGCTCTGGGAACACCGAACTCTGACGTTTTGACTGCTGCCAGTCACGAAGAATAGATTTAACTTCTATAAAAATAGTTGCGAGTGACATAGCTCCATTTGAATCCTTTATTTTTAGCACGTCATTTCCCGTCAAAAAATGGTCACGATTCTTTTTAACAGCACTGACATCTGCTGAAAAATGGAAGAATGCGAGAACAGCTGGACAGATTGCCCAATGCTGAAAAAAGGGCATCCGTGGCCATCGCTCGACTTAACGACCAGCAAGAGGGCGGACGATTGAAACGTTCATCGCGTGCCACAGATCAAGAGACCCTTTTTTGACGACAGCTGGCTGTGCCGCACAGCCAGCTGTCCAAAGGGTCAAAAAAGGGCTGTTTCCAGCTGTCAAAAAAGGGTCTCTCAATCTGCGGCACGCGATGAACATTTCGATCGTCCGCCATCTTGCTGGTCGTTAAGTCGAAGCGATGGCAACGGCTGCCCTTTTTTCAGCATTGGGAAAGGGTTGCGCCTCAAAGGGTCAATCTGCGCCACTGCTTGGAACAGATCGAAAACAAATGTAAAACCCTGCATGCATTGAAAAGGATTCCTTTTCTAAGGCATTCAGAGACTCTTTCAAATTTGAAATTTGCCGGTCATCTGGGAAAATCCGTATGAATTTCTATTAGCGAAAGGACCTCTTAACTTCCTCCAATCTAATTGAAGATGCCAAAGTCAACATATATTAACAAGAATGCGCAGAGCATTTTCAACGGGAGTCACACGAGTATTCCGCTATCGAATTGAGTTCGGATTATGCACAGCGAGGTCGGTTAATAATTATTCTAGTAGATGTCGACGGAATACCAGTGATAATTATTCAGTCATAACTCAAGCTAATGTGACATTCGTAGATAAATCATCTCATTTTCTGTAATTAGTCATATGCAATTTCGTTGTATATTTTGAAATCTTGTATATTATTTCCAAGAATCGAGAACTGTTTAGTTTCGTGCACATTTCTCATTTATTATCCGGTTGTTGTTTTAAAAAGTCATTAGAATTCTGATTTTATTATTTTAGAACACATTTTAATGAATAACAGTACCAGTATTCTAAGCCCTACACAATAATGTCAATATTGTTTTTCATGCTAACGAGACAGGCTTTCTTGAATGTCTGCCATTGCTGTGATAGACAAATGTCTTGCCCCTCCTAAAAGTGTGTAAAACTAATTTCGAATCACCTGTGTACTAAATTTTAAAGAAAACTTACGACTACACGCTTAACACCAAACGAGCGAAATTCGATCAGTCGGAGCGAAAAGTGAGCCAGTTTTCAAAAGTGAGCTTCTCCTTTAGGAGCGTTTTTCGATCACAAGAGCGGAGCGGAATATAACAATAAGCGAGGACGGAATTTCTCGGAAAAAAACAGGAAGGGAAGAAAGAAGTTCTCAGAAAAAAAGACTACTTAAAGAGCACTTTCGAGGAACCGGAAAAATCGGTCGATTTCCATGGAAAGTGATCGCTCCGCGATGTATCGTTTTTTTTCGCTCTTTGGGTTTACCTGCAAGAATTAAATGTTATTTCATTTTGTTTGTTATATCAGGCTTTGTTATATCCCCCGACTCCGCTCTTCCCACCCCACCCCCCACAAAAAAATATTCTTTTCGAAAGATTATTAGATTATAAATTACTTTTAAAATAGTACCTCAAATAAGAGCTGGACTTTTTCGCATATTACTTCTTATTTCTTAGGATAAAAAGATATAGCATTGATTTACAAGTTGTTTTATTCCGTGAACGCTCTAACCAGACGAAAACATTGCTAGCTGTACAATTTTGATCTCTATAACGACTGCCTGCATTCGTTTTGCATTCAAAGCCATTCGGTAAAAGCCGTATTACATTTACAAAGGTTTTGTCACCTCTGAGAGAAGTGCATTAATTCCGACCCCATACGCACAACGCACTTAATTTCGAATTCGCTAAGTCAGCTGGGAAAATTCGGGCCGGAATTCTGTTTGAAAAAGACTGTTTTAATTTTCGCTAAGTAGTCAAACAGCTCGGGGGGGAAATATTTCAACAGTTACGACCAGGTAATTTTGAATCAGAGTCACCTGAGTATTGCAGTTTCATCCGAGCGCTGCATATTAAACTGAGTTCGGATGATGTGACGCTGGGTAAGTTTATAATTATTTAAGTGGGATACCTGGGCATTTCCACTGCTGATTCGCTTGCTAAACAGCTAGAGCTAATGTGATACAGGTAGATAAATCTTCGTTTGCAATGACTATTCACGTGTAATTTCATTAAATATTTTGACTCTTTTGAAGAATGATTAAATGGCCATATTTATTGCTTCTCAAGCTGTTGTTTTTCATATATTTCCTCATTATAATTAATGTAATATTTGTACGTAGATTAACAATATAACAAATACAATCTTTCAAACAGTAGTACTGCAAGTGTCGCTATTATTATTAGCAGAAGTATCAGTTTGTACGTATATGTTATTATTACTTTTCTTCTAATCTCCTAGTTTAACAGGAAAACTATTACTATTGGCTTGCTTATAAGCAACAAATATTATTACGAAAGCTATAGTTATAATCTCTACTTATTATAAAAGAAGGTGTCTGTGTGTGTGTGTGTGTGTGTGTGTGTCTGTCTGCAGCGTTACGGACAAACGGCTACACCTAGAAACACCAAATTTGGTATTCGGGAAGATGTAAATATGTAGTTGTGCACCTCGAAGCGATTTTTTCAAAATTCGACCTAGATTTTTTTTTATTTTATGTTTTATGCGATTTTTGGCATTTTTTCTCACCTAATTCGTAATAACGGCGGAAATTACGCTCGCAGCAAAACGGCATTTGTATCATCGGATAGAGGAGAAAATTTTCTTTTAATAACAGTTTGTTCTGAATACTTAACCTGATTTACCGATTTTTAGGAATTTTTTTACTAAACATCTGCTTCGCGATTTTTTTTCGTAAAATAATTTTAAAACTGTCGCATCTTGAATTCTATCCGTCATAACTTTTAGATATTTTGACAAATCGTGAAACATTCTTTTCTCCCTCTTTTAAAATAAAAACGAAAAAATTATGTAAATTAGATGATTTTTTACGAATTTTAATGCAGCCTAATGTTTAGAATTTAATAGCATCAACGTGATCTTACGCCATTCATTACATTGCGATCACGGCACGAGAATTTATGTTCGGCTGTTGCCACAGAAAGGATTAGAAAAAAGGGTTTTTTCAACCAATCGAGTTTTTAAATGGGATATCAGAATTTCAATTCGCAAGTGCGGATCTATGACGTCAAATGCTTTAAGATACCTAAAAATTACGCCATAATTTTAACTCATTTATTCCAGCTCTATTTTCAACACAGGGAGACGATATTTTGATTAAAATTTACTGTAGAAATAAACTAAGAAATTCACGATTATTATTATTAGAAGTGGTATTTTAATCCGGTGCTTATTTAAAAATTGAAATGTTTTCACGGCGCTGAAAATGTTCATTTTAAAAGTTACAAAGTTCGTTTCAAAGCGCGATATATTAAAATTTTTCTATTTAATATTTTTATTTTTGGCATTTAATTTAGCGCAGGCGTTGCCTAACATACGCATGCAGGTTGCGAGTATAGTTTTATTTTAACGTTGAATTACGTTCCTCCATAAAGGTCACACAAAGTTTTAATGATACCGTTTGAAAACAATTATGCGAAATATCGAAAGTAACTCCGAAATTAATCTACCGGGGTATCCTTTACGGCAGTCAAACAGTGACGTCATAAATTTAAAAAAATGTGTGAAATTTGTAAACTCTGCAACTCTAACGCCCTGTCACAATTAAAATGGGAATAAGTAGCTCCTCGAGATTACACAGTTTGATGTTTTTCAGGAGACAGGACTATGGAGGATATAAAAGATATCGCTATTGGATATTTAAAATGGCACCCCTTGGATATTTTCTCCCCACAGTAAGATGAAATGGTTTACGGCGCTAAATACGCCAATCTTATATCAACAGAGGGGATTACTTGACTTTTTTAAAAATGAAATTCTTTTTTGTCACATGCAGATATGATTTTAGTAGTAAAATATTCCCTTCTTCCCGTATGAAGAGCGGGTGCGCAGCTATTTTAAAAACATCTCTTGAAAATAGCATAAATGAATTCAGAAGACCTCAAAACGTGTCAATACACCAAAATCTCGAAGTCGAATTTTTTTCATGATTGCAATACTTTCCTTATATGGTACATTTTCGGAAAGAAATAAATGGTGCTCCATTTCATGTAGTGTCTTAGGTATTTAATGCTACAACTTGAGCCTAAAAAACAGTATGATGTAGAAATAAGACATTTTGAAAGCCAGGAGTTCTCTGCAAACCATTAAGCTTTCCACTTTTTTGATAGTGAATGACACTGACGTAGTTTTTTGAGTCATTATACTGCAATGATCAGGTTAGTATTCATGACACAAACTTTACATTAAGAGTCGAATAATTTTGCACTTTTTTTTTTTAAATTCCACATCACGAATAATTTCGAATTACACATGTAAGGAAAATTTTCGTTTCCTACCGTGCGAAGAACGGGCACGCAGCTAGTATGTAATAAAAACCACTTGGCATGCCTCTTGTTTAACATAGCACTCGAAAAAGTCATTAGAGATGCAACGATCAATACTAGAGGAAATATTTTTATCAAGTCAGTTCAAATATTGGCCTATGCCAGAGCTCGAACTTGTCGTGAAATTGCCTTAATTCTGAACTTTGAAATGCTGTTTTCCAATATGTTACTTAGTTTCAGCGATTTTGATCCTTTCGTTAAAACTTTGAAATGATTTTTCTTAGTCATTTCGATTAAAATCGAATTTTTGGACATCCTTTTTTGGAGTTCGGAATTTTGACAATTTCAGGACAGCTTCGGTCTCTGGCCCACGCCGATGGCATTGACATTGTTCCCCGAACTGTACCAGCTCTTAAACAGGCATTTATGGCTTTGGAACGAAGTGCTAAAAGATTTAACTTATCTGTAAACGAAAATATGACTAAATAGTGCTTTCCTTGTTTAAAGTCTGGTGTACAATTTATAGTCACTTAGAAATTGGCAATTATAAGTTTGAAAAAGTTTTACGCGTAGCTCCGACATGGGTGATACTAGACCTACCAAATTTTGTATGTAAATTCTCCAGGACGAGTCCTGACATACCTCGAAGCGTTTTTGTTGTTGTTGTTGTTGTTGTTTTAATTCGAATTATTTTAGGAGATATCGATAGAAAACGTGTCGCAAAAGACAAATTTTTGCTAATTAGGAATTGTAACACCGCAGTGGAAAAAGTGAGTATTAAGCATATGTAGGTCGCCATATTTTTCAAGTTTATTAAATGATTCAAACTCTTGAAGAAAAAATAAAAGAATAACGATTAAGATTATTTGTAAGGTTGTTTTTTTAATTAAAATATCGTGTGCATGTGAAATCAGATCAGAAATGAAATGTTTTATACTCAAAAGAAAAATGGGATTTGGAAATTTTCCGAGACTAAAATGTTCAACTTTTTAATTTGGCGAAAAATAAAATGATTGATATGCGATTTTGAGAAGATGTGATTTTAGCGCTTGGCAAAATTTATCATCTGCTACTTAGATTTTGAATACACTTGAATAAGTTTTTGAACCTTTCATTCTTTGGAATTGTGCATTTTTCTGCGTAGCTTTTCCCCATCTATTTCTAATGTATTACATCCAGAAAAATGATGTTAGAAGTATCAATTTCAATTTTGTTTAATCACGCACATGAATAATGATATACTTTCCAACTTAATGGAATAAGGAAAGGAAATAGGGGAGACCCATGGATTATAATACGCTTTTAAAATATAGTGCTTTAGTGCGTACTTAAAATCTGAAACTGTTTCAGATTTTCTTACTTTTTTTTTTTCCTTTCCGTTTTTTTTTTGATAAAGGCCAATATATCCCGAAGCTCTTCAGAATTTATATAGGACGAAAATAGTTTGTACCTTTTTGTAGGTTTTATCATTTAAGCATCTTATTTTCGTAACCAGGAGCGGCCCGACGCGGTAAGCATCGCATCTGGGCGCCGGCTTCGAAGGGGCGTCATTTCGAACTCAAAAACTAAGTAGAGCATAAAAAGGTCCGTCCTTTTTTACATCAGCAGAGGGCGCCACCTTACCATACGGCCGCTCCTGTTTGCCACCATTTTAATTTTAAATTCCATTCAGAATTTGAGAGATTTCAGTGCCAAGGAAGCCGGTAAGGAATCAGGGATTCTCTCCGAACAAGATTTATTAAGATAGCGAGCCAACTGTTCGCTGGAGGCAGCTAGTATATAATAGAATCATTGCTGCAAATAAATGTTGTTATGCCTTGAGGGGTTGTTTCATATCCAGCTTTCTCAAATTAAGTTCTAAATTGCTACTTTACAAAAGTCTTATAAGGTTTGTCCTGACATGCATCAGAAACTTGTGCAATGACTTTGCATGATAAGGAAACTTTAGGAGAAAGATCTTGCATTGCATTCTCGGTGGGGTCCAAGTGAATGGAACATGGAGAAGAAGATCTAATTTAGAACTCTACAAGATTTATATACAACCCGACATTGTAAAATTTGTCAAATTACCAAGATTTAAATGATCTGGTTATCTGGCTAGAATGCAAGAAGATCGCTGATGTAAAGCAATCTTTCTGGCAAAGCTCATGGTAAAAAGACCTCAGGTTAGCCCCCTACTATAAAATGGATTGATTTTGTTGAAAAAGACCTAAACATTCTAAATGTTTAAAAACCGGAAAACGGTTGCCAAAAGTAGGATTGCCTGGAAAAGCCTTCCAGAGAAGGCAAGGGCCCACCTAGGGCTGTAAAGCCACTGAAGAAGAAGTGACAACTGTGTTTTGTTAAATTGCAACATGTTAGGTTGCATATAGCTAGAAAGTGTTCGTTCTTGGCACAAGGAGTCGAGTTTCTTGTAAAAAAATATTGAATGCCAGTACAGTTTTATGAGACGTCCGCAAGGAAAGAAAAAGTTTCTTATTTGTTAATTTGTAAATATCTGAAGTATGCTTATGGGTTAACTTCGCATGTGTAAGATCTAGTATGAAGGAAAATATTACTGTTAAATGAGATGTTACATTTTCAAAGAGTTTTATCTACAGGAGGCAAAGTTACAAATTTACGTAGAAATTTGCTTTTTTTTCTATAATTTAGCGAATTTAATCCTTAGTACAGTTGTGTGCAAAATTTAAGAAGATGTAATTTTAATCAGACAGCCATGAAATTGCATAAGAGAGGTTCTTGCGATCAGTATAATGACCACGGAATTCAGTATAAAAGTCATGCGTATGCAAATATCAGGAACAAAGCGTCACAGGTGACGTGAGCGAACGCATGCGCTAGGCGCGCGCAACTCATGACAACGATAAAAGGAAGAACAGAGACTCAAAGACATTCGCTGCAAGTGCAAGTGCAAATGAGTTAGTTCTTTCGTGAAACACGACTATAAGAAATCACCTGGGCGATTTCACACGTGGAAGAGTGATCGGAAAACTGGATGAGGGGTGTAGTGTAACCAGTGTAGCTGAAGAGCTCAGAATCAACAAAAGTGTCCTTTCGCGCACTTGGAAAGCCTTCCAGACCATAGGTACGGCTGTTACAAAGGATGGTGTTAGCCACTCTAGGAAAACAGCTGCAGTGTATGACCGATGCATCGTCTTGTAGGCGAAAAGAGCCCGAAACCAGTCAGCAAGCACCATTACTCAGCAACCAAGGGAGGCTCCAGCGAGGGGGTGGGGGCATGGGAGCCATGGCTGTGATGCAGATCATCACATATCTTATTTTTAATTATCAATTACTTAATTGTTAATTATTTCTAAATTTAATCTGTGTTCAAAATTCTTTGCACTTTCGATTCGGATTTTCTTCGCTTCGCCTGTAAAGTTTTATTTCTGCACCTGCCGTATTTAAAAGCAATCTTCCGTTTTCATTTATTTTTCCTTTTTATTTCACTTTTGCATTTGTAAAGCCTAGCGTTTCAGTTTCGATGGTTTGTTTATGACCATATAAGGCATCAAATCTATAAATAACATTGGCTTTCATTTTGGGTTACAATTTAGCTGATAGATTTTTTGTTTTATCCTGTTGGCGCGTCCGGGATTCAAAAATAATTACATAGAAATGTATTTAACGCCTAATGGCGTCACGTTGTTTCAGCACTTTGTTTGGCGTGCCCTTTGGCGTGTTTTCTTCTGTTACTACTCTCTTGCCTTGCGTTTCTCGCTATCATTCTCGCCTTTGCTGTTGACCTGAAAAGCTGCGTCTCTTTGGGATCTGCCCAGCCACCGTAGGACTTAATATTTTTGTAGTTTATATGCACTGATATGTTAAAATAAAATGTAAAAGTTTGCCGCTGTACGATTGTCTTGCTCATTTATCACGGCCTTGCTATGAACCTGGGAAATTTCGCCTTCATAATGACTACCTCCGAAATTTTGTTTTACAGCTTTAGATTTGCATACTTCACGATTTTACACATTCAATTTGCATTTTGAACAATTTATAGATCTATGTAAAAAGTTCAATGGCCCCCTCCGAAAATTCAGTCTGGAGCGGCCCTTGTCAGCAAGTGTGTACAGTAACGGGGCGACAAATGTCGCAGTTTACTGTGTCCAGACGCCTTCACAAAGGTGATCTATTCACCAGCTATTCTGCACATTGCATCTCTTTGAAAGTTGTTAGTAATTTTTCTAGGTATATTAGTAATTTTTCTGAGATACAAGATTAAAATCTAACCATTTGCATATTATTTTCGGTCATCTTGAATGGTATCTGAAGGGAGTAAGGAAAAGTATCAGCATGTTAGGCAGCTGCTGTCATCGTTTGAAAAGCCCATGTGTTGCAAATAGTCTCTTTGCTATAGTCTCTTGTAAGCAAGTCTCTATGCTATTCAGAGTCGAATGAAAACAGTGTAGATTATTTGTCTGTCGACGTCTATGTTTTGAAAAATGCGATAAAAGTTTTGGAATTTTTTTCCCATTTATTTTACTCTGTGGTTTTATTGTGAAAAGATTTATTTCAGGTGAGTTGTACATATTATGAGACCTCTAGGGATGGACGCGAGACGATTTTTTGCGAGACGAGACAGAGATTTGCAGCTTTTTTGCGAGACGAGACAGAGATTTGCAGCTTTTTTGCGAGACGTAACAGATATTTTTAACATTACGGTATAGGGATTTTGTGAGACGAGACAAAGATTTTAGGCTGTTTTGCGAGACGCGAGACGCCAATTCTCCGTATCGCGCCCATCCCTAGAGATCTTTTAGATATTAAATTAGCTTATAATTAAACCAGGATTTGCTTCACTCTTTAACTATATTATACCTTCTTTTCTGTTAAATGACGTCTTTGAATAAAACCGGTACCTTACAAATTAAAGAGGACCGAATAATACATCGTTTTCGGCAACTCTTTTATAATCATTATTAATTATGTTAAATAGACAAAGTTTGTTTCATCTGTAAAATACCTTATAAAGAGCAAGCAAAAAGCAATTTTATTTCAAGGATGTTTATCCTTAATGGCTAAGGCAAATTCCATCTTTTAGATGATGCTCTTTGATGCCGGAATAATTTGCAGCTTATAGTATTGAGCTAATAAATGCTGCAAAAGGAAAACTTTAATCTTTTTATGCTTCCCACCTCCTATACAACTCATTTTTTAAAGTGTCTTGCTATGTCTTTGTATGCTCTTGTGAGTATATCTAAACTAGGAGTGAAGAATTGATTAATAAGACATCCTGGTTCAAGTTAACAGACATTCTTACATTTTGTAACTTAGAAATAGTGTCTGGAGGACAAGAAATACCCAAATAGCAGAAAAGTAAAGGAAAATTTGAAGCTGAAAAAAAAATATCAAAACGCGAGGAAAAAAACTAATTTCGGCTATAAAACAGTCTTTCTGACATCAGATGAAGACGTCGTGAAAAGCAAGCCACCGAGACAAAATTTTATTTATAATTTCTGATCTTAATATTTAATCAAATCTTATGAATTAACTTATTATTACATCATTCTTATATATACCCGGTTTTATCCAACCAGAACAAATGCCAGGTTCTAGCATCCCTTCAAACAATACTTAATTGTTCCAAAGTCAATGAGCTTTTTTTAGATATAGCTTGGCAACATTTAAATGGTTGCAATTTTCTCGAATCCTCTTGCTGCATGCTCGTGGTAAATTATCTTGCACTTACTACATCAGATAAATTTAGTTGTAGTTAACTATATTTGTCATAAAGAGTTGTCACAATCAAATTTCTTTGGAAAATAAAAGTATCCTAACCTCTAATATTCAGTAAATTCACTTTTTAATACAAGTTAACTTTACTTTTTAAAAGTTGATAGAAGTGGCTAGTCCTTTAAAATGTTTATTCGTGTGGTATCATGTCTTTTTAATGACTTAAGCTTGAAGATATTTTTACTCTCTGTTTCTTCTTTTTCCTGAAAAGTTTTCTTTTGTAAACGGTTCTAAGTCAATCAAAAAACCTTTTTTATTTAAATTTTTCTGTTATTAGAATATTTTATGCGCATTATTTAGCAACCCCTCCTTAACTTTGAGAAAAATGCATGTTCTTCTCATTGTGTAAGCAGAATTTATCCGATAAAAAATAAAGCAGTTTCCTATCCCACATTTTTCTTCAGTCTCAGAAAGGCAATAAATATTTACACAAAAGTTTGGCGAGGTCTCGAATTTTAAAGAAGTTGTAGGAGTACAGATTTATTTGCCTGTGGCTAGAGTGAAGTTATTTAAACTTGCCTTTCTTTTTATTTGCTTTAATAAAAGTTATACAATTTCAAAGTTTATTTTGCGCATTTTTTTTTTACAGTTTTAACTGAAATTTAATTACTTTTGATAATCTTTAAATATTTTGAGCCTGGATATGAAATAAAACGAAACAAATGCATCAAGTAAAATAAATCATAATCATCTCTAAGAATTGCTTAGTCAGAAAAAAAAATTTGAAGAATATAAATTCTTAACCTTGAGAACAAATTTATCTAATAATAGCGCTATCAAAGAAATCCAGTTTTTATCAAAAATCTCTACTGTTTGCATCATGTTTAATTGTTTTTAATAAATTTGAAATCTTGGCAAATAGTTACTTAAATAATTGGTGAACAAATATACTCATATAGCATCTAACTGACATGAAAGTCACTTTATGTGTTATACGGCAATTCTCTTTAGGTTACATATTTAAAATTTGTTGTGAAAGTATAAATGAACTGCTGCTGTTTGTGTTATACTTCCTACCTCATATGAGCAGCGAAAGCCGATTCAAGCACTTTTGCTTTATTTTCCACTGTAATTTCTACATAACACGGGATTTTAACTTTTAAAGGAAAAACTGGATGAATAATGCTGTATATTGTGTATCGCTTCGCACACTCTCAAATCTCAATACCTCGTTTAAAAGTTTGAATGTGTGATGGGAAATAGCATTCTATGACAATTTAGAAGCTGGTAATAAATTCCTAGATAATCCAGTTTGAACCCACATCTACCAACAACCTTTTCGACTCCACAGATTTAACGTGCACACCTTCCGAATGTGCATGGTAAATTCCAAAAACTAAAAACAGTGACCTAAATATTTTGATCACATTGGACGTTACTAACCACTCCCATTAAAAGGTTTCATAAAAATAATTAAAATATAATATATTTTTTGCAGTTATCATGTTTTGTTTTGATTATTTAAATACTATGTTTTAATTAGTTCTACGCTGAAGAGCTAAAGCATTATGGCCACGTACTCAATAACGCGTTGCACGTCTTTTGGCCTTCAAAACAGCTGCAACTCGCATGGGTATGGACGCCACGATTTCTTGCTAGATAATTGGAGACAGGTTGTACCAAATATTTAAGCAGCGGTCACACAGAGTCGAGATATTGGAGCATGGTTGTGTCTAGCTCTGATCTACCGGGAAGAGGGGAGCAGCTGTTCTCCAGGAAGACGGCGTATCCTGACACGACCATCGATGTGTTGAAGGAAAACCCGGGATTTGTTCGACCAGGCTACTCTCTTCCACCTTTCCATGGTACAGTGTCGATGTTCACGTGCCCACTGTCCCACACAAAACACTATGTCCAAATCAGGTCTAATAGATATCCAAACTGATGTAAAACATCCAGGACATTTAATGGATATTTATACGCGGAGAAAAATAGATATCTATAGGACATCTAAATTGCTACCTCTGTAAGAGGGCTTATAGATATCTAATAGTCATCCGAAACCAGATATCTATTGGAAATGTATTTATGACATCCATAAGAAATCCATCAGTAGACATCTTATGCAGCTAATGAAATAGATGTCCGATAGATATTTAATTGCCATCCAAAGCTTACAGACCTATTGGATGTGCATGTACAACATCCGTAAAAGATGCATTTGTAGACGTCTTGTTTACTTAGAAGATTAGACGGCTTCTGCAGATTGGAAATGACTAGATCTACAACAGCGGCTGATTTTAATGACGTTATACTCTGTTACACTGCTGCTGAGCACGTCAGAAGTGAAAACTTCTTGTCAAGTTTTCTAGAATTTATATTTATCCAGTTAAACAGGTTTTCACGCATTATTGTAGTATTTTTATTAACAAAAAGTAAACATTTATGAAACCTTATTCACATTTTTATGCATTTAAAATTCTTTGTAAAAAAAAAAATATTTTTTTTTTTTTTTTTTTTTTTTTTAAAGGCTGTAAGGATATTGCACATTAATTTATAATATTCTCATAATTTCACATATTTTTGTACTTTTGTACACCCGCTCAAAAAAGTATACGAGAATAAGCGAAATTTCCTATTTTAAAATTACGAATAATAATTGAGTTTTTGGAAAACGCACAACTTGACAGAAATATGAAAAGTCATAAATTAATTAAAAAACTTTGTAAAAAACACACATAAGATGTTATGTGTGTTTTTTACAAAGTTTTTTAATTACTTTATTGTTTAACACCAGTGTTTTGAGTGTTTTTTCCGATGAAAAGTCATATTTACACATAGCTTAATTCATATTCTATGATAAATAATTTTTAATATACGAAGCCAACGTGGGAAATTTATGTCTTACTCGAATACTTATTTTGGAGGGTGTGCACATTTTAACGCAATTTTCACTGAGTTAGCATTGGTAAATTTTGATTTTTAATTTTAATTACACCTCGAATTTCGCGCTCGATTTGTGTACACATTTAAAATTTCAAAAGAGAGAGGGAGTACGGGCAGGGCAGCAACGTGACATATACTGGTATATGCGTACGCTATACATCAGGGATAGTCATTTTTCTCCACTTGTTGGATTTTGTTCGATTTAATCAATAACTATGTACGTGAATTTACTAATTATCAATGTGTATTATTATGTGTATAATTATGTACTTACGTTCTAATAAACAGCAATGCTATTTATTTGTAATGAATGGTAGATTTATGATTCAAATTCAAATGCACTGTAGTATAACTCTTATAATTCAAATAATATACTGTATGCAATTATTAACACTCTCCGCATCATCGAATTAACTTTATTGCACAATGACTATGCAGCTATCCAAATTAAGTGCAGTTTTTTAAAAAATAATCGAAAGTTATAGCACCTAGCCAGCTAGGTAAACCCTGCACTTTTTTACAAAAAATATATAGATTGTACACAATTTGGACATAAAAAGAAGATATTTTTGAATATTTTGAAAGTATACACTTTTTCTGCAAATTATATGCAGTTTTTTTGCATACTGAAACAAAAATTTGCGCAATTAGAAAGGATTTTGAGAAAAGTCGTAAAATCTAAAAAGAATTTTTTTTTAATCCGACGCCTATAGCTTAAGTTAAGTGATCATCTATCATGTCACCAAGTTTCATTAAGTCGTTATTACGTGATGTACGAACAAAAATTTCGCACTTTGAAACAATTTTCGGAAAATCTCAAAAAATCTAATGATTTTTTTTTTAATTCGACGCTTATAGTTTAAGTTGAGTGACCACCTATCATGCCATCAAATTTTATTTCATTCGCTTCAGTCAGTTTTACGTGATGTGCGAATAAAAAAAGAGTTACTGACAGAACGACAGACTGACAAACTTTTTTTCTTTACAGTAGCACTGGTGTCCCAAATGCTTAAAACGGACAGAAATCGCAAAATTTTGTAATACCAAGTAGTGTACGGCAAACTCTAATTACTTCCTTGTACGTAGTATAAGGAAGTAATGTGATCCCGAAAAATTTTGGGGGCCAAATTTCGACAAAAAAACCGATTTTGACTACCTCTAAATTGAATTAAAAAAATTTTTTCGATGCATCTCATCGTAGGCTAGCATGCACGATCCTATTAACGCGTCTGCAACTCATTTTGACCAGTGGCGAGTCTACTGTGGCCAGTTTTTCCATGCCGTCTGTACGTACGTACGTACGTATGTATGTAACTCGCATATCTCAAAAACTATTGGTCGTAGAATGTTGAGATTTGATATTTAGGATTGTTCTATGATCTAGTTGTGCACCTCCCCTTTTGGTGGCAATCGAATGGATAGTTTATGTACAGGACCGCCCAAAAGATTCGAAATACATTACGCTCTATGGGCCGAAATTCATTAAACTCGCCTAACTCAAAAGCTATTAGGCGTAGAATGTCGAAACTTCATATTTTGGATAGTTGTAACATCTAGTTGTGCACCTCCCCTTTTGGTTCCATTCGACTAGATAGTTTATCTACAGGACTGCCCAAAACATTCGAAATACATTACACTCAATGGGCCGAAATTCATTAAACTCGCATATCTCAAAAACTGTTAGGCGTTCAATGTTGAAACTTTATATTTAGGATTGTTGTAACATCTAGTTGTGCACCTCCCCTTTCGGTTCCATTCGACTGAATAGTTTATCTACAGGACCGCCCAAAAGATTCGAAATACATTACGCTCTATGGGCCGAAATTCATCAAAGCGTTTTTTAGAGGTATTGGGCTATTTCAAACGACTCAGAAGTGATATATGCTGTAAAGAGTTAGAAAATGAATTTCTCCATTAATAAAAGTGTCTTTTTCATTTATAGTTCTGCTACAGGAACACTCAAAAGATTTCCAATACATTACGGTCAATAGCAATTTTAGGGGCATTCATCCATTTCAAGCACAATACCGTCCTACCACATAAGTTAGGTAATGGTCCGACCACGGTCACGTGCCTCCCTCAAGAACTATGCCAAAAGTCGCCAAGCTTGGCGACTTTTGGCGTATGTGTGTGCATATTTAACTCTCAAATCTCAAAAACTATTATGAAATTTCATATATAAGAATGTTGTAACATCTAGTTGTGCATCCCGATTTTTGGTTCCAATCTACTGGAGAGTTTATTTACAGGACCACCGAAAAGAATTTCAGTACCTTAATGTCTATGGACATCTTCAATATAATACAACTGTAGACAGTCATTGTTTGGTACATGCCCAAAATCTCGCCGTCTGTCCTCGACCTTGGCGAGTTTTGGCGAAATATCGCCAAATTTGGCGATAGTCAGTCATTTGGTCCATGCCCAAAGTATCGCCATTTGTCATCGTTCTTGGCGAGTTTTGGCGAAATATCGCCAAATTTGGCGATAATCTGTCATTGTTTGGTTCATGCTTAAAATCTCGCCAAATGTCGTCGACATTGACGAGTTTCGCCGAAATATCGCCAAATTTGGCGCCAAAAATTATTTCCTATTTTGTATAACTCTAAAACTTTAACCCGTAGATTTTTTAACTTTATATTTAGAACTATTGTAATACCTAACTGTTTTCAATATCTTTTTTGACAGCAATCGACTGAGAATTTATTTACATGGTGAGCCAAATGACTTTGAATACATTGAGGTGTATAGATGCATTCAATTCATTGAAAGTCTGTGGTCAATGACTACTTTGGCTATCCCCAAAATCTCGCTGACTATCTCAAGTTTGTCGGCTTTTGGTGAAATATCGCCAAATAAAGTGTCAGAAGGAAATCTTTCGAATTGAACTCAGCTTGGCGATATCGAAATATTTGGCTAGAAATCGCTAAACCTTACTATTATTGATATTTTATCTCTTTCAAACAAATAAATTTAGAGGAAGTCCGTCGAAAATATTTTTGATCTAATGGACGTGCAAGGAAGTCATGTGTTGGACACATCAGATTTTTTTATTTATTTGGATACATAAAAGTTCCCATCCCAAATTTGAAACAACAATCACTTCAAACTTTAGTCTTTTCATCCCGAACCGAACCTGTCTGCTGGTTAGAACGCTCGCCTACCACGATTTGGATCTACGGTTCGATACCAGCCGCGGAAATTAGAAGGACTCAGTCAGTTTAAAAGTAACTTGAAGTTCTTGCGTACGATAATAGATGGTTGCACCAAAATTCAAAGACAGGAGGAAGCAGTCTCAGCCGCCTAGAGTAATACAGTGTCTAGAGGTGTTGGTAAGAGATGGCGTAGCTGTCACGTCACAATTCATTTTTTCCGCATCCTAAAAGTGGGTTATTTCTTGGATATTCTCAATATGATTTAGATGTCCATTTATGGGCTGTTTGAGAAATCTTGGATATTTTGGACGTCCAATTAATATCTGTGCCACTTGGATATAGATCTCTAACAGATATCCTGGATATTATAGATGTTGTCTAGTCCTTAGAAAGATCAAACCTCAAATCTCTTATAGAGGTCCATTTTATGTTATCTGGAGGATCTTGGACGACAGTTACAGTAGTTCTAATAGACATATCCATTATCCAACTCTAATGGCTTATAGATGGCCAATGGATAAATTTGTGCTGTGTGGGGTAGACGTAGTTGACAATGACGCTTAGTAAGCAGAGGCACGCGAGTGGGACGGCTGCTCCGCAGTTCCCTATCCAACAGTATTCGCTGAAATGTGCGTTTCGAAACACTTGTACTTGGACCTGCATTGTATTGGGCTATCAGCTAAGCTACTGTTTGCCAACGATTTTGCTGCATTAGGCGGGACAGTTTCCGGCGTCCTCTTTTTTGTATGATGCGTGGAAGCCCACATCTTGGCGTCTATTGTTAGTTTCACCGTCATTAATCCATTTTTTATAAACACTAACAACAGCAGATCGTGAACAACCGACCAGTCGTGCAGTTTCGGAGATACTCGTTCCGAGTCTTCGAGCCATTACAATCTGCCCTCAATCCAATTCGCTTAGATCAACAACATTTCCCATCACTCCCAAACGTAAGTACAAGAATGATTCCTTACCTACTCCAGCAACAGTTTAATACCATTCCCACTTAATTACGTGCTCTCCATGTCATCCAGACCAGTTCATTGAAAAATGTGTTTGTGGTCATAATGTAATTCCTCTTCGGCGAATATATATATATATATATATATATATATATATATATATATATATATATATATATATATATATATATATTCATATTTATTTGTATATATACTAGATAGATAGTTGGATCTGTCATATTTATCAATCTATCTCAAATCTAGGATTTTTTTAACTATTTTGAAAGTTTTAAAAATAATTTTTTCTGAAAATAAACTTTAGGCTTGAGAATGAGAATTTTAGATATTGTTAATTTTGTAAACTTAAAAAATAAAAAAATATCTCTGAAAAACAAATTAGATTTGAGAAAAAGAAATTTGGATTATCTCAAAGGAAAATGAGAAATAGCAATACAGCTTTAGCTGTAAAATATAACACATTTGAATCTCCCTAAAAGAGGACCCTTCAGGACATTTTGGAATTTGCCTGCCAAGGAGAGTGGATGGCCACCCTCAACTTTTTACACATATCTTTCTAAAATAGTTATCTATGAAATTCTTGCTTTTAAAGTGCAACACATATGAATCCATTGTTTAGCAACAACATTTTTGTCATTGAAAGTTTATTAAAATTTATTTGTTTGAATTTAATAGTGGATTTAAAAAACATTACTTTTGGGTGCACTTAATATTATCATACCTGTCTATATAATATTTTGTTCTCCATTTGCTTCAAATGTTAGTGCAATCCATCGATGGTCTCTTAAAATGCAGAAGGCAAACATCGAAACATAAATTCCTCCTATATGTTTCATATGGGCTAACGATATTAAAATTTACTTTTATGTTTGTTCACGTTTCCCGTAAATATATGTTTGGAACAGGCGACTGAAATTTAAGAATTAAAGGCTCATAATTCTGAGCCCTTCGACTTTCAGCGTGCAATGGAACAGGAAGAGTTGGGCGGGGAATTTCATAAACATTTCTTCACAGTCGACTGACGGATATAAATATTTACGCAAAATATGTTCAGGGATATGCTTTGAATTTAAAGCAGGCTGGCTGTCGGAGCGAAGTTTCTGCCGTTATTTCATTTTCGTTTATGAACTGTCCACCCTGCAACAATGTTAGTGCTGTTGCCCTAACATTTTTAATTCCCAGTTTTGAAAGAAATAATAAAAGTCATCACGGAAAAAAAAAAAAATATTGAGTGAGGAATACCGTAATATCCCAACTTCAGGGGCGTAGCCAGAAATTTTTCATGGGGGGGGGGGTTACGACTACTACAACTCATATATATGTATACGTGTGTGTGATAATGTAGTGAAGAATGTACATTTTGTATGGCAAAAAAATCTCCATGGGGGGTTATGACCTCCCTAACCCCCCCTTGGCTACGCCTCTGCCCCACTTTAAATAGAATAATTCCTTTAACCCTTTGAGGCGCAACCCTTTCACAATGCTGAAAAAAGGTCAGCCGTTGCCATCGTTCGACTTAACGACCAGCAAAATGACTGACGATCGAAACGTTCATCGCGTGCCACAGATCTATAGACTCTTTTTTGACGCAGCTGGCTGTGCCGGGCACGTCAAAAAAGAGTCTCTAGACCTGTGGCACGCGATGAACGTTTCGATCGTCAGCCATTTTGCTGGTCGTTAAGTCGAGCGATGGCAACGGCTGACCTTTTTTCAGCATTGGGCTATCTATCCCGCTGTTCTCTCACTCTTCCATTTTTCAGCAGAAGTCAGTGCTGTTAAAAATAATCGTTACAATTTTTTTACGGGAAATGACGTGCTAAATAGTAAAGGGTTCTCGTGGAGCTCTGTCACCCGCCACTATTTTTATAGAAATCCAATCTATTCTTCGTGACTGTCAACAGTCAAAACGTCACAGTTGGAACACTACGCGTTAAAGGGTTAAATATGCACGTTTTATATTAGACTTACATTTTTACGTAATCTATAATATGGATATTTGATTTAAAAAATTCTTATGGCTTAAATTATAATTCGAGCAATAATATAGTCTAAAATCTCAAGACGAAAGAAAAAAAAAATAATTAAAAATTTATTTGAAGACCCACAATTTTAAAATTAAGGCCGGAGCCGAAGCCTCTTTAGTACACGTCCTGTCCAATTCTTAATTCATTACTGGATTCAATATTCCTTTGCAACAAACTCTCGGTCGAACGCCCAAATGGTATTCACCGACAACAGGACTGGAGTTGACCGAGCATGATATCTGACGCCCGTATTCACCATTAACTTCAATTGGCGGTTCAGCCGATAGTTCAGTGTCTATGGCTTGGAAAACTCGACCGGTCAGTCCATGATTCATATTCACCGTTAACATGGGAGGAAAAGTTACTGGACCTGTGATAACTCAACTTATAGGATGAAATGGGCCAATCAACGGGGTTCAAACGGGGCTCGGTTGAAACTAAAACGCTCATTGGTCAAAGTATTGCGAATTCGCGTTTCTCCAAGTGACCCCACGATCGTTCCGCTTTTCTCCCTCAAATATCTCTTGTAAAAAAAGGGGAGGAGCCAATTCTTGGAAAGGGTGGATTCGAGGAAGCTAGTTTTCTCAGGTAAAGTCTTAACCCTTTAACGCGCAGTGTTCTCGATTTCGGAACATCAAACTCTGACGTTTTGACTGTTGCCAGTCACGAAGAATAGATTGGATCTCTATAAAAATAGTTGCGGGTGACAGAGCTCCACGAGAATCCTTTACTTTTTAGCACGTCCTTTCCCGTCAAAAAATGGTCACGATTCTTTTGAACGGCACTGACATCTGCTGAAAAATGGAAGAATGCGAGAACAGCTGGTTAGATTGCCCAATGCTGAAGAAAGGGCAGCCATTGCCATCGCTCGACTTAACAACCAGCAAGAGGGCGGACGATCGAAACGTATCTATCGAAACGTATTGAAACGTATCGAATCGATCTTGCTGGTAGTTAAGTCGAGCGATGGCAACGGCTGCCCTTTTTTCAGCATTGGGCAATCGATCCGGCTGTTCTCGCGTTCTTCCATTTTTCGGCAGTTGTCAGTGGTGTTAAAAATAATCCTGACCATTTTTTTTACGCGAAATGACGTGCTAAAAAGTAAAGGATTCTAGTAGAGCTATGTCACCCGCAACTATTTTTATAGAAATCAAAGCTATTCTTCGTGACTGGCAACAGTCAAAACGCCAAAAGTTTGGTGGTCTCAGAGCGAAACCACTGCGCGTTAAAGGGTTAAACCGTGCAATCCTCTAAATTACGCAATCCTTTATCAACTGATTTCACAATATCCGAACACTGCTGTAAGCAAGAGAGAATGGGGTATGCGTTTGCATAATTTCAACTAAAGGGGATCAGTGATAGCATAACTGAACTTCACACGTCCTTGAACAGATGCTCAAAGACTCGAAATTGCGCTGACACAAGAACAACTGCTGTTTTACAAGACGCAAATTGCAGTTACGTGGGTGAACTTAAAGCGTTTTATTCGAGCGTGAAATCGGAGAACCAACTTTGAGAGAAATTAAAAGCGATTTCGAATTGAAACGATGAAAATTCAATTTTAGAAGAAAGGAGAAATTCGTTCTTCTAAGAATATATTTTGTATACGTAAAGAAGACTTCACTTGAAAATAAGACAGCGGATTGTATAACGGTGAATCATAATCTCTATAAACACAATTATTCACTAAAACGTGTTTTATAAAAACATCGTATTTACACAAATGGAATAGAGATCTTACAAAAACATAGAACTGTATTAAAAGTCAAACAGTCAGTTGCGGATCCAGATGAGGGGCTAGGGGGCTTCACCCCCCCCCCCCAAAAGAGATTGCTAAAGGGTAACATTCTGCTTTATTATACAATTTAAATAACTAAAATGATCACATTTCATAGCTTAGCTCCTCCCAAAATCATGCACATTGGTTTAGACTAAAATTTTGATTTATAGTACATTTTAATTGGGTGAAATAAGCCTTTTAGAAAATTTAACCCCTCCCAAATAAAATTTCTGGATTCGCCACTGCAAGCAGTTATTAAGAATTTGAAGGATCACGAATGCATGCTTGTGTACCAGCGAGAAAATGCCCACTGAAATGAGCTGCTTACTTTTGTGCAAAGATTTCTACTTTTTGCTGATAGTGACACCATCTAGCAACAGTAAAATTAACTAAATGAATTGAACGCATTTCATCCCAAATTTTTCTAAAAGAATAAATAAGTAAGTAATATTTTACTTTTGTGTACTGAGAAGATCGTATATTTAAATATTTGATGCATGAAAGGTGTTTTTTTTTTTTTTTTTTTTTTTTGAATCATCAAAGTTCAGATATCACTTCTTTAAACTAATTTTCTACAAAACGAAATATTTTGCCCCCAACAAATGTTACATGCCAATTTATACCAATGAAAAAATGCATAATTTTAGTCAAATAAAAGCTAAAATAATCAAATATTATTCTTAGAAATAAAAAGAATGTTCGATTTTCTCATTACATTCACCCATTCACCACTCCTATAACACGGTTTCCTGAGTTAAATGATGACAGCGCAGAAGTTGTGATTAATCGCGATTTCAAAATAACATTAATGAGGAGCTACTTTTTTTAACGCGCAGGATCCTCACTGTGAGGACACAAAACTCAGACATTAAGAACTCAAAAATACTCAAATATCAGTCAACTTTCCAAGTTTTGATTCACGAAAAATAAACTTGATTCCTATCAAATACTTTCGTAGCGAGGGGGGGGGGGGTTGGTTGTCAGAACCCCCCTAAAATTTAGCAGAGTTCTATTATTGACATGAAGAATGCTATCCATAATGTAGATTATCCGTTACATCAGTGCCTAAACCTCCCCCCCCTAAAATTATTTTCTGGCTACGCTACTGAATACTTTAAGTGACACAGTTGCCCGAAAAACTTTTTTAAGCCCATGTCTCTAGTAAGAATTATTATTAAGTATTTGTAAAATTGATATCAAAATTATTTTATCAGTCCTAGCTTCTGCTAAAAGTTGGAGAATGTGATGAAAATGCATCGATACAGAACAATTAAACAGACTACCCAAAATGTCCCAGAGTTGGGGAAAAAAAAAAAAAAACAGCTGTTGCCGTAGCTCGATTTAACTATCAGAATCACGGCAGTCGATAGAGATGTGCGGTTGCACAGCCTGCTGTGTCTCTTAAAGGTCTGCAGCTCCGTCGCACGCAAATGCTATTGGCGATTTGGTGGACCGCTGTGTGACTGGTAGTTAAATGCATAGAACTTGAATAGGAACAGAACGGAAATAGGAATGGAGACTCTGAACAGGAGGTCACGTGATTTTTTGGGTTCGAAGGTTTGAGGGCTGGAAGAATTTGCCTTCCACTGGGCTGGTTCCAGTGTTCCCTTAAACCTGTCGTTGATTTGTTCTGAGAGGCTTCCAGTACTGTCAGTAAAATTGCACAAAATTGCGAGACCTCGGTGTGAAGTAGACAGGGACATTCACATAGGACGATCGATTCATTGTAAAAGAGCTAAATGAAATTTGCCAGTAAGATGGCGCTGTGAGTCGTAATCATTAAATATTTGTTCTGCGCTTGCGTGCGTTGGTGGTAGATTGTATCATGAACATACGGAACTGCTTACACTATGCGTCACCAGAGGGCACCTTGTCGCTAATCATTAAAACGGAATCGAGTTTTTTTCCTTTGAGAGAAAGACGCAATTTCGCCGGTCTGCTGCTTGCCGATGATCGTGAATTCTGTGGTTAAACCAAGCAATGGCAATGTCTGCACTTTTTCAGCATTACGTAGTATATCTTGTTTTTGTCGACATCGAGATGTGAAAATGGTTGCGCTTAAAAAAAGTTAAAAAAAATTCTCCAGTCTGAACTTTGATAAACGAGCCAAAGGATAATAAATTAAAACTTTCTTAAGTGATGTATCATGGAGAACGACAGCTCTACGAGTGACGCAGCCAGCCCCAACCAACCAACCGTAAAACATCGCGGCACTTATATTTACAGCTAATTTTCGCTATTTCGAAAATGTATCTTCTGGATCTCGGAATCCACTCAAACGAATTTTTTACAATTAATATATGATTTTAATCGGTGCCAAATTCGATCAGTGACGTCGCCGGTTAACCCTTTGAGGCGCAACCCTTTCCCAATGCTGAAAAAATGGCAGCCGTTGCCATCGCTCGACTGAACGACCAGCAAGAGGGCGGATGATCGAAACGTTCATCGCGTGCCACAGATCTAGAGCCCCTTTTTTGACGACAGCTGGCTGTGCGGCACAGCGACCTAAAGACCAGCAAGATGGCGGCTGACAGCTGGTCGACTTAACGACCAGCTGTGCCGGCACAGCCAGCTGCGTCAAAAAAGGGTCTCTAGGTCTGTGGCACGCGATGAACGTTTCGATCGTCCGCCCTCTTGCTGGTCGTTCAGTCGAGCGATGGCAACGGCTGCCATTTTTTCAGCATTGGGCCATCTATCCAGCTGTTTTCGCATTCTTTCATATTTCAGCAGATGTCAGTGCTCTTAAAAATAATCGCGACAATTTTTTGACGAGAAATGACTGTGCTAAAAAGTAAAGGATTCTCGTGGAGCTCTGTCACCCGCAACTATTTTTATAGAAATCCAATCCATTCTTCGTGACTGGCAACAGTCAAAACGTCAGAATTGGGTGTTCCCAGAGCGGGATCACTGCGCGTTAAAGGGTTAAGCTAGGAAAACTCGTTTTTTTTTTATTTAATCCAGTTCAAAGAGGGGACTATTTAACTCGCGCAATAAAATACGGAAAATGATCTTCTTTGAGAGGCGGTAAACAAGGCAGGGAATATGAATACAGTGCTGCTGGCGGACGCAAAAATGAGAGAGACGAAGAAAATATTTTTTTTAAGTATAAGTAGGCTCTTTTTTTTTTGTTCAATTAATCATCAATTTTCATCACAGTATTCCAAATTGTTATAAATATGCTCTGGACAAAATTGATGCAAAGAATTGACACAAAAAATCTAACTAAAAAGGAAATGACTCAGCGCTCAATCTCAATCCATTCTTTTACTCTTCATGTTTAACTATTCAAAATGTTCATATACATTTAACTCAGTTTGGTTACCATGACGCTAACTAAGTACTTGCGTAAATTTTACTTACCCTTTTGGATAGCGTGACGCAAAACATAGATTAAATTATTGAAATAAATTCATTTTAATACATTATACAGACTCAGTGAAAGTGTGATATATTTTACAGTGTATTTCATAATTAAAAGCATTGCTTAAATGCGTAAATCTTCTTTAGAAAATAAAATGAAAGTAACTGTAATGGAATTTAAAAACAAGTCTTTAAAAATCCCAGCAGTGCGTCACTCAAAACTTGATATCATTATTTTTAAGACCCATATTTAAAATTCATAGAGCTATAAAGTAAAATGCTGCGTCACAAATTTTTAACCCGTTAAGGGTTTTTGCATGGGGATAAAATCTTACACTTGAACACTTCTTTACTGATTTTTTTTTTTTTTTAAATCTAGACAAATTCATTTCTGTTCGTATTAAATTTCTGAAGCGAATTTCAGCAATATTAAATTGCTCGTTAAGACATAAAAATTTCTCTTCCTCGCAAGACACAACAATTGTCTAGACAGGAGTTTGCCCATCCATCATAGAGAAAACTGCTTTATGCAGTTCTATAAATGGCTCTGATATAAAGCTCGTCTATAATCAAAGGCTTTGTTTTATCTCTGTTCAACAAGTATGGGTGGAGCACAGAAAAATGTGCATACATAATTACATGGCTTGAACCCTTCAAGAACGGAATTAAATAAAAATGGACTAAATCCGGTAACCCCCGTTAGACTTTTTTATTCATATTTTATTGATTCTTTTTTTTATGATGATTAATGAACAGATGTGACATATAAAATGCTTGGTCAAGTACTCATGTTATTAAAGTTCACATTATGTTTTATGCGGAAGCTATTTAACGTGCAGTGTTCCCGCTCTGGGAACACCCAACTCTGACGTTTTGACTGTTGCCAGTCATGAAGAATAGATTTGATTTCTACCAAAATAGTTGCGCGTGACAGAGCTCCACGAGAATCTTTTACTTTTTAGCACGTCATTTCCCGTCAAAAGAATTATCACGACTATTTTGAACAGCACTGACATCTGCTGAAAAATGGAAGAATGCGAGAAAAGCTGGATACATTGCCCCATGCTGAAAAAAGGGCAGCCGTTGCCATCGCTCGACTTAACGACCAGCAAGAGGGCGGACGATCGAAACGTTCACCGCGTGCCGCAGATCTAGAGACCCTTTTTTGATGACAAAAAAGGATCTCTAGTTCTGCGGCACGCGGTGAACGTTTCGATCGTCCGCCATCTTGCTCGTAGTTAAGTCGAGCGATGGCAACGGCTGCCCTTTTTTCAGCATTGGGAAAGGGTTGCGTCTCAAAGGGTTAATTCATATGACAATCTATGTAAACTTTAGGTGTGTACGGGTTTTGTCTCTGGTGGTCAGCCTCATTAAATATTTATATTTACATACAATTTTTAATAAGTTTGTGCAAAAATAAATTTGAACTTCTTTAGTTTTGCAATAGTGGCTGGAGTGTTCTTTGGTATACCTCGTATTTTCATGGACGGAAGGCAATGTCCAAAGATCGATAAAATTGTTTTGTGGGGGGGGGGGGGGAGAAAAAACAATTATTTTTTCGCCATTGTTAGTTAGTAATGTGATAAGTATCTTACTGTCACGAATTTTTGGCGTCAAATAATACGCGTTAAATAATTAAACTTCGCAATTTTTTTGCATGAAAATCGGCTAACTAGAACATGAGATAGGGAGTTTGGGTATCCCCATTGTTTAACATAGCGGTTTTTCAAATTCTCGAAAAATACTGGCGATGTCGCTTAGGTGACTTCAGCTTTGGGGACTTTTTTGGCGATATTTAGTCAAAAACTTCGCGATTTTGGGGTCCATTTTACTAATGGGGCCTGTAATGTTTGCTTTCCTATATGAGTGTTACGTAACAGCAGCAATAGGCACAATCAAGGTTAGCGACTGGGTGGGTTTTTTCAAGAAATGGAATCTCGTAGAATTGCTAGAAATTTCGGTGAGACTATATAAAAAGGGCAGATCGCATCCCAACAGTGCAGTTCAATTTCGACTCTTGCTGTGAATACGTTAGTTGTTTTTTTATGAGTGCTCTGTCTCTTTGTATTGTGGTATAATAAGCGATGCTCTCTCGCTTGTTTTGAGTAGGCTGTTTTTAAAGGCTTTGCTTTGAACATTCTTCATTGTTGTATGCTGAGGAGTTCTGCTTGAGAATTTCCACTGAGTGTTTAGACTGTGGAAATACTTTATTGAATGCGAAATACAGCGTCTGACATCGCGTCTGTAGTAAGCTGACTGTAATAAAGTGACTGTTAATTCCTGTGAAATGTGTATACAGAGGGTGTTTACACGTTTTCAGAACGATTTTGAGACCATGTAATTGTTCTCAATGTAAAGATTATTGTTTTAATGCTCAACCTGTTATATTTTATTTAGTATTAGTATATATTACGACCATTTTTAAAAAATAAATTTTTACCGTATATGGAAAGGTGCATAAGTTCTGCTCTATGGACAAAACTTCTAGTCTCAGATCTCAATTGTTGCTCTGAAACCTCTTGTAAATACAGGCTAGGATCCCTTAGAAAGTTCCATACGGAGGGTATTCCCCCTATAGGCCTAGGACCCTACTACAGTCAAACGGCTTCAATCCACAAACATACACAATGGTTGCTTATTTAGCTAAGAGTTCATTAGAAACAGGAACAAAACAAAGTGCCTGCAAAATGACATTATTCTAAATGACTTTAACGTTTTCGGTTTGTTAAAACCGGAATTAAAAGACTTTCGTAAATGATGAAGAAATAATATTGGCAAAAGATTGATAAGATGGTGCCAAGTAATAGTTTATTCATTTAAAAAAAAAAGCGAGCTTCAGTTATAGCTAAAGATCAAGGCTGTGTGATCGTGATGTGATATAACTATTATTACAATTAATATATAATAATAATACAATTTCTTCATAAAAAAAAAATAATTAAGGAAATCGATTCTCCTACAAGTTAAAGACGCTCTATACAATAGTTACAAAACATACTGATATATGAATTTTTAAAGAAACAGCGATGTCAATAATTAAAAATAAAAGAAAATGGCCTAGAGCCTAGAACCGCAAATATTAGATTTAGGCAGCAGAAACTAGAGCTGCCCCTGGTGAGAAAGCTTAACTTTCACACACCCTGCCTCACGCCCTATGACGAAAGAAGGGGAAGTAAAAGTCAGGGTTGGATAGTTTTAAACTAAATGGTTTTTTTCACAACAAAAAAAAAATTGTTTTTTAATTATACTAATTTAAAATAACGAATACTACAGATAGATTACGTTATGATATATTTTAAAACCATCCTTATGAGTATCAACAATAAGTTTTTATATCAATCTAACAGATACCTATACCCTCAGGGGAAAAACCTACTTTAGGTTTTTACGGGTGTCGCAATCCCGGGGCCCCAGCGATCTTTCGCTTTTCTTTGTCCTACCCTCCTCTTCTCTTAGCTATCTCCTTCCTTTTCCCCCTCAGTGTAGTTTCCTCTGTGGAGGTGAGGGCCCCCCTTTAGAAGCTGCGGTCGCCCTGTGCCGTCAGCTTCTATTGGCGGAAAACTACCCACGTGTTGGCCGTGCGTGGAGACCCGTGTCCCCGGAAATGGGGATCCTGGTAATTGAGGGGTGTTCCCGTAAAGGAAATCATCATTACGGAATTTCCACAGACACGGGAGAAACCTCAACACATTGCTTTGGCCTCGGCTTCGGGTAAACGGGAGGTATACAGCGTTCCCCTGTATATCAATCGGCTGGTGGTACTGATTTCGATCAATTGCTAGGGATCAAGCAATCGGACATCTACTGGGCACGTCGTTAAGGGTGGACGCTGCTTAAGGGATGTACTGTGCGCGTATAGACCCGATTAGCACTGGTGTGCAATTGCACACCCCCTCGTTGGGCTCCGTGGTGGGTGGTGCGGTCGGGTCCGAATCTCAATTCCCCCAACATGGCTATGAAAAATTCGTTGTCAAACGTCGATGTTCCGCATACCTTAAATCCACTGTCCACTCCTAATGAAAACACTGATGCACAACTTGCACATATGAATGCTCGATTCTTCATCATCCACTATGTTGAAGGTACCTTTAATGAAACATCACCATTCTTAATACACAAATGTATCACCGACAATGTAGGAGAAGTCAAAAAAGTAAAAAAAATTAAGATCTGGAGACCTGTTGGTTGAAGTATCAAGCAATAGACAAGCATCCAAAGTAATGAAGATTAAAAACTTTGGCCTAAAACCTGTTACAGTGACACCCCATACATCCTTAAATATCTCACGAGGAGTCGTATCAGAACCTGAACTTTTGCACTGCTCTGAAGCTGAAATATTAGAAAACCTAAAAGATGAAACAGTCTGTGCTGTTCGTCGAATCACTATTCGACGAAATAACCAAATAATCCCCACTAAACATATTATTCTCACTTTCCAGTGTCCCACAATTCCATCCCATATTAAAGCTGGCTATCTATTATGTTCCGTTAGACCATATATACCAAATCCAATCCGTTGCTTCCAGTGTCAAAAGTTCGGCCACACTAAAACCTCCTGTCGTGGCAAACCTGCATGTGCCCGTTGTGGTGCATCTGGCCACGACGGTGACACCTGCAGTGCACCAGCAAAATGTGTAAACTGTCAACAGGACCATCCCTCATATTCAAAATCATGCCCAAAGTGGATCCTCGAAAAAGACATCCAATCTATACGAGCCACACAAAGACTTTCATACCCAGAAGCTCGTAAAATAATAGAAGCTCGTACACCAAAACCAGGCCTCTCCTATGCTGCTGTCGTAAAATCTACCAAATCAATAGCTACTCAGACAGATCCACCAACAAGTACTACCACCACCCAAATAAGTAAACAAACAGCACCTAAACAAACTAAATCTTGCCCCATATCCCAGAAAAATCCTCCCAAGAAAAAGACACCAAGCAATAGTTCCACTCAAGTACGACCGCTGCTCAGTAAAACAGCTTCCTACAAATCAAAATACAGTAAATTTAGCACAAAAAAAGTACCTCCACAACCACCAATAGATGACACAATTCTAAGACTAGACCCATCAGGATCTGAAATCAGTGATGAAGAATCGATGGAACAAGAAGAAACCAAACCTCCAGACATCTCTGCAGGGATTACTACCAAGAGGATGCAAGATGACCATAACCTCACTTAATTATGGCATTATTGCTCTCTTGGAACTGCCACGGTTTTCAGAATAAGATTGACGACCTTAAAACCATTATCTATGACCACAATCCCGCCTGCTTTGCACTGCAAGAAACATATCTCAAATCCAATAAACAACCTACCATCCAGAAATACACCATCCTCCGCAAAGACTATGAGCTTGGGGAAAGGGCTTCAGGCGGTGTTGCTTTATTAATAAACAATCAATATCCTTATCAAGCCCTAAACCTCAATACCAGCATCCAAGCTGTTGCCGCACGCATCCAACTGAAACAGTTGACCACCGTTTGCAGTATTTATCTACCTCCCAATGAAACCATCAGCCTAATTTCACTCAATAGCCTCGTACAGCAACTTCCGCCGCCCTTCATATTTCTTGGAGATATGAATGCTCATAGTCCATTGTGGGGCAGCAAAGACACAAACAATAGAGGCCGACAAATAGAACAATTAATAGCTGATATTTCCCTATGCGTTATGAATAATGGTGATAATACATACTTCCACTCTCCTACAAAATCTTTCCATGCCATAGATCTTGCTATTTGTTCCCCATCAATCCTTCCGTTATATGACTTCTCGGTCTCCGGTGATTTACATAATAGTGACCATTTTCCAGTTATACTCTCCCCCCTGTACCAGAATTTCACTCAAAAATCTAGCTTCCCCAGATACATTCACAATAAAGCAGACTGGCAAACTTTTAACTGACTTTGTAACATATCATCTAATATGATTGAGGGAAATATTGACAAGGTCGTCGAAACCGTTACTTCCATCATTATTGAAGCTGCCAATGCAAGCATCCCAAAATCACATATGATCGATAGAAAAAATAAAAAACCGTGGTGGAATGAAAAATGTACCCTTGCAAAAAAACAACAACAGAGGGCTTGGGGCATCTTTCGGCGGTGCCCTACCACTGCAAATCTCCTAAGTTTTAAAAAAGCAAAAGCTCATGCACGGAGAGTGAGGCGTCATTCTCAGAGAGAATCATGGATAAACTACGTCTCCAGAATCTCTACATCTACAACTAGTAAGGAACTATGGGCAAAAATAAAAAGAGCCACTGGTATATATACTAACCACTTTGTATGCTGTTTATCTCTTAATAACAACATTATCTCAAATACGCAAGAAATAGCAAACACTATTGGCCAAACACTTTCATCAAACTCCTCCAGTTACTCTTACTCCAACACCTTCCTTCCCTATAAACAGCAATCTGAACGGCATAAATTACACTTTAATACTTCCTCTCACATCGCCTACAATAGTGCTTTTACAATCAATGAACTCTTAAAAAGTTTAAAACAATCCTCAAATACTTCTCCTGGACCAGATAACATAACCTACGAAATGTTGAAACACCTTTCCCATGACTCATTACTAAACCTACTCCATTTATACAACAGAATCTGGAATGAGCATAAATTCCCTTCTTCATGGAGAAGTGCCATAGTCGTTCCCTTTCCCAAACCTGGAAAAGATCCGTCCAACCCCAATAACTACCGTCCCATAGCCCTTACTAGCTGCTTATGCAAACTAATGGAGAGGATGATTAATGCCCGCCTAGTTTATATTTTAGAAACTGACAACCATTTACACCCTTTTCAAAGTGGCTTCCGTAAAGGCAGATCTACTATAGACAATATTCTCTACCTGGAGACACAAATTCGAAATGCTTTCTTGAGAAAAAACCACTTAGTTTCCATTTTCTTTGACATAGAGAAAGCTTATGACCGGACTTGGAGATACGGTATTCTCCGTGACTTACATAACTTTGGTTTACGTGGCAACCTTCCCATTTTTATCAAGAACTTTTTATCCCTTCGGAACTTTAGAGTACGAATAAACGACACTTTATCCAATAACTTTATACAGGAGGAAGGCGTACCTCAGGGCTCCATCCTAAGCGTTACCCTTTTTTCAATAAAAATAAATGACATCCTTAAACAAGTCCCTGCAACAGTCCACGGTAGCCTGTATGTAGATGACCTCCAGATTTCTTGTCAGGGGAAGGACATGCGCTATGTAGAGCGTCAACTACAGAACACTGTTAATCGCATTTTAAAGTGGTGCAACACAAATGGATTCAACATCTCTGCCAAAAAAACTGTTTCTGTACACTTCTGTCGAAGACGAGGGATCCATCCGGACCCTGACCTGTATCTTGGTCGCACAAAAATTGAAGTTAAAGACTCTACTAAATTTTTAGGTATCCATTTTGACAAGAAACTAACTTTTGCTACACATATTTCATATATCCGCAACAAATGCGAAAAGAATTTAAACATCTTAAAAGTCCTTACAAATACTTCTTGGGGAGCTGACCGTGATGCCCTTTTACGCATTTATCGAGCCGTCATTCGCTCGAAAATGGACTATGGGTGCTGTGCTTATGAGTCTGCCAGCAAATCTATTTTAAGAAAACTTGACACGGTGCATCACTCTGCACTACGTATTTGTTCAGGAGCTTTTAGGACCTCCCCTATACAGAGTTTGTACATCACCTGTAATGAACCATCCCTCACATACATTCGCCATGGGCTATCCATCAATACATATTACCGTATCATTTCTCATGCCGCACACCCTTTGAGGGCTGCGCTTTTAGAAAACCAGCAGGATCGTCTTTACCAAAACCGTCCATCCTGTATACCTCCGTTTGGACTGAGGGCTCGTAGGAACATCGCTGACACCCACCTAAGTCAGATCGACATTTATTCTCATTCTCCAAATGAGATACCACCCTGGAATGCCCATCAAATCGTTATTTTGCAGCCCTTTAAAGGATATAAGAAAGAAAATACTGACGCCCATATTTACCATCGACTCTTCCGTCATCATAGGGACACTTACCAAAACTATGAAGACTTATATACAGACGTCTCCAGGTCTGCAGATCATGTTGGCTTTGCATACACAAATCGTACCCTAACCTGCAGTTATACTCTTCCCAAGTTTTGCTCCGTATTCACAGCTGAACTGCTTGCCATCTACGAGGGCCTTTCTTATATCAGTAAAAGGAACCAAAAACATACCATTATATATACAGATTCGCTCAGTGTTCTAGAAAGCCTTAAATCCTATACAATCACCCATGGCTATCTTGTCAAGATTCTGCAGTTGCATGCACAGCTGACGAGACGGGGTTTTGAGGTCCTCTTCTGCTGGGTTCCAGGCCACGTTGGAATCCCTGGCAATGAGGAGGCTGACCTTTTGGCCAGAGGTGCTACAGTTCCTTACCCTGGTAAAATCCCCATTAATGATGTAAAATCTGGTGTCTTCTGTATAATTAAAAACAGCTGGACGAATGACTGGAACGGCCAGACAGACAATAAACTTCACAATATTCACCCATCTATCACTCATTGGTCCACATTACCCTATCGCAAACAAGATGTTATATTGACACGCCTCCGGATTGGTCATACCAGATTGACTCATACACACCTACTGTTTGGTGAGCCTGCTCCAGAGTGCTCCCACTGTCATACTTGCCTCACTGTTCGTCATCTTTTAACCTCATGCACTGCTTTTCATCATTTTTACCAAATACTTTTTAACTGTTCTCATCCCAAACTTGACGATATATTGGGTGAAACCCCGCACCGTAATTTGTTTGCATTTCTTCGACGTATCAATATTTTTTACTCAGTGTAAAGTATACACTTTTCTCTGACTGGTATCTGGATGGGAGCCCCCATCCAGATGTCCTTGACTTATTTTTATCTCCTTTTTACCTCTCTACAGTTTGCTTTTATTGTTTTTAGACCTCACAGATTTTAGCTTTACATGTCTTATACAACACATTTTTACTTGAAAACTTTATATTTTACTATATATACACATAGTCTGGCGCAGTATGTCCTTTCTGGACCTTGTGCCATTAACCCCAACCAACCAACCAACCTAACAGATACCTAGCTTAATGTTATATTACTATAAAAAATTATTAATCAAACTTAAAGTACAGGCTGCATTTTTTATTTGTTTCTATAATAGAGGTTTTTTGCGTTTTAACAACTTATTTTTAAAACTTATAAGTATCATTTTGAGCAACTTATCACCATTATTACTGATGAATCTAAAAGCAATTTTCCACGTAAAATGTAGTAAACAATTACTTTTGTATTATATTATATATTAAAAGTTTAAAAAATAGTATCTCTAAATAAATATTGAAATTGAATGATTCCAATGTCCACATATGTATAGCAACAGTTGTTTATTTACTTTGTTTTAATTTTTCCAGAAGTAATATTAATTGTAAATTGTACATTTTACAAATAATTTTATTTATAAATATGTATAAATGTAATTAAAAAGAATGTTTTAAAAAATCTGGTTTAAACCAAAAACTACGCTTTAAAAGAAAAAAAATCGCTTTTTTGGTTTAAGAAACGGATTTTTTTTCTAACCCTGGTAAAATGTACCTAGGTGTAAAAGAAAAAAATATTTTACCTGTGCATTTTATTTAGATAAAAAACGGCTACGTTCTTTATTAGCCCTTCCCAAACGTTAATACCTAGCAGTAAATGTTAATAACAAGCATAAATTTCCTGGACATTTTCATATACTTATACAACAGGCACTCAGATTGAGGTCGTAAACGTAACATTTTTCAGTATAGTGTTAAAAATTACTAAAAGAAAAAGATTTCGCTCAAAACTAAAAGTACAGATGGCAGCACCATATTATTGTTTTAGTCGCGAAGCCACGGTCCAAGTTGATGTTTTTTATTAAAGTAGAATTTGTAATACTTGTACATTTTTATTTATTCATTTATTTATTTTGTAGAAATAGGGAAATAAATTTCTGCTAAGTGCAATCAATATTCTGAATAATTTTTCAAAATTCTATTGATAAATAGTCTCCGAATTTTTTTAACAAAGAAATCTGACTCGTTCATTTTTCTTCTTTTTTTAATGTTGTTCTGTTGAATGGTGATTTAATTGCCGATGGACATTAAAGTTCGTGGATAATCAGAATTATTTTTTACAATTATCCCTTATTAACATAATTTAGAAACTTAAAACAACAAAATCATTTAGAAAAGAAAAATGTAAAACCTAGCACTAATATGTTTAAAAAAAAAAAAAAAAAACCTGTTATGAAATTATAAGTTGTCTTTGTATATATCTTATCGAAGTTATTATTGTATTTTTAATTATTTTGTATTTCTTATTATTGTGTATTATTTTGTATATATTCTGTTTTATTATATGGAATATGTAATTATATTTCTGGTGTATTCCTATCATATGTAAAAAAAAAAAAAAAAACCTGTTATGAAATTATAAGACCACACGTGGGAAAGGGGCTTTTTAACAAATGTAATGAATTACTTCTGCACTAATTTTCTGAATAACTTGAAACACTCTAGTTCAGGGGTGGTGAACCAATGGCACGCGTGTCATTGATGGCACGCGACACAATATTTTGGGCCCGTCACTGATCAACACGGTGTGCATTTTAATTAAAAATGACACATATTTTAATATGAATCACACATATAACCGTATTTCTTTTTTGTTAGTAAATAAAGAGTTTTGTGTTGTTAGTATTTAGTTTTATTATTTTCCCAATAATCATTAAGTCAAAATTATTTGACCCTATATGCAGCTTTTAACTTAATTATTTTTAACCATTTCTGAATTTGCCCCCAGGACCTAGGCTTGATGCTAATAATCAGCCGTGTGATAATAATCAGCCCCTCAGTGCTTGGGAGGCTGAACTCCCCCGACTGAGTCTGCTAAAGGGAGCTGGTGCACGTAAAATCTGGCGTGGCTCGATTGTCCTCCACGTTCGCTGCTGATCCACTATCTTATATGGAATTGGATCAAAATTAGGAGACCACTCATAGGAGAAGATCTGACTTGCCCACTACATTGTTAATAGAATTAGTTCAACATTTCACCGTACAATTATGTTAAATGAGCTATAAGCTTTCTGTGGAGAGACGTTGCACCACAAATGGGTTCTTATACTGATGAATGAATCCAAATTATGGTAAAAGTTTTCTCCATGGGAAGGCTGCGACTAATTTAGAACTATTTTATGGTGAAGTGTTGAAAGAATTCCTTTAACAGTGTAGGAACTTCCATAAGGAAATGATCAGAATCTCCGGTCCTCGTAATGGTCTAGCCTATAGTCGGCAGCTAACACGGTCACCAGAAAGAAAAAAATACACTTTTTAGAGATTTCCAACTAACGAAAAAACGTGCCACATCACAATAAAACCGCCTGTCATCTGTGTACCTTATCTCTTATACTCCTTCGCTATCAAAATTAGTATTGAATATTACTCACTTTCTGGCTTCCTTTCAAAATTTTATTTACATCTACTAAAAGTATTTCTTTTTTTTTTCTTTTCTTTCGTCTTTGTATATATCTTATCAAAATTATCATTGTATTTTAAATCATTTTGCATTGCTTATTATTGCATATTATTTTGTATATTATTTTGTATGTATTCTGTATTATTACATAAAATATGTAATTATATTTTCGATGTATTCCTATCATATGTAAAAAATAAAATATAAAAATAATGTAAAGTGAAACTTCAACTGCCGTTGAAATTTTACTAAAGAATGGTTTGCTTCAGGAGCAAGAAAAATTCTTAAACCATGTAGCTAGGCTGCTGCTGAAGTTAGTTTCCTGTATTTTCCTGTCATCTGCGTACTATAGAACTCACGAGAGAATATCTCCTTAAATCCTGCAAGTAGAACGTTTATAGTGTGTTTTTGTGGTCGAAATGTTATTTAGAAGAACAAAGAATTATACGAAACTTTAATTCAAATCGGTGATTATTGGTAAATAAAACTTTATTATGCACACATAAAGTTCAGTGAATAGATTCGAACTACATCATATTTTAAAAACACTTATGCTTCACTCAAGTTATGTCACCCCATTGCTATGGACTTTTGATAGTAACTAGTAACTATACCTACTCAAAAAGTAATGTCGAAAATTTTCATCGATTTTGTAAATAATGGATTATTATTATATCAAAAACGTATTACTTGGGGAAAAAAATGTATTCTTTTATTTAAATCTAATTTTTAGTAAGCCTGGGAGTTTATTAATCCTATATAAAGCCTGGAAGTGTAATTCAAACACAGGTTTGACTAATTTTTTTTTCTATGTGAAATCCTGCTTTTCGGTAACTTTTGCAAAATTAAATTATTAGGCTCAGAGTTATCACTACTCAGAAATTTTCGCTGTCATTGTCATGTAGCATTAGTTTTGTAGAATTCCTTATCTGTTAAAGTTACACCAACACATTATACATAAAATGAAACTCATAAATACACTATCGCTTTGTTTTTTATAAAGTAGAAAGAGATTACTGTGTTTATACTGATGCATCACACGTGACATTTGGAATTTGATCTATAGTCAAAAATGTTTCTTCCAAAATACGATAAAATGAAGCAGAATATAGACCTTTATCAGCTTCAAAAAGCATCTTTATTTGAGCGATATTCTAGAATTAATCTTGCAAACATACAGAATCACTTAAGTTATCGTATTTTTCATGCCACACTTATGTCACAGGATTTTTGTCAGTTGCCTTTATTATCTTTTAATTTTTGCTTTTAATGTGTATCGAGTCGAAATAGTTTGTTTTCTACAGTTTTCGAAGTATAAATCTTATTAGTGCAATGTAGGTTAATTTTTGACATCTAGAAATTAGCATAATCATAAATTTGATTAGTGCAAAATCAAATTACTTGGATTAGTGCAATATCAGATTCCTTAGATTACATTTCAGATTCCAAAAATTAGTGCAATATATAGTGCAAAAGGAACACTATCGACATCGTAAAGTGTTCATTTTGCTCTGCCACTGATCCCCTATTATAATTCAGTTTAGCTTTCCTTTATTTCGAAATGATATAAATTTAGTGAATTAGTACTAATATCCGTAAATTAGTAGGAAGTATTAATGAAAATATCTTTAATAATAAACCCAGGCTGGGGAGAAAGCGGGTAAGCATAGACTTTTAATTGTTAAACCCAAATAAAGCAAAGCACTTAAGTTCTTAATAGGATATTTTTAATCAAATAACTGTGATTCAAAAATTATTAAAGAGTGGGTGTTTTCTTAGCGTTATCTACTTTTTACGATTACAAATTTTTAGTACACACCTTTCAGATTCAAAAATTCCCCCAAAACCTCACAATTTTCCCTCTCTTTATAAAACCTTTTTCTTTCAATTCCTTCCTCCCTCAGTTATGTAAGAAATTTCTTTAATGCAGCATACATCGCTAAATTTTGTTCTCATACCCTATGAAATGTCTACTACTGTGCATTTGAAAAATAGACTTGTGATATAAACTGAAATAATATTTTTTATTTACATTTGCAAAATAATGAATACAACATTGTCATAATTTAACAGTTTACACATTAAAAGAACTACACTGATTCAAGATATCTTTGAAAGTTCATACTTTATGTAATTTCTGTTAGTCATACATTCAATGGTAAACTGTGTCAATGATCTTTTTTCTCGATATATATGCATACAAGTACAAATACTGGCAGCATAACTCTATGATAACAAAATTTGATATTACTGTGTGATGTCTTAATCACAGTATGAAATACTGTGATTATCCTTTGAGAATGGAAAAACAAATAACGATATATTTATAACTTTTGTATTATTTTCTGTTCTTATAACAAAACAAAGTGCTATTTAGTTAATATCTATATGCATATTTATATTTCTCTCTTTTATAAATCTTTGGCTTAATTGCTTGCTGTACAGACACGAGTAGTCTTATCTAAAAATGAGAAAAGTTATAAACTTCATTTTTTCTCTTGTATATACAGCAACACTGTATTTTCTGTTTTCTTCAGCAGGCTAAAGCTGTTAAAACTAATTGTTATGAACAACATGTATTTACAGTAAGTCACTGTTTAGTCATTTAAAACAACAGTTAGTCTTGTCCGTAAATTGTCGACTACAGTCTCCGCAACAGTTCAGACTTCAAAAATATAAGTTTCTGGTAAAGAAAGAATATAAAAGGATTTAGACTTATCTCTTAGTCCCTATAACAGGGTTGGAAAATATTATTGCTCGAAATAGCTGAGGCATGTTTTAGTGTTATTATTATATATTACATGCCCGTCTGAGCATGTAAAAAATATATTTGCTTTCATGGCTTGTAAAGGATATTTTTTGATTTCTGAGGCTTCCTTCAACCGAAAGAAATCAGGATTTCTGGTTACTCAAAGGAAGGATGTATGGGAATTCTTAACTTATGACTGACATAAATCATACCTTATGTCAGAATGCCAAATATTCCTGTAAGCTTAGAAAAAAAAAGTCATCTTTGTCCACATTTTTGGGGGTAATGGCGAGCTAGAGTAGAAGGAACCCCCCTTGGTGGGTCGCAACTTATTAAAATGCAAAAATGATAGGCAGTACTGGCCAATTTATTGGACTCATTGTGCTAATAAAAAAATAAATATAAAGGTTATTTCAATAATAAATTCATTTTCTGAATAGAAATGACAGACAATTCTGTTTGCTCATACAGTTTGCAATGTCGGCACTTGATATGGCCACCTTTGTATGACTGCTACAAATTTTTGGTGCATCAAGCTGATAGGTTTCTCGTTATAAATTTCATTAAAATAATTTTAACCCTTTGGGTTCGAGGTCGTTTTTGCTTAAGGCAAACTAGCAACTCGGATGAGTTAATAGATCCCGCCCAATATCTACGGAATTTAATCAACCATTTTTTTGTAAGCAGTAATTTTCGACTTAGAATATTGCAAAATTTCTGATTTTAACGCGTAAGTTAGTTACTGTTTTGAAAAAATATTCAAAAAATATGCTGTCAACAAAAAGTGGTTAGCTATATTCCGTAGATCCTGGCACTTATCTATTTACCATCTCAATTTGGGTGCCTCTCACTCACATACAGTAGTGAGTGAGAGGCACCTCTCGAATTACCGCATCCCATACAGTGGTGACTGAGGGTCACCTCTCGAAATCAAAGGTTTAACCCTTTAACGCGCAGTGTTCCTGCTCTGGGAACACCCAACTCTGACGTTTTGACTGTTTCCAGTCACGAAGATTGGATTTGATTTCTGTAAAAATAGTTGCGCGTGACCTAGCTCCACGAGAATCCTATGCTTTTTAGCACGTCCTTTCCCGTCAAAAAATGGTCACGATTCTTTTTAACAGCACTGACATCTGCTGGAAAATGGAAGAATGCGAGAACAGCCGGATAGATTGCCCAATGCTGGAAAAAGGGCAACCGTTGCCATCGCTCGACTTCACGACCAGCAAGAGGGCGGACGATCGAAACATTCATCGCATGCCACAGATCGAGAGACCCTTTTTTGACGCAGCTGGCTGTGCCGCACAGCCAGCTGCGTTGCACATTCAAAGAAGGGTCTCTAGATCTGTGGCACGCGATGAACGTTTCGATCGTCCGCCCTCTTGCTGGTCGTGAAGTCGAGCGATGGCAACGGGTGCCCTTTTTTCAGCATTGGGAAAGGGTTGCGCCTCAAAGGGTTAAAGCAAAGAAACATGATTTTCAGTTGAAATGAGTCCAATAATTAGGCTAACACTGAATATATACGTAATTAAGCGAGGATTTCCCTGCCTTTTTTTAACAATGTGCTGGACCAGTTTGCTGACCACTTCGGATTTTCCAACCCTGGCACGCACAGTCCTGCGACCACAAACTGACTCCCATCCTAAATGCAAGCACATCTATGGGCCCGTTTACATGTGCAAAAATGCGGAGTAAATCCCGGGACTTACACTGCTTTCTACCGCGCTTCCCCTACTTAGGGGGAAAAATGCGGGGTAGAAAGATTCCTGGTCGAAAGGAGGGTTAATGCGGAGTCAACCCCGCTTTCCCATGATGCATTGCGAGTTTTTCCCTGTACTCCGCTTTAACCCGGGATTTTCCATTTTCACATGTAAACGGGCCTTATGACAGTCTGTTCACACTTTATCCAGAACCACCGGATCGTACTCCCGTCCAATGTCCCTGGGTATCGGCGGCAAGTCTCTCTTGTAAGCGACCGGTTCGAGTTCGTAGTAGAAGGGGGAGACCCTTCCCGAATGGTCTTCACTGTCCGATTCCGAATAGGAGTCTTCCATGCTCCTGCTCTTGACCAGCAGGCTGATGCCCCACACGACGACTAGAGAGGATGCTATGACTTCCGTGATGCTGAAGAGGCTGTAAGCGAGGCACGAGTACGTGGCGTAACTGAGGGTCATCATTCCACCGGCTAACAGCATTCTGCCACTGAGGATGGTCGTGCGAACGTCCATCTCGGTCCAGCTGGTTCCTGAAAGAGTAAAAAAATAATTAGAAAAGGTTAACCCTTTAACGCGCAGTGTTCCCGCTCTGGGACGACCCAACTCTGAAGTTTTGACTGTTGCCAGTCACGAAGAATAGATTGGATTTCTATTCTTCGAATTATCTGAATGAATTTATTCTTCTATTCTTCAACCAGTCGGGGTTCGATCCCCGACTGGGCGTGGTTGTCATGTCCGTCCCTTCATAGGGGGCGACGTTGGCCAACCTACTAGGTGCCCCCATAATAAAGTGGCCAACACCTTCGGGCCGTTGTCAGGGACAATGTCTAATCGGCAAAGTAAAAAAAAATAGTTGCGGGTGACATAGCTCCACGTACTTTTTAGCACGTCATTTCCAGTAAAAAAAAAAAAAAAAAAAAAAAAGGGTCACGATTATTTTTAAAAGCACTGACGTCTGCTGAAAAATGGAAGAGTGCGAGAACAGCTGGATAGATGGCCCCATGCTGAATAAAGGGCAGCCGTTGCCATCGCTCGACTGAACGACCAGCAAGAGGGCGGACGATCGAAACGTTCATCGCGTGCCACAGATCGAGAGACCCTTTTTTGACGACAGCTGGCTGTGGTAGGGTCTCTAGATCCGTGGCGAGCGATGAACGTTTCGATCGTCCGCCCTCTTGCTGGTCGTTAAGTCGAGCGATGGCAACGGCTGCCCTTTTTCCAGCATTCGGAAAGGGTTGCGCCTCAAAGGGTTAAAATATAATCGAGATTTCATGAGTGAGTATACCAGAGCCGTACTCGTAGCTCAGAGGTAGCTTCGTGCTCCCCATTTGCCCGTCTGGTATATGCTGTTGATCTCATAGAAGACATACTTGTATCATTTAATCTTATACAGTACAGATGAGGTTAATATCAGGAACGGTGCAAGAAGCTCCAAGTGACGCATTCGATGACGTAAGCAATCTTCTTCTGGTAAAATAAATAAATGGAGCCCAGATACAGTACAGTGAAACCTATCTAACGTGATCACCTAAGAGAATGAAAAGCTTCTCACCTTATTGTGGTAGTCACCTTGCAAAGGTGATAAAGTGTGGTGGTTTTAAAGATAAATTTTACAAAATGAGTCAGCATGGACAGTCTCTTTACCAAAGAGGTCACTTTAACAGATTCTAGTGTATTTTGAATGAAGCAGTAGTTATTAGCTTGAAGGCTAAATTTGTCTTTTGTCGTACATTAGTTTGATGCAACTTGTTGCTTTTAGCGTTTGTCTATATGTGAATAAATTCAGCGGTTTAAATGTAAATGAGTGGTAGATCAGTTTAAAAGGTAACTTCGAACAAACAGCATACATTGGTTCATATATATCCATGATGGACTGTTTTCTCTGTGTCTTCAAACAAAAGATTGGACGTGATTGTAAAAATTCAATTCGTATTATTTGTCTGACTGCCTAGAAGAACCTCTGGTTTTTCTGCCACTAGATATGCAAATTCCAGCCGTTTGGTGGGAAATGGGAAACAGCTCGAATAAATGGTAACAGCTCGAAGAAATTGCCCTTAGGAGGTTTTAACACCCCACGCTAAAACAAAATTAAAAAAAAAAATTCTCTAAATAGTTTTTATGCAGTAAGTTGGCGTACATTTGAAATAAAACGAAAGAATACACAGCGGAATGGCTCACTGGTAGTGAGTCCACATAACACCGGTCAACAACAACAAAAAAATTTTTTGGTTCTGTTCTCATGCTTAAATTCTGATTCGAGACATTGAAAAACACTTAAATTTTCATTTTTAGTTCTTAAAGTTTGCTTTTGTCTGATTGACGTCGATAAGTATATTTTAATTTATTTCATAAACGAAAGATGGCAGCACTTTGATGAACTCGAAAGTAATCTGTATTATTATTTGTACCTCTGTAGTATTGCTTGTAGTATTATTTGTAATATTATTTGTAATATTATTATTTGTTTGTATTATTACTTGCTCATACGAACATAAAATAAATACGAAAAATAGTCACTTTTAGACATTCATTTCTTATTATTTTACATTTATATGTTATTGTTTATCACAAATCTTGAATAAAAAAGACTTTTATATCCAGCAAAAATTTTCTGATCATAATTTGGAGTGAAATTATTAAAAAATATATAAAAATCAGTGATTTTTGCCAAAAAAATTGAAAAATGGCTTTAATTTCTACAAAAGCAAACTTTCATTTAAAAAAAAAAAAAAAAAAAAAAAATTCTTTAGTTTTGGCGTAGGAGAAACTAAAATTTAACATGTAGAAGTCAGACTCGAAAATCGTGTTCACCGGTGTAATCAGTCCTAATTCCTAATTCGATCTATGATTGATGCAGGCTATCTGTCACTCACTATAAGTAACAAGCAGGTATATATTTTTAAAAAGTATTGGAACGCAAGTCGAATTTCCTATATGGATTTCATATATAAAATAGTGATTTCATACACATTTGATCATATGGTGTGTAATAACAACTTCTTTTATTACTTTTGATTTGTATAATTTTTGAAAACATTAATCAGTTACACAAAATTAACATGGGAGTTTCGTTCGCACTCGAATACTTTTTTGAGTGTGTGTTTGTATGTACTGTCTGTCAGGTGCATATTTATCGAGATTCCATTTGAAAAAATTTCTGCCGCCCCCCTTTCCTCTGATTTAAAAAAAAAAAAAAAATGCAACCGTTTGCAGTTTTTTGTGGACATTGAAAGAACAACTCTCAATGAAATGTTGTTTTTGTCAAGCTGTTGTAGTGTGAATATTTTACTGGATTCACTGTTAATTTTGTGTATAGAAGGTATTAGAATTTCATCTTATAGCTAACAATTTTATCCATGTTATGATCCAGAGGGTTCATGTTTGTATATTGTTGCAACGGTAGATTTCCCTTTTAACACACTCTATGCGTTCATATTTTACCACAAATGTAAAACTTTAATATCTGTAATAACAGCAACTCAGATAGTAACTGACCAAAAATTCATTTTCACACTAAGAAATAGTTTTGATTAAAAAATGTGAGGCAAAATATTTTCTTCAATGAGTAGTCCAATCAAAGCAATAGTTTTCGTTAGTTAATATACTTTTAAAGAACAAAATCTATAAATCTATATTGACAAAATATTTTGCTGTTAAACAAAGCACTTTCCTTAAAGCATTATTCAAAAACAAATTTAAAAACACTGATTGCAACTTTATGATTGAAATCGAGCATGTCTTTTTAAATGCCTTACAATTTACTGTATGATTTTGTATTAAACAAAATCTATACTGTCAAAATATTCTGTTATTAAACTAAACACTTTCCTTAAAGCATTATTCAAAAACAATTCTAAAAACACTGCTTGCAACTTTATGATTGAAATAGAGCATGTCTTTTAAAATACCTTACAGTGCAATTTACTGTATGATTTTGTATTAATAATTCTCGAAAAAGTCGATTATGTTAAGAACAAATTAAAAATAGGTGGCTTTGTGTGTTTGTATATATTTATAAAGTTCAATTAACCATAACTTTATGTATTTTTATGTTAATAATACAAGGCATCGATTACGACTAGATCTGTACATCATTCCACACAAAGACTTGCCTTAACGGAATGAAGAAATTTGCAACGCTTTCAGTAGGATTAGATTACTATCAGCAGATATTTCTAGTTATTGCCTTGTTACTTCTCAGCTGCTTAAATCGTTCCAAAGTATGGAATTAATGAAACTACATATAGTTTTGGATATATGACTGTCTCAGATAGCCATCTATCTACACAGAAACCACGCTCCACCCATCTGAATCAACATCAATGCTCAACAATGCAAGTTTATGTCATCAAATATTCTCCGTTGTCTATTTCGACTTCAAAAGCCATTCCATCTTGAGATGTTATCTTACGCAAATATAATCGGGATTTCGTGAGTAGCTTGAAAGAAAAACGTGTAGAAATGTATTTCTGTTGCGAGATCGGGAAGTCTCCACCGATCGTTATCAGGTTGTTTGTAAATTTGAAGAAAGGTAAAACTCTCAGTTACAACGTCATCGAAATTACTGGACTGTACATGTACAGGGTGGCCATAATTAAACTGCAAGTGTTCAAGGGGTGCTGGAGAGAAAACTACCGGGAATACTCCAGTGAAACTTGGTATCTACACGTTTCAGAACATGCGCGAGTCAAATATACAATTTTAAAAAAATCGCCATTTTCACCCGATAGATGGCGCTATATCGTGTTTCAATGCTTATGGAAGTCATATATGCAAATTTTAAGCCCATAGAACAGTGTAAAAACAAGACCACACTGAGTAATGGTCCATCATGACTCTGAATAAGAAGGAACGTGCATTGTTAGTGAAGATATTCTATCAGAATGGTAGCCATTATTCAGCTACTCTGAAAGAATACCGGCGTATGAAACGATTAAGAAGAGGCCCAATGAGTGTCAATGAGAATAAATATTGGTTTAATTGTTTTTCAAAGCGTCTTTATGAATTGTTTAATTTGTGATCTTAATTTACGTTAATTTTTGATTACATGTTACTGTAAAAATTTAATTACTGAAGCGAATTGTATGGAATTTTGATAAACTGTAAATGATGTTTTATATTGTTTATATGCCTCTTAGAATGCTACTATGCTCTGTCTATCGGTTTTGGAAGTTGTATAGGCCACCGGTGAGCTTTGAAATACGGTACAGCGCCATCTATCGGGTGAAAATGACGATTTTCTTTTTACATATTTGACTTGCGCGTGTTCTGAAACGTGTAGATACCAAATTTCACTGGAATATTCTCGGTAGTTTTCTCTCCAGCACCCTTTGAACACTTGCAGTTTAATTATGGCCACCCTGTATATGACGTTATAAAATAATGACGTCTCAAACAAGCGTGTACGTGTGTGAATGTGTTGGTTAAAACAAAGCTACCAAGCCATGCTGTCTACCTACGAGTGTATGCCTTGGCGGACGACTTTTTAAGGAGTTCTAACGCGTACTCATGTTACATCTGGAGAAAATCGCCCGAAATTCCAGACCACTAGAACGACAGCCGCGCGTTAGACCGGAAGTCTGGACCTTTATACTTCAGCCATCCACCAGTGTTCAGTGTCTTATCCACTCGACTATTGGTCAGCCCATATTAAGCAAGACTAACAAAAAAATAAGTAATTATATTGACAAATAACTTTTATATACTCGAAAAACTAATCAAATGCCTGTTTTGAAGGTATGGAAGCTGAATGAAATAGCAATTTAAAGTAAAGCTACCCTAAATTAAAGATAACTAATAGCAAAGTTATTCATTAATTCTTGTTCTCTGTACAAACTGTGAGATCACTGCGTTGGTTAGAAATTTGCATCTCATACACACTAAGATCAGTAAGGACATGTGGCTTAGGTATAAGTCAGATCTTAAAGTATCTTGAACTAGACGTACGTCTAAATTCGGGATAGGTAGGGATATAAATGACAGCTAAAGGATAAATCTTTACAATTCGTACTTGTAGTGTCTAATTTGTACTTTAATTTTCTTCAAATTTTAAAATTGAGATTTTATATTCTTATGAAGCCAAAGGAGCACCCATAAAAATTTACTAATTGCGTACACAAAAATTTGAATGTGTTACCTGCACTTCAAGATAAAAAGTATTCGCCTTTCTGTTTTATAATTGTTTGTAATCAGGGAAAGACTTCTGGAAATATTAAAAATCGAGGATAAAGGCACACCATGTCTAATTCTTCCATTCGCCATACTGTTTCATCTGACTTTTTCTAGTGTATCTAAATATTAATGTAGTTCCCATGCCCGTAGAACAGTGAGATTTCGTGCGTAGCGCAAGTAAATAATTATGATCCAAAAAGTTGTATAAGATAAAAGGATCTTATGCACAGATCTAAGCAGATTTCTTCTATGACTACTAAATTCGGATTTATTTTTTTTAATGTGGTGATGGGGTATACAGTACATAATTTCTTACTTAGATTATAAATTTAACTTAGGAATATTTAAATAGCAATATATGTGTATTTCAAATGCTTTGCTTCATTTCGAAACATGAGAGAGGTGATTGCAATTGTCTATGACATAGACAGACTCTATGTGCTGTGACTAACGACTTCTCGCAGCTCAAAGAAGACCTGCAAGACCACCTGTTATCATGAGACATCAGATGATAAATGTTTCAAGCGGATGGCATCTATTAATGAGGTGACAGATGTATCACGGGATAAAAATGATTTTTCTTCTCTTACACGCGTGATTAATTTAAAGTAGCCAAGATTAACAATCAGTTTCTAAAGGTGGAAAAGAATTCTGAATAGATCTTTGTCTTTAAAGTACAATGTTACTGTCTGAACGACTTTTTGCTACTTATAAAAATTGTTTATTTTCTCTTTGATAAAAGTTTAATAGCAAACATGCCTTTAAGTACATGAAATAGTTTTGATAAGTAATGTATCTTCCCTACTGCATTTGCAAAAAGACATTATAAGGAAGAGAAGAACCAGTCTTTAACAGATTCAAATGGGTTGGAAATATTTTTCCCCTATTGGGTAAGGAAATAGGAAGGGTAGCATTAATGAAATATGGATTATTAGTGACCGTTATTGGAATTAGTTCAACGTTTATCAACACAATGATGTTAAATTAGCTGCATCCTTTTTATAGAGAGACGTTTCACCATGATTTGGTTCCACTGCAGATCCGGACCTAAGGTGGAGCGACCGCACAGGGCGCCATCTCTCTAGAGGGGGCGCCAAAATACCTTACTTGATAATATATATCAGGTTGTAACGAAAGTTTTCCGCCATATCTGCCTGAAAAGCTAACTTCGAACTCCTTGGATACATGTTTTTGAACTTTCGGTACCAAACCTGTACCGTGTCACATGATACAACAATAGTACTTAAAGCTGTACTCATAATTTGTTGATAGTCTGTAGCTGATTTTTTGAAACAGAACTGGAAGTAAATGATGGTTCTAATCCTTTAGAGTGATAGTTCCATTTGAGACACCTTGTTCTTAATGATAACTATATTTTTTTACAGATTTCACAACACAGTGTCATAAAGCAAGTCTCTTTCTTTCAAATGCCAAAAATCATTTGACAAAATAGGAGCCAATGCGCTAACGCGAACTGTGTGCTTCCGATGTTTGCGGTGGCGGGAAACTTTCGTTACAACCTAATATATTTGTATTTGAGTGCCCGTGTATTATTTAAATCCTTGTTTTATCCCTCCGAAAACCTTTTCTCACTGCATGTGTAGAGGATAGAGGGAGCTTTTTTGTACTTCGCACCACTTATCAAAATACCTAGGACCCGCACTGTTCCACTGATCAGTTTAAGGCTGTTCTTCGAAAAAAAAAGAACTCTGTTTTGAGTCTTGGTACACAAATTGAAATAAACTAATAGCACCATGGTCTCCAAAAAATTCCAGAGGGTTCTTCATAAGCTGCTTTATACACTGCGATAAGCGAAAACGCTGTGGCTTTTGTAAAATTTTCAGAAAAAATTCTTAAACATGGATCTGAGCTGCCAGATTTTTCGAAGAGTGACGCGCTTTGCGAAAATTTCCGATTTTTAAGAATTTTTCCTAAAAGTTTTGAAACCGATACAGATTGGCTTGTCTTCGCAGTTTGTAATACAGCTTGTAAAGAGACAGTTTAAAAATTTTGAAGTGCCTGTCATAATTAGTTTATCTGTAATTATGTACCAAAATCACATGATTTTTTCGAGTACTAAATCAGGGTTCGACCTCAATGTTTCTTCATAGAAAGGTTGCAGCAAATTCCACAAAATTTTATTGTGAAATATTAACTACTTTTATTAAGAGCGCATGGAAATATTTATATATATTAATTACAAGTTTACATTTAGTAAAAATTTTTCAGACAGACTTTTCAGGACAAATCTTGTTTCCAGATCGTGGATTTCTGAGTATGGTATAACTTTTTTCGAAAATAAATTTGCCTACATTCAAACTCATCTTATTTTTGAGACATTGGTTGAAGTATGTCAGAAAAATTATCCAACTTTTAGATCAATCTTATGTTGTCTGTGAGTGTTCCGAAACTTCTGTTTTTAGAGTCACGGTTGTATGAATATAAATTGGAATTCAAGAAAAAACTTGAAATACCGCTCATGCTTCAATTCTTATTACTGTATAACAGCATTTTCACGCATTCCCTCTGTGTTTCAGTAACTTTTGAAGCGCAAGGAAAGTGTAAAGGAAAGAAAAAAGACCTCAAGTAACGATTATACTTTTCATAATAGAGCAATGTCACACATCCAAAAGTTTTTTTTCTCTTATTGTACACGTTGGCAGTGCACTTTTCAAACAACAGATAGAATATACGCACAGGTTAAATACATTTTTTCTATCAATGACTAAGTATAGTAATAAATAAAATATGCATACCAAACTAGTGCGCTTTATACGTTCAAATTTAACTGTGCCATATGTCCAAATGAAAATATGTGACATAACATACTCACTATTTGGTATAGTAGAATCCCGATTGAAGAATTGTTTTTTAACTAACCCTTATTAATATTTTTCAGAGAGTCCCGTTTGATGAATGCAAAACATAAAAGAAAACTACAGTTATACTTATTGATTCCACATAGTATTTTTTTAATAGTATAGTTCTATTTATGAAAATCCATTCCACAGATAAAAGTAGAGGAGAGAAAGGCATTTTGGAATAGTCGAGAAATATGGAATACCAAGTTTTCGGCTTTGTTAAATGCTGTTGTTCTAAAAATACCATAGGGAATACCATGAACTACTCAAGGAAGATATCCATGTTACAATGCAGTGAGAGTTGACCGGTTGTTGTTGTCGTACCACTCGCTACAGAGCTAAGTGTGTTTTGGGATTTTCGTGTGTTTCTGCAGATAAGTTTTCAAACATTTTAACCTACTAGTATACACGTGTTTTGAACATTGGTGTTACGCATAATGTACACTAAAAGAATTGTAATTTGTTGCACTGTGGTTATATTTTAGCCGACAGTGTTTTGCCCATCAGTTTTCAGGTTCATTTTCCTATATGGCGTGTCAGGTATTATGGAATACTAAGTAATGTTGTAATGGATTTCATACCATCAACTAAAGAACCGGAAAACAAAGTCTCTGGGGGTATCGTCTACAACGTAAAATTCCCCAAAGATCAATGAGGAAATATTTGGATTCAATGTATCTGATGATCTGTGTGGGCTAACCTTGACTGTACTGGAGCAGAAGAAGATTGTATATGCGAATTTTCTGGACTTTCGCAGAAATTACTTGATCATAATCCTAAAAATATGGTTTAATACTGATTAAAAATAACTATGTTTTATGAAATATAATTAATTTTTCAACAGTTGAAACCTCCTATTCCATATTACCCAACTATTTCATACTAACCTCCATGCGTAATTTTTTTTTAATATTTTTTTCTAAAACAACAAAATAAATAGTGTCTTTCTTTACAAGTGACATTTCATTACAATTAGTTATAGTATGTAATTATGAAGATTTGGGTTATTTTATACGAAAACTGGTAAAGTTATAGCTAGAAATGTAAATGGTATTCTATAATGCCCACCTCTCCTCTATACTATAGGTCCCAAAATTATCGGTCAGTGGCGGCTCGTGGGTGATTTAAAAAGAGGTTCACAAAACAAATTTCGAAAATTAAACAGCAGATACGACGCACCTTACAAATTAAAATATATTTGCGTTTCCAGCAGTTAAAGGAAAACAATGCACGCACTGAAAGAAAACAAGTCATCTTGGGTCTAACATTTCGTCACCAAGATAAGTTTTAGCAAAGGTGCTGTCTTGACTCATTTTATTTCAATATTTCGACATTTTTCAAACGATAACATTGAAAAATGTCATTGCTTTAGCTCGAAACACGTATCTTAATTATTTACACTAGTTTGTAAAAAAAATAATGTAGTGAAAAATTGTAGAAATAAAAAAAAATATTAAGAAAATGAAATAAAAATTAATTAACTAACCGAACGTAACAAACCCAGGCAAAATCCGGAAGCGATATCGCAAAAAAGTGGCCATGAGTGCACAATGAATTTGTGCGAACGGACAGATTTCTTGAGTGCCGTGCTTCCTCCCAGCTGTCTGGGCTTCTTATCCCAGAGAGCGGCTCAGAGGGGAAAATTTCCGTTCGCACGTGCGACTGATTAGACCATGTTGTAGTAACCTACACTACAGTGCGTTAGCTACAATAAGCGTATTTAATAATAGTGGGCGGGGAGGAGGGAGAGAGTAAAACTCACGTTTTAAATTCACATAAATCTAGAAGTGTGCTTCATATTTGCTTTAAATTTAATTTGTTAATGTGTTTATTCTTCAGTTTTTTTCCTTTGGGGGTTCACGTGCTCATGTGCTCAAATGGAGGAGCCGCCACTGTTATCGGTTCCAACACTTTAGTTGCCAAAAAAAGTTACTCAATGAAAAATTTACAAAATGTTTTTATAACAGAAAATTATAAATGAAATCTTTACTTAGACACGAATGCTTTTGATTGCGATTGCATACCGAAATATGTTCTTTATTAAATTTAAGCATAAAAGGTGTACAATCTATTTATTTATTCATGTATTTATTTAAGAGAGACAATGAGGGAGATGTGATGCAATTGTCAGGATTTATATGTATAAATGGTATGAAATCTGATACAACTAAATTAAGCCGACTGTTTTATTACAGAATAGTTTACTTTTTAACAAATGCATTTAAAAAAATCGCATATATAATACTTTGTTGGTATATGAAGTAACTGTGACGTTTTCAAAATTATTGGGAAAACTGATACCGCAGCCACAAACATACTTAAATGCATATGAAGTATGTATAACGAACTAAATTAATGAACAGACACAGAACAATTTTGGATGCCACAAACCACACCCACCTATGAAATTTACCAACAATTAAGATTATTAGGAATTTCATGAAATATCAAAAATAATATTTACGTATTTATGCAGCATAAAACTTGCATATATAAAATTTTAAAAAAATCGCACTTTTCGTAGTCTTACAAAACCTCATTTAATGCCGCGAGAGAAACTTTTGACAAGTTATTTTGACATTTTTATATTTTTTAAATTGTTTGCTCAAAAATTATTTTTGACACTTTTTTATTTTTGAAATTTGTACTTGAAATAATGTTTGTTTTCCACTCTAATAAAATCGAAAACTTCTGTTCCTATAAAATAAATGTAAGATTAAATAAGGCTAAGTAACTGTGAAGTATAAACAAAAGTCCTTGATTCCTCAAAAATAATTGTAAGATTCAATGAGACTAGTTAATATTATCGTCTAAAATCAAACTATTAATCTTGATAAATGTTATTCATAGAGAGAAACTGTCTCAAAGGGCAATTTAGGTCGCCATAATTGCTCACTTCATTTTTCATTACTTACTATACGCTGGCGATAACTAGATCTTCTGAATGGAAAATTAGATAATCTCTAACCATATTTTATTTTCAACATACTTAGTTTTTTAACATAGACCTCAATTAAATCATTAGGTGTTAGTGCACAGTGTCTAATTTTGAATGAACGTTTTTACAAAAGGAAAGTATTGTTGTATAAGAAAATATGAGTGTCTAATGGAAGAAGAGAAAGTGATTGAGAGACATGATAACTTCATTGGCAATACAATAGAACATGCCATTTCCTGCACATAAATGGTGTTTCTGTTTTACTGATGAGGTTATAATTATACATGAGGAAAGTTTTCATTCTAATTACAGTCATTCTATCACTGAGCATGAAACTATACAATCAAATAATCGGGTATCCTTTTTAACTAATGCATCGAATTTATTATGTATTACAACATTTTCAATATCTTGTAGGATATTACGTTGACGGACATGTATGGGAAATTTAACGAAAATTTAATGAATAAAAATTAAAAATTCAATTTTTAAAAGTACAAGCTTTTTATTGTGGAGCTCTAAGAGACATAAATAAAAATTTATTCTTGCAAAGATATGCTATAAATGAATGAAAATTTCAAAACTAAGAAAATTTTTGAGAAAAATACAGATATTTCACTCTTGCAAGAGATGGAAATTTTTAACGGTTCAAAATATTTTTAAAAGCCTTCGAGACTCTTTGCAATACAGATATTAATGACTAAATCAAGATTTATAAGAAAATACAGTTCAAGTGGACTATTGGTCTCGAATTCTTTTTAAAATGTATTTTGAACATTTAAAAAAAATTTCATTTCTTGCAAAAGTGAAACATCTATATTTTTCTTCAAAGTTTTCTTAGTTTTGAAACTTTCATTCATTTGCAGAATATCTTTGCAGGAATAAATTTTTATTTTATGCCTTTTAAGGCCCCACAATAAAAGGGTTCTACTTTTAAAAATTGTATTTTTACTTAATTGCTATTATTTTCTTTTTATTTACAAATAAATAAAGCACGAATTTTATTTGTAACTGAAAAGGAAGTTTATTAAGTGTCTCATAATTATCATAAAATTTGGACATTATACAACGACCATTACACATACAGGCATCTTAACCACCAGACCAAATGAGATTTAGAAACGACTTCAGTACTTCTAACGTCTTTGTAAAGTGGACTTGTTTTTAGCGTGACACGAGGACAGAAAAACAAAATACAATTTCTTTAAAAAGCTTCTTAAAATAAAATTGTTTTATCGGTTTCAAGGCTAAACTATTCTAAGATATTTTTCTAAAGTATATTCTTTTTTGAAAATTCTTTAATCTTAAGTCTTTCATAAATCATGATAATTAGATTCAATTTAAAATGTCCGTGTTCAATCATGCATGCAATATGCTCCTGCCTGCAAACGGAATTTCTCACAAAAATGAGAATACAAATAAACCACGGGGGGGGGGGGGAATGTTACTCTTTCTTTTTATTTCAAAATGTTGTATGAATCTAAAAAAAACTTTGACGCAGTTTCAGAATTGTGTGTTTTAATTTTTGTCACTTACTATGCGAAAAAAAAAATCTGCTGAAAAGGAAAACTAATTAAAATACTAAATATAATTAATTTATTTTTCCAGGCTAAAAATTACGAATCCAGAAAATGAAATCCAGAATCATTTTTTAAGGATTTAATATCTTACAATTGTTAGGTATCAGATGTTCCTCTGAAGAAGTTAACAAAAGTAAATTTACATTTTTTTATGTATAAAATCATAGTTTATGGTAATGTAATAGCAAACTAATTTTTACAGCGTAATGTTTCACAGACAATTGCATTTATTAAAATAAAACTTTACAATTGACAGGAAAGCACACCGATTGCATTGTTGTAACATGTTACAATTTTTGAAAATTTTCAGAATCATGGGTATGTGTAAAATTGTCCATCGAAGGTTTCTAATCAATAAGTAATGTATTTTAAATATATTTATGGTTTTGTACACATCTATTATATCAGCTATATTTTTTTCAAGTAAAGGGTAAAGATTTCGGTGCACTGAAGAAAAGTTTTGTGCTTCCCAGTCAATGAACCTTTAAAAATAATGGTATATTCAAAGAAAAAATTGCGTATATAACATTGAACTTCTGCATTCTGAAACTGTACTTTTAAAAGTGTATAAAATATACTTTTAAAACACTGTTGTCTTTTCTGGTTAAGATGTTGAACTTTATAATCCTTTAGCTTATAAATGAGTTTTATCAATAAAGTCGCGCAAGAGTAAAATAATTTGAGTTTAAACAGTTTTGTTTTGTAATGTTTTGTAATAAAATAGTCTTTTTTTGTAAATGTATTCCAATGCATATTAAAATCATCTAGGGCGGATTCAGGTAGAAATAGCAGGGAGTGCCCTCATTCTTATTCTCCGATAAAACTATATTTTGCACTAGACAGCTCCTCTATGGCCGAGTCGATAAGGCACTCGAAATGGTAGACAGCCGAAGTGTGGAAGTCCCGGGTTCGGGCCTCCTCGCGCGGCTGGCCATCTAACGGTCTGAGGTTTGGGTCGATTTTCACAAGATGTAACGTGAATAAGCGTTAGAACTCCTTAAAAAGTCATTCGACCAAGGCACCCCCATACTAGGCGACCTTTCGATTAGGTTTGCCTTAATACACACATTTACACTAGATAAAAAGAACTTTCTGATAACGTCGTATTTTATGCAACTCTAAAATGATATTTAGCCTTTGCACTGCTCCCCACCCCCTCACCCCTCACTCCAGGAAAATTTTCTGGGTTCGACCTCGAGTAGAGAATCATGCAGCCAGTAAGGCTCTCATTCATAAACATAAGTGCATATGTAAAACCAACAATTTTCCAATTTCCCTTCCCTTCCGGTTGAGACTTAACTGATAAGTAGATGAAGCGTGTCTAACAGGCCGAACTAAAAGGTTATTAGTTGGTGGAACAGAAGTTAAAGACAGACTGCAGGCAGACCACATCTGCACATAATCAGTCTCACTTCGTATCCTGCCTACTGCTGTGTGGTGTGATGATGAAATAACAGAAGAGTTCTGAAGAAGTTTGATCGATTTGGCGAATTTTTAAACAGGGAAGAGGATAAATATAGTATCTCAAAATTGTAGTTTAAACATATAGGTAAGTTTAAAAAAAAACTATGAAATAATAAAGTTTTCCAAGTTGGACTCTTTTCTGGGAAACAGACTGTGCTCGTTAAATCGAAGCAATTCGTTAAATTGAAAATAAATTTTTGTAAAGTGTATGGTATAAAGCTATCAATACAAAATACCCTTAGATATAGATATGAAAGAAAGAATGATTATTGTTTACTGCGAGCTTAAAAATTATAAGTTATACGTTATAAGATGCACTTTAAAATTATCTAAATTCTTTAATGTTACCTTTTCTTAAAACTTAATACATAATACATACATACTTATTGGAACTTTGGAAAAAAAATCCTTGATAGTGCTTTGTTTTGACTTTCGAAAGCTCTTTGTCGATATTTTTGCGTGCGAAAAATTCAAAGTTTTAGTTTTATGTGCGAAATTTTTCAGCGATTGTTGTTCGTTAAATCAAAGCTAAAAAATCGTTAAATCGGAGCACTTTGGTACCCTTTTTTGTCGGGACAGAAAAAATATTCGTTAAATCGGAGAATTCGTTAAATCAAAGTACATTAAATCGAGGTTCGACTAACGTGTTCGGCGCCTTCACATTTCTGCTTCTCTTAAGAAACTTTCAATGCAAAAGCACAACGTCATAAAAACTGTGTAAAATGACCACAGAAATAATTTTAAAAAGCCAAAACCAACCTAAAACTAATATTTGGTTTTATTAAGATTAATCAAAGATATTGAAAGCATCAAACTCTGGTCGGTACCGGGTTTTAAGAGCCGAAAGCTCCAAATATGCTGTTTCATGATCTTTCATGTATTTCTGCTCTTTCATGTATTTTTTAGTAAGTTGTACGTAACATTTTTAAATTTTGAAAAGGAATATTTTTGTCAGATTCAAATACTTGTTTAAAAGGATTAATTGTCTCGATTACGCGAAAAAAATATCCCCATTGAAATTTTAATGATTAATCATAATCCTTATTATCAATAAAGTTTCTAAGCTAATTTTTTAAAAATACTACTCTTTTTATTTATAACAAAACTACAAGCAAAGACATTTACATTAGAATATTTTTATTTTAACTGAAGGCTGTTAAATTTAAGTGAAGTTCTTAGTTTTTCGACGACTGCTATAAATTATGTACAAAGAAATATCATTAAATTGAAAAAAATGCACATAAAATCTGAGATTTTTGAAAAACTCGAAAACTTTGTCAAATATTGATCTAAACTGAAAATTTTTATTTTAAGCGATTCTGAATGAAAAGTATGCTTTGTTCTCGTAAAAATATAAAATCAGATACCAATGGTATATTAATTTTGTTTGAAAATGAAAGTACTTTTTGAATAAATAAAAGTTAATAGTATTGTGAAAACTTTATTAAAAACCTTATCTCATGGAAATATAACGGGATTTTGAATAAATTTTTTTGTAACTAATCAAGAATAGCATTTTCCTTTCAGAGCAATTTGTAGCTTGCATTTTATTTTTATTTTCGTAAAATCATTTTTTTAAACAGAGAAAATTAATTTCAAAATAATTTTATTGAAAAATTAAATATTTTATTATTTTTCATTTAGTAATTGCATTTTTACATAAAAGAAAATAAAAATTACTCCCTCCGACAAGTAATTAAAAATTCAAAAATCTTAAAGAACAACAGTAAACCAAATACTTTTCTACACATACGTCTGGTATGTTTTAAATTTCACTCACGCATTACTCCAAAGTACGTCAATGTTTATACATACAGTATGCAGGGTGTCTCGGAAAGGTGGTAACAAGCTTCATCTATAGAAATAATCGGGCATCGTAAATTGAAAATATGTTCAAAATAAGATAGGAAAAAAAAAGACTACGTTGAGAAAAATTCCTCTTGTTAATTTTCAAAAAGTTACACTTTTTAAATTTGTATAGAGTCCCCTATACAAAAATTAAAAAAAAATCCCAATTGCTAAAATGTGCCTTACTACTAATACACTAATGTGGTAATGTACAAAGTTTCAGCCTTTCATCATAAAACGTCTTAAAGATCTATAAAAAAATCTATTTAAAAAAAGATGATCAAGGACTATATATGAATAAGAATGTGAACGTTTATTGCTGAAGTGCAGGAAATTATTTTCTTTCGTCATTTCTCCACAGCCCCTGAAATGCGATCATTCCACGCGGATTTTCTACTTCGAGAGCCAAGGAAAAGTGGTTTAAGGCAACATGTATTTATTTTAACATCTCTGAGACATTTTATAATGAAAGGCTGAAAATTTATTCATGATATGATTAATATATGTGGCATATTTTACTAACTGGAACTTTTTTTGTACAGGGGGGTCATACACAAATTAAAAAAGAGTTACTTTTTACCTGCAGCGAAAACCTTTAAACCCTACCTTTCCTTACTGTATCTAAGATCTACAATATTGTTAAAGATAAAATTAGCATTTGCAGGGGCGACCCGAGACGGTAAGCAAGTTCAGCACAGCATCGAGTCGCCATTTCTAACGCAAACTTGAAAAAAGTATAAAAGGAGGCGCCTTTGCAGGGGGGAAGACATGTACCCTAGGGCCGCCCCTAAATATTTGAGAGACATACGGTTATACACGAACGTTAAAGTTTATTCAAAAAGAAAAGAAATTGTTTAAATTCTCTCGACTAGAGAGAATTTAAACAATTCGACTAGAGACTCTGATTACTTAACCCTTTGAGGCGCAACCCTTTCCCAATGCTGAAAAAAGGGCAGCCGTTGCCATCGCTCGACTTAACGACCAGCAAGAGGGCGGACGATCGGAACGTTCATCGCGTGCCACAGATCTAGAGACCCTTTTTTGACGCAGCTGGCTGCGTCAAAAAACGACTGCCCTTTTTTCAGCATGGGGCAATCTTTCCAGGTGTTCTCGCATTCTTCCATTTTTCAGCCGATGTCCGTACTGTTAAAAATAATCGTGACCATTTTTTGACGGGAAATGACATGCTAAAAAGTAAAGGATTCTCGCGGGAGCTATGTCACCCGCAACTATTTTTATAGAAATCCAATCTATTCTCCGTGACTGGCAACAAGTCAAAACGTCAGAGTTGGGTGTTCCCAGAGCGGGAACACTGCGCGTTAAAGGGTTAAAGGTTTCAAATAAAATAATTAGTTTCAAATGAATAAACAAATAGAGCTTTCTTGATAAGTAGAGTTGCTAAAAAGAAAAATCTGGAGTGCCTCCACTCGACTTTCCGAACACTTACGATTAACATCATTACCAAGCATTTAAATAAATTTTAATCGATGAATCATTGAAATATATATGCCAAATTGAATCTCAATTGAATGTGCCTCAATCGAATGTGCCTCAATCGAATGTGCCTAGCTCACTTTCAAGAATTTCTCCTCATACGCCATAATGTAAAAGAAATCTTTGTCGTGGCCCTGTAGAAACTATAAGTCCTATACAAATCAAAATCAATACGGGTCTTACCATGGTGGTTTATAACATGTATACGCAATTTGAGCTCAATCGAATGTACCGTTTAAACGCTAGCGCACTTTCCAGAATGTTCCCCCATAGGCCATAATGTAAAAGAAATCTTTGTCGTAGCCCTGTAGAAAAACTATAAGTTCTATACACAAAAAATCAATACAGGTCTTGCGACGGTGGTTTATAACATATATACCCAATTTGAGCTCAATCGCATGCCCCGTTCAGGAGCTATCGTGTTCAATCACATACACACAAACACACACACAGACACAAATACACACACACATACATACATACATCTCGTAAAAATAGCATGAATGAATTCAGAAGACCTCAAAACGTGTCAATACACCAAAATCTCGAATTCGAATTTTTTCATGATGACAATACTTTCCTTACATGGTACATGTTCGGAAAGTAAAAATTACGAAAGCGAAATTTCTAGAAAAGAACTATCACTTACCATATTTGCTTACTTAACGGATATCGTGGATAAATCCAAAGTCTTTCGCATTCATAGATGCTCATGTCGAAAGCAGAGTCCCAAAAGACGATGATTCAGTATCTGCCATTCTCTGAACTCTGTACGTTGACAAAACACAACACGGCCAAAAACACGTTCCGATTGCACCCAATGGAAGTGCGCGTATAATAAGGTCCCACTCTCTCTGGCGCTGAAGCTCACTGAAGTGTGCAGGCCGGACTGGCCAGGTAAATGTAAGGCACACACGTTATGCTTTGTTGACTGTCAGGCCAGCTGGTCGCTTGACTGAATGGAATTTACGATCCTCGCGTGACTTGTCAAAGGCAGCCCCCTAATTAAACTTAGGAAGGGATTTGTGTGTCCCAGCAGAAGTCACTTTCCCGCTCGTTTTTCATTTTTTATTTTTCATAAAAGAAAGTTCATTAAAGGAATAGGATGAATATTTTCGGTACATGATATCTGCTTGTTTCATTGCTCATTATGTTAGTTGAGTCCGTTATGTTACGTGTATGGCGGTGTTAGATTACAACGGTAGCGAAATAAAGTGGGAGATACTTATTTTTTTTTTAACCTCTACAGGCACAAATTGAACGTTTTCTGGAGTAAGGTAGGTGTTCTCTCTGTAGATAGTTAAGCCTAAAAGGGCTTTCACTCTCTCATGCCCGCAGGAGCAAATAGGCTACCATTCTTTAAACCTTTAACGAACAGTGTTCCCGCTCTGGGAACACCAAACTCGGACGTCTTGACTTGTTGCCAGTCAGGAAGAATAGATTTGATTTCTAGAGCTCCACGAGAATCCTTTCCTTTATAGCAGATCATTTCCCGTAAAAAAATAATGGTCACGATTATTTTTTAACAGCACCGACATCTGCTGAAAAATGGAAGAATGCGAGAGCAGCTGGATAGATGGCCCAATGCTGAAAAAAGGGCAGCCGTTGCCATCGCTCGACTTAACGACCAGCAAGAGGGCGGACGATCGAAACGTTCATCGCGTGCCACAGATCTAGAATACCACAGCTGTGCCGCACAGCCGGCTGTCGTCAAAAAAGGGTCTCTTTGAGAATTGGGAAAGGATTGCGCCTCAAAGAGTTAACATCTACAGGCACAAATTGAACGTTTTCTGGAGTAAGGTAGGTGTTCTCTCTGCAGATAGTTAAGCCTAAAAGGGCTTTAACTCTCTCATGCCCGCAGGAGCAAATAGGCTACCATCCTTTAACCAAAATTTATTTTACAGGAAAAATGTTTCGAAACGTAATTTTGAAGTTATAAAACCATTAACTGTACCTTTAATTAACAATAGTAGTAGTTTGGGTCCACAGATGCACTATTAATGGAGATACACTCTAGATGCACTATAATTAAAAATATTAAAATATTTTAGAAGAAACCTCTTTATACTCTTTTCTTCTACTAGCAGCATGTTCTAAGTTTTTCTGATATTTTAGTAATATTTAATATGGAGAGAAATTAATAACTGCCATTTATATTTCAGAAAATATTTGCTTTTTCACTAGATACATTATTTTTTTTTTTAAGTTTCATTTACTATTTTTTGAAGAGTTTTAAAATCATAGTGCTACCATTGAAAAAACATATTAAAATTAATTTTTTTCACATTTTTTTTAATCATTTTTACATTATTTGACTTAAAAGAGCAACATTTCAACAAAGAAATATAGTTTTGCTTGGTAATTTCTCACAGTGGTAATAAAAGGGTTAACCTCTCTAAGCCCCGTGAAGTCTTTCCATTCATCCTTGTGTTTGAAATAAGAAAAATTGCTCTTTGTGTGTGTGTGTGTGTGTAAGGAATGTAATCAAATAAATTATTTTTATTACAATTTTAGGCCAATTTCCCGATCATCAGTTGACCGAAAATTGTTGCATATATGTATGTATCTTATCTCAAAATACACGAATCAATAAAATTTTAAAGTTTTAATTTTTCTAATTATCCTTCACTGGGAGTCTAGATCAAATAGTGTAATGTAAATTTTTCGAGTTTCTCAATCTACAAATGAACAGAAATATTTCACGCTAATTTATCTCTTAAATAACAATCTCGAATCAATTATAAAAAGTTTTCCTTTTAAATGTTATTTTTTTAATGCATGCTTTTAATTATTTTACTAAAATAAGACTAAGATAAGAAAGACGAGTGACTTACATTGCCGTTTTTACATTTTTTTTATTTTTTTTTTATTTTATTTTTTTTTAAGCAACCAAGAACTAAATGTATTATTTTGAATATCATAACTATAATTTTCATATTTCTGTAAGTTATTGTATTCATTATCAAAAAACATTAATTATAACTATTACACTTCATAGTGCATAAAATCTTATTCTTTCCTATTTTTCTCGGCTGAAATGAATTCTTAGCTGAATGAGATGTCACAGGGCAGCACTCAGAAAAAAAATTTCGGTGAGGCTCCAAAAATTTCGGAGGGGGTTCAGATCCCCTGGACCACCCCTCGGGTACGTCCTTGAGATGCCAATCCTGCAGGATCAATAAGCCTCAATCCCGAAATCTCGTAAAACGAAAAACAGTGCGAGATAGCATTCCCTGTGAGTGTGTTGACACAACATATACCAATAACTTAGGCATTCAAAAGTGACTGAAGTTTTAAATAAAAATTAGGACTGTACCCAGTAATTATGTGTACTTTAACCCATTTTGGACTGATATTTGCATTTTCGCAACAGACCGTGTTAGCCCGAATATAATGCGGCCCAGAGTATAACGCTACCCCGAAATTTTCCATGAAGATAATTAGAAAAATCCTATATTTAGACTTAATTTAGCGCTAGTCAGGTTTTTAACGGGAAATATGAGCAGTTAAAAAACATCGCGTAATACTTGGGCTAATACGTTAAACTAAACTAAAAATATCAAAAATTAAAAGCTCGATTTTAAAATTACTTGTACATCGATACTTGTTTTAAACCCTATTTTTGTTCTAAAAAATGTCAAATTGTTATTTAATTTAATATTATATACATATTTACATCATAATCTATATACAAGCTCGTTGTGTTTGTAAACAAACAAAAACGAACTAATAACTTTGGCGAATAACAGAATAATATTCTCTGAAAATGCATGCATAAAAAGATGTTTAGATTAATTTTAATTTTGATTGGTGTTTTTTATGAAACAAAAACTATCTTTAAGTAGATGAAAGTTGAAAATTTAACAATAATAAATATTTTAAATTTATTATTTAAACAAATATAATATTTTTGAAAACCTTTTTACCGTCTTATTTGTTTATTAGTGAGTCTTAAAAGTCATTATCAACGACATTGAGGAATGGAAAATGTATGTAGTCCTTAATGGGTTAATAAAATACTATTACTGTTCTCACGATTCGCGAATTCTTCGATTACTTTTTCGTTAAAAATAAATAAATAAATAAATAAAAATTATTAATTTCTTACTTCTTATTAGTATGACTAGGGCCGTTATTTACTTTTAAACACCAGCAACATGGTCTCTTTAATAATTCATTTAAGAAACTTTTAGATATGTCTAGAATGAATAAAAGTTTGCCGATTACTTTATATTTTAAACTTTGATTTTTTTAAACAATTACTATACGCGTTAAAGACTTACCACTATTTTGACTACTCTTTTTAAGGTAAAGACTACTATTTTGAATACTACTTTTAGCTTGGCAAGCTACTATTTTTGGCGTTTAGATATTGTCGGCCCAGCCATACTTTTTATAGTTGTTCCCAAAAACATTTTTATGCGTGCACTTGCGAAAATTTTCGAATGGAAAACTGCGGGACATTTTAAGAGAAGAGCGTCAGAGATTGACGCCATTATGGGAAGTATAGTCCATTGAGAGCACATGAAACTTCACGTTTGCATTCATATCTGTTGTCATACATTTACGTAATTTTACAGTATATATGCATTTAAATTTAATCCCTAAAACAGATTGAATAGTACTATCATTTTTTTTTCTGAATTTTTAAAGTATTCCGATGTGTATATTGTTAGATTATGGAAAGAATTCTTTAACTTCCATTCTGTTCGTCCCATGATTTTTTTTTTTTAATAATAACTTAAATATCTTATAAATTCGTGTGCACGATGCATTTAAGAATTATTTCAGCGTTAAATGTTTCGTGATGCTGGATTTCTTTTTCTATATTACAACAATGGTGTATAAAATAGAAGTTCTTTATATTTTTTTTCATGCAACAGAAAGACTCAGCTTATACGAATGTAAATTTTATAGTCATGTTTTCTTTATATATCTTTTTATGAGCACTTATTTCGAGTCAGTCCTAAACACCTCCATTATATCAAATTTTCAATTGCTCTGAAATTCACGACGAAATTTCAACTATTTTGATTTTGGACGCTTATATCCACTAAAGTGTGTTTTTATGTATACTGATCTCCGTTTAATAGAGCGAGTTCAAAAATGTTTAAAATATTTTAAGGTATCCGGAGACATTCCTTCGGCTTTTTTTTTTTTTTTTTTTTTTTTTACATGCATTTTTATCTAATCGGGTATAGGTGGTATCCAACCACATTTATAAAATGGGGTTTAAATTTTTTTTGTTTTTATTCAACCCTTTAACGCGCAGTGTTCCCGCTCTGGGAACACCAAACTCTGACGTTTTGACTGTTGCCAGTCACGAAGAATAGATTGGATTTCCATAAAAATAGTAGCGGGTGACAGAGCTCCACGAGATTCCTTTACTTTTTAGCACTTCATTTCCCGTAAAAAAGATTGTCACGATTATTTTGAACAGCACTGACATCTGCTGAAAAATGGAAGAATACGAGGTCAGCTGGATAGATGGCCCAATGCTGAAAAAAGGGCAGCCGTTGCCATCGCTCGACTTAACGACCAGCAAGAGGGCGGACGACCGAAACGTTCATCGGGTGCCACAGATCTAGAGACCCTTTTTTGACGACAGCTGGCTGTGCGGCACAGCCAGATGTGGTCAAAAAAGGGTCTCTACACGCTTAAACCAAACGAGCGAAATTCGATCAGTCGGAGCGAAAAGTGAGCCAGTTTTCAAAAGTGAGCTTCTCCTTCAGGAGCGTTTTCGATCACAAGAGCGGAGCGGAATATAACAATAAGCGAGGACGGAAGTTCTCACAAAAAAGACTACTTAATGAGCACTTTCGCGGAAAAACCTGTCGGTTTTCATGGAAACGGATCGCTCCGCGATGTATCGTTTTTTTTTTCGCTCTTTGGGTTTAAGCGTGTAGATCTGTGGCACCCGATGAACGTTTCGGTCGTCCGCCATCTTGCTGGTCGTTAAGTCGAGCGATGGCAACGGCTGCCCTTTTTTCAGCATTGGGAAAGGGTTGAACCTCAAAGGGTTAAAGAAAATCTGAGGGCTAAATTTTTTAATAGTAATCCATTATTTAAACGTACAATGCATCGTTTAAATATACATGCATTTGAACATCGTGATGGTTCTAGCCTCATTCGTATTTATACATAAAAATTTTACTATATAGTTATGCTGATCCCTGACTCACTGATTCTGTAATAGTTCCAGGAAACTACTCCAATATAAAACTTTTACCGCCCTCACTCCCAAAAGATTAAAAAGTTAAACACAAAAAGCGTAATAACATCTACACCGTTTGTACGATCCGCTTGAAATTTGTCATTTGTTTATAAAAAAATATCGAAAACAATCTACGCTACTTTAACAATCTGAAAATCCACCCGTTCCCTCATTTTTAAGCGATATTTTGTTATTTTCATTTCCATTTTATTTCCGAGAGGAAAAAAGTGAATCATTGGCATGACAAAATTATCTGCAGCAATTGACTTGACGTCCTATTGAAGTCACGCTCATCCGGCTTTGAAGGAAAAATTGCAATTCCACTTCGTTTAAAATAGTTTTTTACAGATAACATCGTTTATTTTTTTTTTTATTAAAATGATATCGTCTACATGAAGCATTGATATAAGAGGGGCTGTTTATACGAAAACGAAATCGTTATGTTAAATGTTGCATTCTGAACGATGTGTAAAGGACTGAGATTAAAGGAACTGGCGAGTTTCATAGGAAAAAAGATAACGGAAGAAAGAAATCCCCCCCCCACAAATTATTGGAAGTTTTCTGTACTAATAAATCATCAAGATAAATATAATAATCGTATAAATCTATATCAGTCTATCATCAGTCCATTGTTCCCCTCTACCTTTTTATCCACATATCAGTTGTAAAGTATTGCTTTTCCGTTAAAAAGTTAGAAAGGAAATTAAAACTGAAGGCTGTTCTTTTTATTTAAAAGGGGGGGGATCCATTCCAAGCTATTTTAAAACTCGCCCCTACTTCCACCCACACCATATTCATTCCCACTAGAAAAGATTTTAAAAAATGTAAATAGCGTTTACTCGCCGAAGCACTTTTTAATCAATGTTACTGAAATCACTCGAAAAAGCTATTGTTGGCAAAAAATAAGAATAAATAACTTTAAGTTACAGCTCACATATAAAGCAACTAAGGAGTCTTGATTTCGTGTATGTGCGTTTTCATCTTCAATAAGTTTTTATTTTCTTCGCACTGTACCTCGCACTAAAAATCAATATCAATCTTCGCGTTTTCCGGAAAATTAGGGTTCAATAATTTTGTGATACTTCATTTGATATGCAATTTGCTTCCACATAAATGATAGTTTAAAATTTATTTAGCCACTTTCCAATAAATTATTACGAATATGATCTGTGGGGTTTTTCTCTCGGAAATATAGGAAACGAATGTTTATTTATTTGTTTTTTTTTTTTTTTCAAATTTTTAATGGTTAGGTAATAACTTAATAACTTTTTTCGTTTCTTTCCTTCCTTCTTTTTTAATATAGGTTCTAAATTTCATAAGTGGCAAAACTTTAAAAAATATTTTGTCACGTGACTCAGAAACACTTTAAAAATATATCATTATTTCACTAGATGTGTTCGTGAATTTTAGATTACTAATCTTCAGTTTAATTATTCATACATACTAATCTCATAAACAATATGTGAAAAAAATATTTTAGCAAAACAATTAAAAATGCCTTTTTTATAAATTTCTAAAACCCATTACTGCAGTTTTAAATCCTCAACTACAATTTTATTTGCATTTTTAATGTGTGTGCATAAAAAGACTTTTAAAATTTTTCTAAAGTTTAAATTTTTCTAAGTTAAATAGAAAAAAAAAAAAAAGTCTCATAAATAATTTCAGTCACAGCAAAACAGTCGATCTTTTCGATTTATGCGTGAAATAATTTTTTAAAAAAATTCATTAGCCTATCCAATGAATGAAAGTAGCAGGAAAAACACAAGTCATACAACTTTTTCAAGTAACAGAGGTCACACATTAAGTTATAACGTCATTCATTTAACAAACTTCCTGATCAACATGTGACTGATTAATTTTTCATAAGAAACAATGACTTACCATTTGCGATTTTGGATTCAGAATATGAAATCTTCATTTTATTGCTGTCTATGCCACAGAACACATAGATTTACAAGTTCCAGTCATTAAATATCGCTTGCAAATCGTACTGCTTCGCCCAACAAGCCCGTCTGTTGATGTATGTATTCTTCCAGCTCTCAAATCTAATACCGGTAACGTGCCATAACGGAACCCTAAACTGTTCAAAGCTAAAAGGATCTACGCTTTGAGAAGACCTGTGGTTCTTGTTCCCTTGCGGGGGTCCTATCTTAATAGTTTACCCTGTTCCTTATCAGTTTTCATAACAAAGGCTAAATGAAATGGGTGGAACAGATGGCAATTATCAGTGAAGTTCTCTGTAACGGATGGTGCGCTGATAATTTTGTGCGGTATTTTCGGCGAAATCTTTTCAATGTCTTTCGAAAGCATCATCTAAATTTGGTATATATATACATATATAAATACCTATAAAATTAAGTCAGGAACTTGAAACTTTTTCGTAGCGTGTCTCTTCGCGAGCTATACTATACTTTGTAACAAGCGATATTCTCAGGGCCTTATCATCGCATGGGCGATTCGGGCATTTGCCCGAGGCACCCATATTCGTAGCACCCCATATTGTTCATAAAAAATTCCTTTACCGATAGTTTGAACTTTTCAGGAAAAATATTTATTCATAGAGATTTAGGTCGAATTTTAAATTAACTTAGAAATTATGAAATTCGTGTGTGTATATGTGTGTTTTTTCTTACTTTCCATCTTTACGTTTCATATTTATAAAAACTGGCCTATCATTCGACTGCATTTTTACTGCATTATTTATCTGGCATATATCTGGTCATGAATTTTTTTATTATGCAGAGTGTCAACCTCATTGTGAAAATTTCGTAAAATTTCGGAAGCCGTTGTCATCAGTTTAGTTTTCAATGATTAAAGTTCATATATAACAGTAGTGAGCAGGGTTGGACGGTATTTACCGGTTTTTACTACGGTTTTTACCGTCTTTGGAAAAACATGTTTTTACCAGGGATTTTACAACCTTTGAGAAAAACTTAATAATTTGACTATTTTTTGTCACTTTTTGAAGATTTATCTCTCCATCAATGGCTGAGAGGTTCTGCTATCGAAACTGGATGGTGGGAGGTTCCAGGTTCATACTCTGGTCGTGCCTGTTGATCTAGCTGTTCGGAGTTTTCCGTGGATTTTTTTTTTCAGAAATTGCACATAAATACTGGCTAGGATCCCTTAGGAATAGGAAGGTATTCCCCAATAGGATTAGGATCCTAGTGCAGTCAATCGGCCATAATCCACAAGCAACCAATAAAGTTTTATCTGCTATTTTTTCATTTTCTCAGGGAAACAAAGTTCAGGACATTTAATATCACTATTTCCATTTCCATATAACAATATTCACCTAATTCAGTGTCTGATTTGGTAAGTAAAAGAATGCTATACGAAAATAGTTCATTTTAAGGAATATAATAAACACAGAAAACTTTGATCCATGTTTTCATCTTACAAGAAATTCAAATTTATAGATAATGTACATTTATCTTTATTAAACTTATTAAAACTATTATTATGAGAAGGCACATTACACTATTTATTACAATTATGTAATGCATCTAGTTTAATAATTTTTACTTAAAGAAAATTGTAAATATACTTTTACTACACTTATCTTAATCATTTTAATGAAAACTAAATGCTTACAAATATTATTTGTTACATAATGTAGTTTGCACAATCACATAATGTAGTTTGAATCATCATGATGTCCTGATGATGATATATCCACATCAATTACATGAGAATACAGTTTTAAAAATAGCAATAATATACAGTTTATGACTCGGGGAGTTTATTGTATCGTTAGGTTTTTACCCCTTTTTCCCAGGTTTTTACCGGTGAAAACCTAGTTTTTACCATGCCCTGGTAAAAACCAGTTTTTACCGGTAAAAAGCCAACCCTGGTAGTGAGAGTTCACAAGACACTTGTGTTATACAATAAAGGCAACAATGGCATTTTAATATGTGTAACATGTCCATTCTTGAAATCTTGGGGCATTTTTGTGTCATCGGACCATCAAAGATTAGGTTTAAACTGATCTTATTCCGATGTGATCCAGGAATCGACTGAATATAATTTTAGATAATTTTGTTAATTTAGCACTGTATTTTCTGGACAAGGGGCTCCCGACATGTCTGAAGTCCCGGGGTCACATGATGTCTCATCATCAGGGCCTGGATATACCTGTATCAATTATGAAACTTCCAGAAAAAAAATTTTTTTTTAAATGGAAAATGTATTACTCTTCGAAAACTTTTGCTCTAAAATTACATGGTGAAGAAATGCTCCTGAAAGTTTCATTAAAGGCACAGTATTTTCGTTTATTACAATGTGTAGGGCAGCTTGGGAAAAATAATCCTGAATTTTTTCGAGCTCCCCTAACGCAATTAGTTTATTTTAATTTGTTTACCAAAACATTGAAGCAGGTCTTATGTTTTCGAACTACAGCTTTGTGAGACTGTTTACGAAGAAAAAAAAACAAAGTCTGTTTTCCGGTGTTTGATCACACATTACAATTAGTCAGGAAGTCAGGAAGTCGAAAAAAGTCTTGATGTTTCCTTGCAAGCTATACTACACTCTTTAATAAACGGAAAATCTATTGGTTTTATTAAATCTTCTGAAAATAATCTTGAACGTGCAACTGCATTGCAAAATTTTTTGGAAGTCTTACACATTTCACAAAATAATACATTTTTGAGAAATAGTTATGAAATTTCAAGACTGACCCGGTTTTACCGTTCATTGCAGTTTGTAGGACAGACTATGAAATGGCCAAAAATGCTTTTTTCAAATTACAATCTTAAGGTAGCCAGACGTCCCAGACTTGGACAAAATATTACGGCACCCCAAAACATCCCTTGGATATCCCACTTTTCAACAAAATCCTTTAAATATCCCGCAGGTTTATAACGAAACTTCTTAATTATACCTTTTTTTTTTTATTAACTACTTGATAGTTTTGTGCCATTTAAAACTAATGTTCCAGTTTCGAAATGTTACATGACTACACTGTTTTGTTACCAGTTACAAATGCTGATGTTAACCCTTTGAGGCGCAATCCTTTCCCAATGCTGAAAAAGGGCAGCCGTTGCCATCGCTCGACTTATCTACCAGCAAGATGGCGGACGATCGAAACGTTCATCGCGTGCCACAGATCTAGAGACCCATTTTTGACGACAGGTGGCTGTGCCGCACAGCCAGCAATCTGTCCAGCTGTTCTCGCATTTTTCCATTTTTCAGCAGATGGCAGTGCTGTTAAAAATAACCCTTTTACGGGAAATGACGTGCTAAAAAGTAAAGGATTCTCGTGGAGCTATATCACCCGCAACTATTTTCATATAAATCGTTTTATTTTATAAAAATCTATAGAATAGTTATTTATAGAATAAAATTTTATAGACTGGCAACAGTCAAAACGTCAGTTTGGTGTTCCCAGAACGGGAACACTGCGCGTTAAAGGGTTAAAAGAATTTTCGGTTTAGTGATGAATAGAAGGAAAAAGTATAGTACATAACTCAAAAATTTATAATCAAAATGAAAATGCGAATAAACCGCGGAGAAAAATAATAACAGCTAAGATTTATTCAATTCTCGTGCATTAAAAATTAAGAACTTCCAAAAATTAACGCAGATTTTTTCATAGATATAATTTCTTAGCAGCATCCTCAAACTACATTTTTCACGTATTACTCGAATGCATATTAAAATAACACTGAAAAGCCCGTTTTTTTAGCAACATTCTCTGAAAAATTAAAAGAAAATATTTTTCTTTCGTCTGAAGGTAACAGCACTCTAAAGCAGTAGAATTTCAACGTAGTAAGCTTAAAAGTTAGATCCCCCCCCTCCCCTCCCTTCTTGTAAAAAAAAAAAAAAATCAGCTCTAAAGCCGTTAATTCCTAATGCCAAGTTGTGTAACACACCGTATAAGTAAATAAAATGCTGGTGCTAAGTATAAGAATGGGCTTTTTAATTCTGTGAGAAATCGGTTTTCGTAAAAGATTTGGGTCACAGAGTTTTGCTATACATGTGCATGACATGATGTACTTACACCTGGTTATGGAAGCTATTTTCATTTTCATACTTGTCGTGGTTTTGAATAGTTCTCAAAATGGAAAGGAATGAAAATGATACTTTGTAATGCCTTGGAGCGTCGCCTTCATCAAATCATCATAAAGTATGTCCTCAAAGGTATGTTTGAGTGATTTTAAAAATACAGTGGTCCTTTTTATTTTTTATTTTAAAAAAAAACTTTTCTTTGGGTATTCTTGCACTTCTTTAGCATTATAATTATGGCTCCCAACTGAGCCAAAAACTATTTTTTCGTCTATTACAAATTAATTATTGCAGCGAAATGTCATCCACATACCCTGTCCTATGCATATAATTTTCATATTCTAATAAATCTGGATAAAAATAATAAATGATTTCCTCTCCAGTTTTTTTCTTAGCATCGAATAGGTATCTGTAAAGAATATTCATCACAAAATAAAGAAATAAATAAATAACCACAAAGAAATGAGTTTTAACTTCATTCTGAGGATTATCTCATTCACATGGCTAAAAAGTGTACATGCTTTTGTTCCGAAGATTTCATTTTTCTAAATAGTAGCACCTCAAGAAAAGAAGTGTTATATGTTGGTTTTTCTGTCAAAAGTTGCATTTTGCTTTTGAATATTTTGTGATTTGGAGCAAGTTAAATTGCATTTTCCAACCATGAGTTTTTAACCCTTGTCAGTCACACGTTTGTTTTTGTTTGATTTTTCTAATCTAGCAAAACATCAATACGAGGGTGAGTCGGAAAATAAATTTCCCCTGGCGAGTTGTGTAAGAAAATCAAAAAATGGAATGAGACATTAAAGATAAGGCATAACTTTATTTTTTCACTTAAGTACCAAGTACATTCAGACATTTGTCATACCGTTTGATAAGCTTCAAAAAGCCCTCCAGGTAAAACTCGGGGCTTTGCATACGGAAGTACTTACGGAAGTACTTTGCAAGCGTCTAACGGCTTGCTTGACTTCAGCTTTGCTTTCAAAGCGCCTTCAGCCGAGATTCTTCTTCAAAGTAATATAGACTACTTTTCATGTATATATAGCCAATAGTTCTTTTACAGGGACACTCAAAAGAATTACTTTATGCTATACGGGCGTTTCTGTAACCACTAAACTGAATCAAGAGATTTGTTTTCACTGATAGAAAGCTGCACTATTCCTGAGTAATAGAGGCCACCTTTCACGCATATATCGCTAATAGTTCTTTTACAGGGACACTCATAAGAATTACATTATGCTCTAAGGGCATCTCTGTAACTACTGAATCGATTCTAAATATTTTTTTTCACTTATAGAAATCTGCACTTTCTGAGTAACATCAGCTACAATTCATGCATATTGCAAAAATAGTTCTTTTACAGGGACACTCACAATAATTCTTATGCAATATGCTCTATGGGCATCTCTGTAACTGAGCCGATTCCAAAACTTTTTTCGCTAATGTAAAGCTACAATACACCTGAGTATTGTAGCCTACCTTTCATGAATATAGCATAAATAGTTCTTTTACAAGAACGCTCAAATCAATTCTAGTATTTTAGGCTCTGTGGGCATCTTTATAACTGGCTTACTTATCTTTTAGTTAGTTGTTAGGCGAGTGTAAAAAAATGAAAACTGCAGCAAACACTTTTAATTTCGCAATGTTTATTAACTCGGTATAGTGTGATTTATCCCTATTGTCCTAACAAATGTACAGGGTGCTTCAGAAAGGACTCCCCAACTTTGTATGTTTTGAGTACTATGTTTTTGTTGGAGTAATTGTTTTTGGAGTAACAGCTGTATGTGATACATGTATCATAAAAAAAAATAATAATAAAGTACTTAGAAATTATAGAGGACCCAAAAATTCAATTTTCAAAAACCGAGATATATCACCAAGATGCTGGTTTTAAGAGTTCGTAAAAAAAAAACTTTGCGAGCATACACAATAGCATATTATATCTAGATGTTTGCAGTTCTGAAGCACAGCTCCGATATTTGCGTAATCCATGCTGCCAAGGAAGCTCAGTGATCGGTATTAGCCGCAGTCACCACAAGAACTTATCTATACATTCAAAAAAGTGTTTTGTCTGGTTTGAATAAAAGAAAATAACCGAAATTCAGCAACATTGTTAAATTTGCCTATTATGGCAGTGCAATGCAGGGCCGGCCCAAGGGGGGTGCGAATGTAGGCGATCGCCTAAGGCCCCACGCTTATAGAGGCCCCGCTCCTGGGCCATTTGCTATCTCATAAGACATGATAGAGAAGAGGCCCCCCTCTTGCGCTTCGCCTGGGGCCCCGCACGCCCCTCGGGCCGCCTCTGTGCAATGGTATAATAATACGACTTATAATACGATTTAATTTATAAGAATACCAATTTTTGATACTGTATCGACCAGTCAATAAAGAAAACAGACATTTGTTTAGATAATACATAATATTTACAAACCATCATTATTTAACCATTCCATTATTTTATTTCACTATTGTTCCCTTAACAAAGAAGATTTAAACAAGGCAACAATTACACTGTAGGTTTCAAATGCCGGCATTGTTCACAACAATGTGAAGTAATAAAATTTCAAATTATTATTTTAGTCTTTGTTAGACATTTGTCAAACTGTGGCGCCTTTGCTAATGTTTGGTGCTTTTATTATTCTGTATTTCCTTGTACGAAAGCTTTTCGTGCATTTTGTTTTTGTTCGCCCCTCTGCTACTGTGTCGGGTGGGCCAGTGGTGAAGGAGGCGGAGTCTCCAGTAATAGTAAGTACGACATCAATCACATACCCCCGATTTGAGAAAACTGCAGAGAATTTAATGAAAGAATACTATTACAATGTTGTAATGAAACATGTTCAAAGTCCGGGAAACTTTCAACATGTCACCACAATGCTTCATTCCTTGACCGATTTTTGAAACCATATGGAACGAGAAGTTTTTGCTTTTAGTAGTCTCTTAGAAAGGTCGAACAAATTCAGACATTTGTGACAAAATATTTTTATGACAGTGAAAGTAATTCACCTTGTCCCCTAAAAGTAATCCCACCTAAATGTATACGTCGCTTTGTCAACCCTGTGATGTGTAATTTCACTGACGAACAAACAAACAAATAATAAAAATAATTATTTAAAAAAATAAAATCAATTATTTAAAAAAATAAAAATTTTCCAAAAGATTATGCAAAATAAACGGGAAATAGGAACCTTGAGAAGATGCAATACAAATTCATTATGTCATCTATTTTCTGCTATCACCATTCTTTGACCTCTTATTAGATGCATGGTTTACTACCCAGACAGCAGAGCAAACTTGCATCAAACTTACAGCAAGCTTGATTTATCAAGTCAATAAGCTTGAATTAAGCTTGAAAATTCCAATCGTGTAAGCTTGATGCAAGCTTGAATCAAGTGTTCTAGTTTACACTTACCCAGCTTGCATTAAGCTTGAATCAAGACTTGAATGGCATTTCAAGCTTGAATCAAGATTGACTCAAGCTTGACATTTCAAGCTTAAATTTTTTTTTAAATACACGGGGCGCCCGCTGGCTAACGCGCCCCACATAATTTATTTTTCCGCGCATTTTCCCCCTCTACGCTGAAATTTCAATTTAATTTAATCAGTTTTCATCGAGTGTTCGTCGCTGAGATAGAACCCGGGCCCTTTGGCTTCGCAGTCAAGCACGCTATCCATTCCGCCACCGTAGTCTTGTGCAGCTATGACTAAACTTTGAAGTGACTTACCACGCTGTTTTCTCGCTAAATTGATAAGTGGGCGATGTGTTATTTGTTTCTTTTATTTTTCCATGGGATGCAAATGAATTAAAATAATGCATCAAAATAAATTAAATTAAAATCAAAATTAAAATAAAAAACACGTTTTAAAAATTTCAGTACCGCAACACTCATGAAGCAATACTGCAGGCCAAAATCGAGACAAACGACTGATTTTGAAATCTATTTCGTAGTATAATTGTATTTATTTTATTTTGAAGAATTTCCATATTTGGAAATATAGAATATGTTTACTTAACACAAGTTTTGTGTTAAGTAATCTGAAATGAAAGAAACAGATAGTTAAACGTTACTTCGAAATGCTATATCACAGTTGCTAACGTGTATGGAATACAAACCCTTTAGTTATTTTTGTAAATATTTCTTAAAATAACAAATAATTGAAAAATTTTGCTATTTTTTAACGCTAAAAATTCTCTTAACAAATGTGGTTATTTTCCTACATATTGGTATGCTATATTGATATAGAGCATTTCGAAGAATTAAAAATAAGTTAAAATTAATTTATACAAATGTAAATTTGATTTATTTTCATTGTTCATACTTTATAATTAAAAAAATTATTTAACTTCTGAATTTTTTTTTTTTTATCCTTTGTAATTTTATTTTAAAATTACAAAAGTGTAAGATGTAAGATTTTGGGGCCCTAAAATCTGTAGGCCCTGTGCAATTGCCCCGTTGGCCCTGCCGGTAATATGGCACTGGTAATATAAAATAAAACACACCTTTTACGAACTTTCAGCAAATATTAGGACGCTAGACAATTAATGTCCATTCTGTTTCACAGATGGCGCCATCAACGCTCCTTTAAAAAGGAAAAATCGCGCGAGTATCAATTTTCAAGCTTAAATCAAGCTGTATTTAAACTTGACAATTCAACTTAACAATTCAACTTGACTCCTGCAAGCTTGCTGCCAGCTTAGAATGAGTTGAACTGTCAAGCTTGCATTAGTGCGTCAAATTCAGAGAAATGTCAAACTTGATTTAAGCTTATGTGCTGTCTGGGAACGAACTTTTTTGACGAAAGACAGATATTTCTAAATGTAAATGAATACCCCCCTCCCCGAAAGAAAATGAAAAGACAATGCGAATGCAAAAATATATCTTTCACAGGGGTGTAGTGGGGCCGGAACGCACCGGAACGACGTTCCGGTACTTTTTTGTGAGTCGGAACGGTGTTACGGAACCCAAATAAGATAAGATTATTATATTTTGTTGTGGTGAATGTCAAAAAGAAAAAGAAATTCTTATATATCCTGATCACACTAGCAATATTCCTGTCCCAATTCTATGAATATCTTTATAGTTGAAATTATTCCAATGAACTGCCCTAGTAGCAATGACTGCTTGTTTTCTGCTCGGTCGTTCATCGACTCATCGAATTCAGTCATCGGCAACTGCACTTTTATTTTTCTGCAATAGATGAATTTTTATTCATAGATAGAAGTGATCTAGACGAGCAGTTTCGCCGATGGGAAACCGACAAACAATATCTTATCCGGAACTGCAGCTCTATAGTCAACGGGCCTTGCAGGTGTCCCAGTGGTTTACACTTTACCTAAATTCCTATAAATATTTGCGTAATTTAGGAAAATTGGGTCTAGTCGGTTAGAAATTCAATCCCCTGCATTTTCTGTTCAGAAGAAAATAAAAATCACCATCACGGATGCAAATAATAAAGTACATAGACATAGAATCATTAGACTCTCAGAATCACTGTCGATAAGAAAACGAACACAGATGTTAAACGTGGTGGTACTATTGCAGGCAATGAAATTTGTGACAACCCACTTGACCAGTCAGTGGCGGATCCAGGGTAGGGACTAAGAAGCTCCAGCTTCCCCAAGGATAGTTATAGGGTAACATTCTGCTTTATTATACACCTCGGATAGGTAAAATGAACTTTTTAAAATTAATTATCCTATCCCAAAAAATTTTACATCGCTTTAGACTAAAATTTTACTTAACTGTACACTCTGTTTGGGTCAATAAAGATTTTTTCAAAACTATCCATAGTCTCATATGTTGATTACTGACATAAAAAAAGCAGGGTTTTATTATTAGTTGTCATAAATAGGTTCCCCCCCTCCCCACGTGGAGTCAGGCGTTCTGAGAAAAACATTTTTAGCACTGCAACACTGATCTTTCACATGTTGCAGCAGATGTCCAAACAATTTGTTTCGCATATTTTTAGGACAAATATCACCCTTTCTGAAGTACGCATCTGATATACACACCTCAAGAACGCACAGCGAAGTGTTTTTCGAAACGTTTTTGATAAATAGTGTTCCTCATTTCCGTCAGAGACTGATTATGACCAACGGGGGCCCCGGGCATTATTGAATTTGGGTGGGCCCCCATCTATGAAACTTGTTTTATTTTTCATAAAATTTTGATATAAAAAATATATTTCAGAACACTATTTGAAATTGGGGACCCTGGGCAAAGTCCCGATTTGCCCATGCGATAATGAGGCTCTGATTTTCGCCACTTTCATTTACGGTTATTTAATTATGTCATAGAATTAGTACTGTTTATTCAATAAATTACGTCAATTTTCTAATCATTTTAAACTGTGTTATGAATTGTTAAGGAAAGGGGAGGACTAAGCAGAGCGCAATGAGTCGGGATCGAACCTCACGACCTCCGTTTTCAAGCGGATCCACGGCGCCGCGGGCTAATTTTTTGGCATTTTACTTTACTATGGGTCCACTATAACCTGTCAACATTTCATCAAAATCGGTGATCCCAGTGTCTGAGCCTCTCCTGGTTAGTAAAATATGCGTTTCCGAGCTAAAGAGATTACATTTTTCAACATTATATTTAGACCCTTATTGAGTATTGAGACCCTTAACCAGGGGGCTGTCGTCTCCACTGAGACACAGCATTAAACTGTATTTCCCGATTTTCTTATCATCAGTTTTCTGAATTGCCATCCGCTATGGAAGCAAATTTAAAGACGTACTCACGTCAAAAATTTAGTTCATTACAATTTACCAACAACTTGAATTAAATAGCTTTTGATGATGAAGTTTATCACTCAGTAATGGTTGTTGCACTAGCCAGTGGGTGGTATCCTTCTTTTAGCGTAGCGTTAATAGTTACCTCCATGTATTCTTTCACTGATTTGACATTTAAATGGCCGTGATGGCTGCATCTATGCACAGTGTAGGTTATGGTTATCTAGCAGACTACAATTTTAATCTGAATTTATTTAATGTTAATAAATTTCTCCTAATCATTTAAAGTTTCTTTTAAATCGTTGCATTTCTTTTCATTCTTTGCGTTATACGTTGAAACATTTAAAATTAAGCTATATTATTTCCATTTTTATCAATTGTTTGGTATGAGCTATTTCATGCTTGATATGATACATTACATGATCTGTATAAACTAACTTCCATATTTAATTAATTTCTTTCATGTTCTATATTGTACCTAGTTGTTTATTCATAAAATAAATAAATAAAAGATGTTATTGGCGCTAACTCGTCAATCTTGCTCCTGTCATTCAAGCTTAGCGTCTAAAATATAACTTCATGTCACATTTGCAAGACCTTTGCCTTTTATGTGTATTTAAAGTTGCTTTGGATATTTTTTAAACAAATTCTTTACTTACAAGCTTGCGTATATCTTTTTATTTAAAATCTATAATGTTAATAAGCTTTATTGTAGACTTTATTTATAGAAATTAAAAATATAGTATTGCCATTATATCTTTGGCTGTTTTATAGATATTTGAGGATGATAAGATTCATGAAAAAGATATGGATGTTAGAACAATCGCTACCAAAGTTTACAGCTGTCAGATCACCTCTGTGTCTGGCACAACCAGCTGTTACTTTGACTTCTGGCTTTGAATGTAAAGTAAGATTGTAAAATTGCATCTTATATGTATTCTCCTTATTACTTAAATTTAACGTTATGGAGGTGCAAAATTTATTGAAATTTACTTTGAAGTGTGAGATTTTAAACAGTGTATATATTTTTTAAAAATCCAGATGTTAACTTGACACTCTCTAAATTCTGCGCAAATTTTATGACCAGTTCCTTTTACTTTATATTTGCAATATTTGTGTTTCTAAAGTGCATTTCTTAAAAATAAATTTCAAATGAATCAATTATTATGAACATTTAAAAATTTTAAAATATCTAATATTTTTAAAAATATTAATATATCTAAAATTTTAAAATATCTATCTAGTATTTGCTCGTTGTTTTCCTATGTGCGATTTAAATAAAAAAAAATAAATAAATAAATTTAAAAAAAAAAAACAGAAAAAAACAATTCTTGATCATTTAAATTTTTTATGGGAATAATTAGATTCTATTGTGCACTTATCTTCTCAACACTATTTTCCTTGTCAGAGCATAGCCAAGTGATTTTGCACCCCTTTCTAAATTGTCCGCATTGCACCCTCCTCCTACACCTTGAGCAACAACTTAATGATTCTTCACCCCCCCCCCCCAAGTACCCCGTTGTACCTTACCCACAAGTGCCCCCCCCCCTCCCTCCATTGTACCTTATAAAATCCCATCTTATCCTACTCTACAGATGTGCTATTTTTAATAAACAAACATGAAATAATAAAACTGTTTAAACCTCTTGTGATCCATCTCATTTTGCACCCCTGGGGTGGTGGGGCAGGCCCCCACTTTGGCCTGCCCCACCACCCCCAGCTATGGTTTTTGTTTCTAGATGACGATAGTTATCTGGAGAGGACAAAGAGACCCCCAGAATGAACATGTGAATATTAAATTTCTAATTAAATAATCTTTTACTCATCTAAGTGTAATATCTCTGGGCAATCCTTGTTTCTTAGCATTTTACTAAACAGTGAATGCTGTTTGTTGCTGTCAATAATCAAGGGTGTCTAACCTAAGTTTTATTCATTTGTTATTTTATACAAATGTAATGTTCTTAATTTGTTTCCAATAATTTAATTCATTTGCAGAGAAACATGACATCGCACAAGCCAGCAGAGAGACTCCGTGGAATGAAAGAGAGTGTCTGGTAAGTCAGCTCATCTTTGTGCACATTTTGTATGCCGATGCTGTGTTATTTATTATTGCATTATAAATTTATGTGTGATAACAGTGTGATAAATTAGTGATAAACAAATGCTGATAAATAAATGATTCAAATTTGAAATCCTTTACTCCCGAGAACTTGATTTATAATTAGATTTTGGAAAAAAAAAAAAAAAAAAATTAAGTTGCTAGTAATCGGATTATTTTTTCATCACATCTCTGACTCTTGCGATGTAAAAATACATGAAAAAAAAAGGAGGGGTAGCCATTCAACATTTTTGAAAGGTGAATTTCAAAATGTCCTGGATCTGATTTTTTTCTGTATTTATGTGTGTTACATTTTACAGAAAGAATTTTATAGATATTCCTTTCTTTTTCTTCCTTAAGAAATAAATAGGGTTATGTGAAAACAAAATTTTGCCCCACCCCCTCCCATGGGTTATAAATCAGGGTTGGCTTTTTACCAGTAAAAACTGGTTTATACCAGGGCATGGTAAAAACTAGGTTTTTACCGGTAAAAACCTGGGGAAAAGGGGTAAAAACCTAACGATACAATAAACTCCCCGAGTCATAAATTGTATATTAATGCTATTTATAAAACTGTATTCTCATGTAATTGATGTGGATATATCATCATCAGGACATCATGATGATGCAAACTACATTATGTGATTGTGCAAACTACATTATGTAACAAATAATATTTGTAAGCATTTAGTTTTCATTAAAATGATTAAGATAAGTGTAGTAAAAGTATATTTGCAATTTTCCTTTAAGTAAAAATTATTAAACTAGCCTGCATTACATAATTGTAATAAATATTGTAATGTGCCTTCTCATAATAATAGTTTTAATAAGTTTAATAATGATAAATGTACATTATCTATAAATTTGAATTTCTTGTAAGATGAAAACATGGATGAAAGTTTTCTGTGTTTATTATATTCCTTAAAATGAACTATTTTCGTATAGCATTCTTTTACTTACCAAATCAGACACTGAATTAGGTGAATATTGTTATATAGAAATGGAAATAGTGATATTAAATGTCCTGAACTTTTATCCCAGAGAAAATGAAAAAATAGCAGATAAATCTTCATTGGTTACTTGTGGATTAAGGCCGATTGACTGCACTAGGATTCTAATCCTATTGGGGAATACCTTCCTATTCCTAAGGAATCCTAGCCAGTATTTATGTGCGATTTCTGGAAAAAAATCCACGGAAAACTCCGAACTGCTAGATCAACAGGCACGACCAGGGTATGAACCTGGCACCTCCCACCATCTGTCACGTTGACACAACGTGCATATTTTTAAATGAAAAATTATTAACACAAATCCTAATTAATATTGTCTAAATTTAAACTAATAATCTATTCTAAATTTAATTTAAAAGTTTTTAATAATAACTATCTTTTAAAGCTTTCATTTTTCCTCTTGGCCTTCTCAATTACAGCGCATTAACGTACTTCTAAAGCATTTCCCTTTCAGCTGCTTTGAAATAAAAGAACAGTTGTCGCCAGTTTTCTATAATACTAAACGAATAATCATAACAACACATCTGTTTCAGCGGAGCAGAGAAAACATATGCGAGCGAAGGGATGTTATGATTATTCGTTTAGTATTATAGAAAACTGGCGACAACTGTTCTTTTATTTCAAAGCAGCTGAAAGGGAAATGCTTTAGAAGTACGTTAATGCGCTGTAATTGAGAAGGCCAAGAGGAAAAATGAAAGCTTTAAAAGATAGTTATTATTAAAAACTTTTAAATTAAATTTAGAATAGATTATTAGTTTAAATTTAGACAATATTAATTAGGATTTGTGTTAATAATTTTTCATTTAAAAATATGCACGTTGTGTCAACGTGACACCATCCAGTTTCGATAGCAGAACCTCTCAGCCATTGATGGAGAGATAAATCTTCAAAAAAGTGACAAAAAATAGTCAAATTATTAAGTTTTTCTCAAAGGTTGTAAAAACCCTGGTAAAAACATGTTTTTCCAAAGATGGTAAAAACCGGTAAATACCATCAGACGGTAAATACCGTCCAACCCTGTTATAAATATAAAAACCTCTCTTACTGAGTACTTACATTACAAACCTTACATATGTTCCAAATTCATATTATTAGCTTCTGTAGTCTTGACTTGGTGAAAAATTAACATATGTCAGTACAATATTATTTTCTGATTTCTCAAATAATTGTGATGGACAGAGACTTATTTCAGGTGGGGAATTCAGGGCAAGTGCCCTGGCCCCCAATGAAAAGGGGTTCCCAAATTACCCTTTAAGTTTGAAAATTTGCAAAGTTTGATTTCAATTTAAAGTAAGAGACAGATAAATTAATTTTCTGAAAAATATTATAGTAATTACTCTTGTTATTTTGTTTCGTAGCACTATCATTATATCCACAATGTGTTAATGAAACAATGTGGACTCAGGCAATTACTCGCCGCAAACTTATCATTTAAGTGTGGCCTGTGTAGTGATGTATGCTGATCATGAAGAAACGTTAGAGCTGATTTTCAGTTGGAACTTGTAAAAGGAAATTGCTTCCTAAGTAGTGAAAAGTGAAGATCTATCCCACTGCAAATAAGTGCTCTGACGTAAACATTAGGAAAATAAATACAAAAATATTGTGGAACATGTTACTTGAAAAATATTGAATGAAATTAAATAATATGAATGAAAATTAAACAATTGAAATATTACTGTCCTACATAATATTATTTATCGAACTATAGTCTTTTATTTTGCATCTTGATTAAATAATCGTGTTTATGCTGTTATAGCATCCTTCTTTGCGTGGTTTGATATGACAGTTGCTTTGTAGGGTATAAGAAAGTTTTCATAAGAGTTGACCCCAAATGAAACTTTTGTCCAGGGCCCTCCATCTCTGCAAATCTGTCCCTGGTAACGTATAGTGTACACAACACACACTCAAAGATTTATACTCTAGGGTAAGAAAGTGAACAAAAAGATGAGCTTGCATTCATTAAGCTAAGTGAAACTTTTTCGGCAGATGTTTAACACATATTTTTTTATTTTGTCACAATATTACATTAAATTCATGTTTATTTGAAATTTTTTTTAATTAAATTCAGTAGCAATCCTTTATAAGAACCCCCTCCCCACCCCCACCCCAAAAAAAATGAATTGAGGGCAAGCAATGCTATTAGTCCCAGTATACCCTGTTCATTAGCATTTTTTTTCCTGATGCATGCAATGATTTGACAAAAAATCATTCTCATTTTATGCAAACTGTTTCCTACTTACATTTTCTTGATCAATTTCAGGTAAAGTTTCGTATTTTCAATGTAATCATCTTTTGCTGCAATGTGGAAGAAAAATGATTTATTTTATAAGTTAACTCCTAAAATTAACAGATATTTTATAAATTTCATAAATGGACTTCTAGAGGAAAGGAACGGATATCAACAAATTATGAACCTATGTCAAAATCAAGGTTATTGAGTTTCAAAGAAATGTAAATTAAATATATTAAATAATTTATATAAGAAGAAAACCAGCATCTGAGCAGCAGAAAACACTTTGTAAGACAATTCAAACTCATAAATAAGAATGTGAAGTCTCAGATCCTAAAGAAAATTTACCTATTGAAAGAAAATCAACTTACGTTGCAACTATCATCAGGTTAATTTATAACCTATTTTTAGAAAAGAAATTCCAACCTTATAAGAAAAAAACATTGATACAGCCTCAAGTTCTTAGTCTAAGTCAACTGTCACTCGTTTAGCAAAAAAGAAACAAGAATCAAATTCATCTCATTTAATGAAATGCCCATAAAATGATGCTTTTTTTTTATAGACTTGGGCTTTCTTGGCTTTTTAAATAGTCAGCATTCAAGAACCTTGAAAAGACTTTGGAAAAAGGCCATTGTTAAAAGGCATAATATTTCCTATAAAAAAAAAAAAAAAAGCATTATTTGGTAGCATATTTGCTACCGTGGTAGTAAGAGGGGTGAATTATTTATTCTATCATGGAAAATAGAAACTGATGAATCTTCTTTTAAAATAAGATAATTACATTGCAGCTATAACTACTTTTGTATACTGATTAATTATTACTGAAAACTGTTTAATACAATACTCTATTTTACTTTCAGGGTTGAATTCATCCAATTAGCTCTTGATTACAAGCCGTTAAATTTAGGCCAGGGTTTTCCTGATTTTGCCGCTCCTGAACATGTAGCAAAGGCATTAAGCGATGCTTCTATAGGGCCCAATGTTCTTCTCAATCAATATACTAGAGGATTTGTAAGGATAAATAATTAATTTTTCTATTGCTGATATATATATGAGTGATTCTTCGGAAAATGATTAGTGTTTAGTTCCAAGGCTGCAAGAACCACAGTATATATATGTACATATATTTGAAAATTTTATTTTTACTTTTTTCATGTACTTAGAACTGTTTTGTAGATCCATAAGAGGCATTTAATCAAGTTGTATTATCATCCATTGTTCCTTTTTACAGTTTTCATGTTTCATGGTCTATCTATTGTATAAAGCTTAAAATGATTTGTGAAAAGAAATACTTTCAAACATTTTCAAGTACAAAAATATATAGTGCCATAGTCAGATAATATAGACTTGCATCATGCACTGGTACATTTGTAGGCCTTGAAGTTAGTGTTACAGTGATTCTGAGGTTTTGTGGAGATTTTTTTTTAAAAGATGGATAGTTACATGGAAGAAATAAGTCACTATAGTACAAGTCCACTTCATATTTGTGTATATGTATACATATTCTGTTATCATGGGCTATTATGAGTTTGCAGATAGTTTTGGATTATGTGCTCAGCTAGTTTATTTTTTTGTCTATGTATAGCACTATAAATGAACATATCTCTTGCAGTATGTGTTATTAACATCCAGTAGATTTTATACCCTTTTACAACTACTAGATTACATAATTAATACCAATAGCATTCTATATATATCCAGCAGTTTATTTGTGAGGAAAATGGCCAACTACCTGCACTAGGGATCTGGGCCAATTGGGGTGCCCTCCATTGGGTGTCTTTCTAAGGGGTCCTAACTCATATTTAAGCAAAGTGTGGGAGACAAACACAGAAAACTGCAATTAGAGGAAGTGTACTCTATTTTATATGTTTATATTAGGAGTGTTCAAAACTTTTATTGTAGTAGTAAAACCTTATTTCTTTGTAATATGAAATAAGGTCAAATGTCCTTACCATCTAGTCTGAAATTAAGATTGTAATTATGTATATATATATATTGTTTATAATAATTAACTTGCTTGCAATGAACCATTTAATTTTAGAAAGATAGTTTTAACTTTCTAAAAAATGTACTTCATAAAACAGTGAAAAAATAAAAATTTTAAGTCCAAAATTGAGCATTTCAGAATTGCTCATATACAGGGTTTCTCAGTTAAATGTTACAAAACTTCTAGAAGATGTAGGTTAGTCCTGGATGACTTGGAATCTCATATGAATGTGGGATCACAGATGTCATCTTTGTGTGCATTATCTAATAATCATTATTAAAATTATAATTGAACTAGTAGTGAACATTCCAACTGTAAATTGGAAAGGACAAATTGAACTCTTACGAAAAGCGTGTTACTAAAATGTATAGTTTAAAAGTCATTTTTATTTTAAGGATACAATAATTAGCATACTCCTGATTGTGTATGAAGTGTTTGCTAAGAAGTTCAGGTTATGCTTTATTGCTTTTTCTAATGTGATTTATAGCTGCATGAAGACAAGGTCTGCTATTCTAAATTTTTGCATGATTCTGAGTCATCTATATCTACCCTACACTTCCTGGAAATTTTGAAACATATGTGGGTTTTTTTTCTTTCCTTCTTGTTTTTACTTGTTACAAAAATAGGTATTATTTTAACTAAACAGCGCTCGTTAGCTTTTTCTTAAGCTACTGAGTATTATTTTTTAAATTAATTTTTTAGAGCTGATAATAACTTCAGAATGTTTAAATGAATTTTTCTAAGGATTACCTGGGCTGGGGAGGTGGACGTCTATAGAATTATTATAAATCAGGAAAATATTCCTCGATATAATCAGGCTTTACTCATTAAAAGTGGGTTATACTTCCATAAACTTAACATTGTACCAGCCAAGTACTATTTCCAATTTCTTCGTTAAATCGGGATATTCTTAAATAAAGGCTTGTTATAAATGAGTTAGACTCATTTAAAAAGGACAACAAAAATTAACTTACCCGGGGTGCCAGCTATCTTAAGAGTTGATCTTGATCATGTGCAGACTTCCTTCAAGGAGGTGGTTATAGACATAATCTTTATGTTAAAAAGTCATAATATTCCTCCAGAAGAGGACCTCATGCTCCTCAAAAAAGATAATTTTAGCTTCAAATTCACTAGACTCAGGTTTACGAACTGCTCTGTCAAAATTATAAAACTGTCTAAGTACTCAAACAGGAGAAAGTTTGAGAAACCCTGTACTAAACTAGTGCAATTAGTTTATGTTTATTCTGTTATAATGTTGGTCTTGACCAACTTAATGCTGATGCTGATAATGCTTGAATAATGCTTGAATGCTGATAGTTTATACAGCATTCAAAAGTTGACGAAAATGCATGTTTAAATTGTCTAAAACATAGCAGTCATCGTTTATACTATAGCCACTACATAGCAGCATCATTTTTCTAAGCCTTAACAAAATTAGTTTCATGGAGAACAATATTTCAATGATTTAAAGCCTCACAAATTATTCAATGAAATGCATATTTGATGACTCTAAATGACATCTTTATTAAATTCAAAATGAAATAGTGACTGCAAAAAAAAAAAAAAAAACAATTTCGCTACAAATCAGCTTAAGTATGCAAGTCTCAAAACCAATTTCAGAATTGCTTGTTCTCAGCATACTTTGCCTTCTTGGTGGAGTCTTTTAGCAAATAATAAACACTATGTATTACAGTTGTAGATGATCTTATACATAAAATTAACTTTTTTGGCAGATAAAATAATTTTTAAATTGCTTTGCTTGAAAGTGTTCCTCAAAAAGGCACCCAGGGACAACTTAGTTCCTCTTAAAAAAATAACCTTTTTTCAAATTAATTTTTTTTTCAAAGAATTAATAGAGATGAATTCTGGGAAAATTACAATGAATGCTAAAAATTGCCAAAATAATTATAAAGCTAGAAAAATTGTCCCTCTGTGGCCTACTCTGCCCTATATATATTTATATATTCAGAGTTTGTATGGCAAAGGAAAACTTTTAAAAAATTTGAAGAGGTTTTTTTTTAATTAATTAGTGAAAACTCAGGAAAGAATACTCTTAATGAAATCTTTGAAAATTTCCAGCTTAAACTGGGAAAATATCAATTTTTTTACCATGGAAAGAAGGATTTTTTGTTCATTGAAATAAAACAAGTTTTATCACAATTTACGGATGACATTATTTACTTTTTCAGTTTCAATTAAGTTTCTCAATAGGCTGTATTAGTAACTTTTATTTCACTAGTAATAATATCAGATGATACACTTGTTTGAGTATAAATTACATAAATATCAAATAGAATTTAGAGAATTTCACTTCAACAAATAAATATGATTTTATTCCCCTAAAATGTATAATAGGATTTGTTAGAAAGCAAATATATATATATTTTTTTAAATACCAATCATTGTTAGGCAAGCAATACTTTATTGCTTAGATGGACTCACACTACTGGATATTACTTGTTTTGTACATTTTTATACAAACATTCTTTTATACGTGTTATGTTTTTGTGCATCTCTAAAGACACGTTCATAAATTTTTCTGTGAACAGATACCAGTTCTGTATAATAGGTTTTGTTCTTTTAATGTAACAATTTTGTTTTTAATGAGTGATACAATACCTTTTCTATTATGGTTAGATAACCGATTTTAGAAAATTTGTAACATCAGAATTTTCAAAAAATTGCTGAAAATTAATTTTAAATGTTCTTTTATGCGTATATTATTCTTTCCCCTTGATTACTTATAAATTTAAATTATTTTATAGTTCACTAATTATATTTTTAATTAAATTATTTATTTAATTTTTATAGCTAAAATGAATGTGTTGGTTTTATATTTTAGGGCCATCCTCGTCTTGTTAATGCATTATCTAAATTATATTCATCACTAATTGGTCGTGATATAAATCCTCAGAAAGAAATACTAGTTACTGTTGGAGCTTATGAAGCATTGTACTGTACAATAATGGGTCTTGTAAATCCAGGAGATGAGGTAAAATTACGCATCCATTTATTATATTTTAATTTATCTGCAGTAAACAAATTAATTGTAATATATAATTATAGGATGTAATTCAAAATGGGAATTAAATACTGAATAGAATCTATACAAAGTTGAAAAATATTCGTACAGACCAACTGCATTTTTTAAAGTTCATTTCAAATAAAACCCATAAAATTTAAAACAAGAATAAAAGAGTATTTTTGAGGGAAAGGCAATGTTTTCGTAAAACAATTTCACTGTAAATAGTTTGATTTTCCTTTTTAAATAAAAAATTAAAAGTTAATCTCTAAATTGAAGGACCTATCTAAATATTCGCAATTCTTAATACACAGTAAAATATGTACTAAATAGAATCATCAGCAACAAAAGCATTTTTTCACTAAAGCTACATACTAAAGGTTGATTAAAGGTGTATTTTGAACCACAATAAGGCCATGTACCAAGAAATATTTCCATTAATAAATTGCTTCTCATAGAAGGCTCTTTTAAGACAGATTTTACTGTATTATCTTTTAGTATTTTATTTCTTAATGCTGTCCCCTCGTGTTAACATTTTAATTAGTCCTAAGAAGTTGTGTTATCTAACAATAATCAAAATAATAATCTTTTGTCTAAATCCAAAAAAAGAGTTTGCCATTTGATTTAATTTCAAACATATTGCATTATGGTGAATTATAATTAAATCCTGAAATTATCAAGTATAAGCTCTCTAAAGCACTCTAATAGACTTGGGATGCTTTTAAGATTTTAAGCTTCATTATTGATTTTCCCTCCAAAATATGTAAATAATTGTATAATACTGTAAAATATTTTTTATGAATAAAATAAAAATATTTTTCAAAACTTGCTGTCTGTGTGTTCTTTGTACAAAAGAAGCAAATATTTTCTTGCACATTGATTTGAGATTCAATTTCAAAGGTATAGAATCTTTATAAAAAAATGTCTTTAAGTTCTTTCACTAAACACCAATAAAAATAAATTAATATTGGGAGCTTTGTAAAAGAACTTTTTTTAAGTCAGTCATACCTACAAAAGAAATTTTTAAACTTACTTTTATGGTCTATACAAATGCTTTTTTTTTTGGGGGGGGGGGGTCTATTCTAATGCTTTAATGAAAACTCGAGGAATGAGATTTTTATTTTCTTTATATTAAAGTTTGGTCTAACAAATGTCTTGGAACCTTGGATTGAATCTGGAACCTTGGCTTGAATCTGTAATTGTGAAAAATTTGTTAGTGAAATTATGACTGAATCTGTACTACATGACTTTCTTTTGATAGAAATATTCTGTTTGTTAATCTGAAATATGTGTAAAAGGAAGTTTCCTGTAATGAGATTTTACTGTTTCATCTTGTATTTTAAAGGCCAATGTGTCTGTTACTTTAATACTCTAATGAGAAAATAATTTAATTAATCAAGAATAAAATTTTATTTAATAGTTATCACTTAAAAGTTTATTAACTTTTACTATTAATTAATAGGTCATTATCATAGAACCATTTTTTGACTGCTATGAACCAATGACTTTGATGGCTGGAGGAACACCAGTTTTTATTCCCTTAAGACCAGTGAGTATTGTTAATGCAATTATATTTTCTAATTGTGTAGATATTGACTCGCCTAGCCAAATATAGGGATGGGAGTCTTCAGAGGATCTGTGGAATTTCTCATGTTTTAGTTATTTCTATTATTTATTAATCATTTATTTTTAACAATGTGTAGATTATATAATCATTGTCGAATTCCATATTTCATGTCTGGCAACTCAAGCTCAATCTTTTTACATCCTTTTGGTAAATGAATATTTTCCTTTAAATAATTAACATCTCTAATGCCATTACAAAGTGCATGAATGCTTATTTCAATTTATTTTTATAAATTTCTTCAATTTTAAATGCTTCTGAAAGTTTGTTAAGCATAAAAATTGTCACACAAATTCTGTGGTTTAAAAAAGATATTGATTTGCATTGCTTGACTGTGAAAATAAGAACTGCTTTTTTTCTTTTAAGTAAAGATAAATGCTGTTTTTAATATTTACATTTTAATTAAATTAAGACATTTTCATTTATGCAATCAGACAAAAATATAATTTCCTCTCATAGAGTATTTATTGATCGGCGTATCTTTTTGCCATCAAAATTTTAAAAATAAAAGAGGCTGCTTCATCTTTATTTCATTTTGCTCTCATTTGCAATTTTTTACCACAAAACATTATTTTTTAAAAAACATAAAACAAAAAAAAAATACAAATTTTTGTTCCTATTTTTGTTTTCTGTCTGTTTGCAGCTAATAAAACAGGAGAATTTGTTCCTGGTTTCTTTCCTCCTGTATCTATTAAGGTACAAAAAGAAAAGGAAGATTCTAAAATTTTACTTGGGAAAATATTTATAAAAGGGTTATTCATTGACTGATAAAAAACACCCCCTTTTTTTAAATTTTTAACCATTTGAATGCTTAATTTTAAAACTACGGAGTAAAGAAAACAATGGTACATATGTGTAATTTTTACTCTATTTCTGATCAAGGTTTCTCTAATAAAAATTATACATAAAAAAGGTAGACTGAAATTCAAGCTTTAAATTTGATTTATCTTTACCTTAGATTTTATGAAATTGCTGAAATCCCCCTTTTAAAAAATGATAGCCTATTTTTCTACCGAATAATTATTAAATATTTATTTATGTATGAGTATTTAGGTATTATTTTATTCAGGACTAGCTGCATGCCCATTCTTCGCATGGTAGGAAACAAAAATTTTCCTTACATGTGTAATTCGAATTTATTCGTGATGTGGAATTTAAAGAAAAAGAGCAAAATTATTTGACTCTTGATGTAAAGTTTGCGTCACGAGTATTAACCTGGCATCATTGCAGTATAATGACTCAAAAATCTACGTCAGTGTCATTCACTATCAAAAAAGTGGAAAGCTTAATGGTTTGCAGAGAGCTCCTGGCTTTCAAAATGTCTTATTTCTACATCATACTGTTTTTTAGGCTCAAGTTGTAGCATTAAATACCTAAGACACTACATGGAATGGAGCACCATTTATTTCTTTCCGAACATGTTCCATATAAGGAAAGTATTGTAATCATGAAAAAATTCGGCTTCAAGATTTTGGTGTATTTACACGTTTTGAGGTCTTCTGAATTCATTTATGCTATTTTCAAGAGATGTTTTTAGGATAACTGCGCACCCGCTCTTCATACGGGAATAAGCGAATATTTTACTACTAAAATCATATCTGCATGTGACAAAACAGAATTTCATTTTTAAAAAAGTTCAAGTAATCTCCTCTGTTGAAATGACTGCGGGATATATTAATGCAAATTAGAATTACTTTTCGTTTAGTTGGTTGTAAGACAACCGTTGAAAAAGGAGAAACACTTTTAATTTCATGAAATATTTATTAACGTGGTATATTATGATTTATTCATATTATCCTTACGAATCTAATGATACTACCTATTACGTACATTAATACTATCTATCTTCGCTTCTCCCTCTTCAAGGCTCCCTTAAAAGAAACAGCTTGGATTATTTGGCCCCAATGGAATCTTTTGATTCTATGGCAATTCTTTGCAATTTACACATTAGCATAAATAATAATCATTTCACATAATGGTTGCCATTAAGGAAACTCTCCATATATATTTAACTTATACATAGTTTTATAAGATTGGCGTATTTAGTGCCGCAAACCATTTCATCTTATTGTGGGGAGAAAAATCCAAGGGAGGCCATTTTAAATATCCATGTATCTAATATAGCGATATCTTTTATATCCTCCATAGTCCTGTCTCCTGAAAAACATCAAACTGTGTAATCTCGAGGAGCTACTTATTCCCGCTTTAATTATGACATGGCGCAGAGTTTACAAATTTCATGCATTTTTTTAATTTATGACATCACTGTTTGACTGCCATAATGGATACCCCAGTTGGTTGAGAGTTAATTTCGATATTTCCCATACAATGCAGCACCGATAATCCGGCATCTGCGGGAATGACGCGGTGCCGGATTACCGATTTTTCCGGATTATAGATGTGTTGAAAATTTCCATTAAAACCATCGTCGATCACGTTATGTATTGACCAGTGTATTATTTATCAATGAAAAGTAGTCTTAAAATATGCATACAATCGCTGTATAAACCGGGAAAAAAAAAAAAAAAAACTAAACTACACTGGAACAAATGTAATTTAGTGTTTAATTCAAACTAAAAACTATAAAGCAGAAAAGATCGTTGATTTTGGAACATTTTCATAAAATATAACACAAATAGTAACTGAAATTTATTTAAATACTAATTTAAAATAAGTGTATTAAATTATTATTAGAATCTAATTAGCTTTTGTATATACATTAAATACATCGGTTAATTTGACTTGCTTCATTTTTTTTTTGTATTTAATTGCTTAATTAACACATGCACATTCATCAGTTGACTCTCAGATATAAAACCGAATTTATTAAATCTCTCCGTAGTTTGTACCCTAGTTTTATTTTACAAGCTGAATTATTCCCAATTTTACTCTCTTCAGTCTCTTCACAGCTTCTTAATTACGTCGAAACATACCAATTCCCCCTTCCTTTCCCTCTTGCTGGCGAATTCCTTCCCGGGATAATTGACGATTTCGCACGGTGACAGGATGTCTAGAAACAAGGCAATGTGTCTGGAAGCGGAAGGAGCCGAAGCCATGTGTTTACGATGGTGCGTAAACATGCTGTCTCGTTTTAAAAACTCATACATATTAATGTTCTATGAAAGCACTCTCATTATCTTTGAATTCTTCATTTAGCTACACTGCACCTTTGACTTGACTGCAATTGATTTAAATATAACAAGCAAACCAAGCCGTATTTACTTTTGTTTTTATCTCGGTATTAGAAAATGCATTGATTCAAATATTTGCGGCAGTAATGGTGAACGGCAAAGACATGTTAGTGCCGAAATACGAAACAAAAAGAAAAATATTCGGTGAAAAACTATCTATTGAAGAAGGGAAAAAAAAATTAAAATAGCCATACATCAATTAAAATCAGCGTTAAAGGTTCCGGATTTTGAGATTCCGGATCCCTTTGGGGAGAAAAAAAAAAACAAAAAAACGCGACTAGTGCTGGATTGTAGGTGTTGCCGGATTATAGGTTCCTGGATTATGGATGCTGCACTGTAGTAGTTTTCAAACGGTATCATTAAAACTTTGCGTTATGTAGGACCTTTATGGAGGAACGTAATTCAACGTTAAAATAAAACTATACTCGCAGCCTGCATGCTTATGTTAGGCAATGTCTGCGCCATAATTAAATGTCAAAAATAAAAATAGTAAATAGAAAAATTTTAATATATCGCGCTTTGAAACGAACTTTGTAATTTTTAAAATGAACATTTTCAGCACCGTGAAGACATTTCAATTTTTAAATAAGCACCGGATTAAAATACCACTTCTAATAATAATAATCGTGAATTTCTTAGTTTATTTCTACAGTAAATTTTAATCAAAATATCGTCTCCCTGTGTTGAAAATAGAGCTGGAATAAATGAGTTAAAATTATGGCGTAATTTTTACGTATCTTAAAACATTTGACGTCATAGATCCTCACTTGCGAATTGAAATTCCTATATCCCATTTAAAAACTCGATTGGTTGAGAAAACCCTTTTTTCTAATCCTTTCTGTGGCAACAACCGAAGATAAATTCTCGTGCCGTGATCGCAATGTAATGAATGGCGTAAGATCGCGTTGATGCTATTAAATTCTAAACATTAGGCTGCATTAAAATTCATAAAAAAATCATCTAATTTACATAATTTTTTCGTTTTTATTTTAAAAGAGGGAGGAAAGAATGTTTCATGATTTGTCAAAATATCAAAAAGTTATGACGGATAGAATTCAAGATGCGACAGTTTTAAAATTATTTTACGAAACAATTCGCCGAAGCAAATGCTTAGTAAAAAAATTCCTAAAAATCGGTAAATCATGTTACGTATTCAGAACAAACTGTTTTTAAAAGAAAATTTTCTCCTCTATCCGATGATACAAATTCTGTTTTGCTGCGAGCGTAATTTCCGCCGTCATTACGAATTAGGTGAGAAAAAATGCCAAAAATCGCATAAAACATAAAATAAAAAAAATCTAGGTCGAATTTTGAAAAAATCGCTTCGAGGTGCACAACTACATATTTACATCTTCCCGAGTACCAAATTTGGTGTTTCTAGGTGTAGCCGTTTGTCCGTAACGCTGCCGACAGACACACACACAGACACCTTCTTTTATAATAAGTAGAGATAAAAGTAATTAATTTGCTTCGTGGCTGAAGTTTTATGGTAAAAATTGTGTGATGCACATCAAAATTTTTTAATATTTTAATTCAGGTAATGAATGTAATTCAATTTAATTTTTTTTTTTTGTTTGTTTGTTTGAGTATGTATCTCCTTTTCTTGTCTTTGTGCATTTTCATATCTGCGATATAGTACTAAAGTGATATTTAGAAATTCTCATATTGCCAAGCCTGGTTTTGTGGACATCTGAATACTTATTGACAGTCACTCCTCAATTCAACACCTAAGTAACAGAATGAATGTAGGTGACTGGGAGACATTTTGTTTTTAATGCTTTAAACTATACATGTACAAGTATGAATTATGATTGGATTTTTTGCATCAATTTTTAAGGCTACGGTGATTTAAAAAGCTTTACCTTTTTAAAATGTCATTTAATTTAATGGAATTTAAACACCTACTTCATTTCATTATGTAAAATACATCTTTATTAAAATTTTTCATATTTTTACCCACAGAAAGAAAATTCTGTTACCAGTAATGACTGGATTCTTGATCCAGATGAATTAGCTTCAAAATTCAACAAGAAAACAAAAATGATTATAGTGAATACTCCTCATAATCCATTAGGAAAAGTAAGTTTCAGATTTTTTTGAGTATGTACCTCCTTTTATGTATTGAATGTATCAATTTTCTTAAGTTCACTTAATATTCTTAAAAATGCCAATAGTTCACATAAAATTTCAAAAAGGCATTGCCACGCCCCCCCTTCTGGCCAAACAAATTAAAAGCAGTTAGAAAATTATTTAATGTCATTCAAAGAATCCATAATCCATCCTTCTCTTTAAAAAATTAATACTAATCCTTTAGACAAAATTTACGTGTCAGAATTTCATGCATTTGTTGTCCAGTCACAGTTAATGTTCTCATATTCTTTGACATCGAGTACAGTTCATTTTGAATGTAATTCCACTTTCAAAATAAGCTCAAATGAAAATATTTCATGAAATAAAGTTTACTTTAAATGTCATTTAAATATATCATTTTTTAAATTGTCTGTCTTTTTATGTAGATAAACTTACCTTTTTTATAGTTTAGACATGCTTGTGGTCGCTACTGTAAAAATAAAGCTCTTTTCATTATATGCATTCTATTTTCACTACAAGGATTGAGTCATAAAATTGAGCATGTTCCAAATGAAACTAAGTAAATGTGAACCAGAAGGGCTTAATTACAAAGTCCACAAAAAATGGAGTGTCACTACAATTATTTCTCGCATTTCATATTGAATAACAGCCATTATTTTAAAGTAAAGAGCCTAAAATTTCAGAAGAAAAAAGATTTGGAAATTTAGAAGACACAATCTCTCCTTCTTCAATAGGTTAAGTCAAATTTGTCTTCAAATCTTTTCCTGGGTTATGTATTACTTCACATTTTTGCACTTATAGGCAGAATTATTAAACTATGCTTTCTCTCTTCTTATTTTACTGAAACTTAACTTTAAAATTTAGAACGTCTACTTGAAAATAAGGTCTATTCTTTGGAATATTCAAAATAAATTGTAGTATTTAATTATTTGTTAATTTTGTAATTAATATTCATTAAGTCATGCAGAGTGTGGCTGTTTCATCAAATGATGTCAGATAATTTTCTGACATCACCTTTTTAGTTTGTTTGTTTAGATCGAAGGCAGTTTGTGATGCTTTTTTTATTGGGGGGGGGAGAGGATTTAATGCACTTGTGCCTACCACTTCTTTTTTTAAAAACACTCAAATTTTAGCATTTCTACTGTCAGTTACTAAAATGCATAAAGTTTACTTGATTTTTCTATTTAACCCTCCAAGCGGCTGAGACGTAAAATCCCGTCAACTGCCTTCCAGTTTTCACTGCAATGCATCTATAATTTAAATTGTCTATAACTGTCACGAATTATAAAAAAAAAATTAATCTTAATGTTGTACATATTTCGAAGTTGATTTTTTAATTATTACAAATCTTCCTAACAATATTTTTTTTTTTTTTCAATAATTCTAAAGGCTCTTGTAAACTTTACCGTGAAAACAACTTTACATTATTTGCCCATTTCTAAGACGCTCAGAGGGTTAATTCCACAAAACACTTTAAAATGACCAAGTGAGGCATAAAATTTTCACTTAAATAATACTTATTCATGTAGTTGATCTCAGGAATTTTATCTATTACTGCAGTCTTTAGCAAAAAAAAAAAAAAAAAAAAAGAATGTTATGCTAACAGTCTTGTCTCAAATTTGTTAACTATTACTCACTTCATTATTTTTATTTAGATTTTTAAAAAAGAAGAGCTGCAAATGATTGCTGACTTATGTAAGAAACATGATGTCATTGCTGTCATGGATGAAGTGTATGAATGGATAGTTTATAAAGGAAATGAGCATATACGGATGGGTATTTATTTTGCTTCAATTAGTTGTGATAATCATGTACTGATATAATTTTTTCATATTTATTTATATTTGAATTTTAGCTTCATTTCCTGACATGTGGGATAGAACATTAACAATTGGCAGTGCTGGAAAAACTTTCAGTGTTACTGGGTGGAAAGTAAGTTCCAATTTATAATTTATATGCATCTACCAGATATAAAATTAACATAACTTCCTTAAGTATAACTCTATTAACTTTTATTTTATTTATTTTTTCTTTCTTCAACATCTCCTCCCTTTCCCACTTCGCTATTCTACCAAAATTTAGTTATAGAAAGATTAAATAAATAATTTCTGTAAAAATTGAATAATTTAAAGAAAATTCTTATAAATGATAAACCGAGTCTCTCTGATAAGGTCATTTTTTTTAAGCTTCAGTGTTGGAAAACTGTTATATACAGTGAAACCTCTCTGAGTGGCCACCCCAACGTACCGAGAATATTTGACCGCTCAGAGGGGGTGGCTGCTCTCAAGGGTTTTATTTACTATTATAAGATAATTGCTATGATGCGTAATATAAACAAATCTGACACATACTCCTTATTTAAAATGAAATTTAAAACTTATCTAAAGAGAAACTAGTACTTTATTTAGTGCTTTCTTACATTTTCTGAAAAAAGGATACAGTTTGTGTCTGTTTTAAGTTTTTACTTTTCTCTGAAACAACCACTTTTTCTAGTTCGTTTTTTACTTTAAAAAGCACATCTCTAACTGATTGGTTTGTAACCGCTTCGGAATTTTCGATAATTCCATCGATTTTCCCTTAAGTCGCTTGTGTTGAAAGTTTAGCTTGCTCACTATTGCAAACATCGGGAAATTTCTCATCAGGGACGGAATTAGTGCCTGAAAGGGACAAAAATTCATTTGTAGGGCACCTTCAATGCCTGATTGTCTAAGGATTCCCCAACTTAAGAGTGTGGGGAGAATACAAAAGAGATAACAGATTCAATTCCAGTTATTCCTGGGTCTTATATTCGACCATAAACCTGAATCTTAAGTTTTTCCACTCAAAATTAAATCATGGAATGAGTAGAATTTCCCGAAATGAGATGCGCGATCCCACTCAGTGGCTGTTGAGAGGGGGTCGGGTGGCCGCTGATAGAGGTTATTTTAACATTAGGTTTATGAGCCGAAAAATCCGTGCCATGAAAAACTGGCTGTTTAGAGGGGTGGCTGCTCGGAGAGGTTTCACTGTAATTGTATTACTGGCTTTCATTCTTAATTTTGTCAGTCTGTCAATTTTAACAGTCAATACTTGCATTAGTATTGTGTTTCAACTTATTTAAAATTATTATTTATGAAGATATATAGAAGAGAAAGAGAGACAGAGAGAATTTATATGGCTACTGGCCCATGTGAACTGCACAACATATTTTTTTTTTTCTTTCTTTCTTTCCCAACTATACAAATGCATTGGCCATTTACAGGAAATTTTACTAAATTTTATAATTACAATAAATAAAAAGCTTAGAACCATTTACTTTTGGTTATTGTCAAAGTAAAATATATGTTGAATGTACATTGTAATCTTAGAATTTTTATTTACTGCATTTGGGGTTTCTTATAGTTGTCATCTTATAGCTTCTTAATATTTTCAATATTTCACTCTAGTGTTGCATAAAGTTTAACTATTTAAACCAAAGAATTAAAGTGTTGCTGGTGCGTGAGGCAAAATATGAAAACTTTTTCTGTAGCCAAATCATGTATTTAGGGGATCGAGTTTTAAGTGCAGTATAAAATAGAATCTGTAAATAAATATACAAAAATGTACATAATAAGAAATCTTTTCCAGAATGTGTGAAAAAAAAAACTATAAAAAGAGAAAACGATAAAATTTTCCTTCGATATATCAAATTGAAATGTCCCCAATTTTTATCCATGTGCTAAACACACAAAAATAATAAGTAAAATCATTATTATTTTCATTTGTTCATCATCAACATTTTGTTTTAGATAGGATGGGTGTATGGTCCACAACACTTGGTTCACCCTCTTCAATTAGTCCATCAGAACTGTGTTTATACTTGTCCAACACCTATTCAAGTAAGTTTTCTTTTTTTAAAAATAAGCTGCTTTTTTAAATAAAGTTTTATTTGTAAAATATAATTACTTTTTAGTTTTTAATTGTATAGATTTCTGTGTAAAATAAGAAAGTGGAAAAATTTTTGTTAGAACTATTCGAAAATATTAATCTGAAATTATGTATTTTTAATATTAAAAAAAAGTGTTTTGCTGCTTAGTCATAACAAATAAATTTGCTTTCTTTATAAAAGCTTAATAAACTTAGATTTTAATTGAAATGACAGTCATTACTATGCATAATTGTGAAATTGTAAAACTTGGTCTGTTATGTTATCAAATGTACAATTATTAATTAAAATTTTGAAATTATTAATTAATAGTTTTGAGTTATAAAAATGAAACTTTATATATACGGCCTGTAGTGTATATGTATACAAAATAATTGTTATTATCTGAAAGCTACTCTTCATTTGACAAACTTTTCTAAGTAAAAGTATTTTTCAATCACTTATAGTTTAAAAGATAATCGCTTTATAACATCTATTTTGAATCACCTAGTATAGTTATAGATAAGGATGTAGATGGACATAAAGATAGATTTTCATTTTTCCAAAACCCACAATTTTCTGGTTGTCAGTTAAATATTATACTTGCATTGAAAAAATTTTGAAAACGCAAATTTGCAGCGATCAATTCTTAGTTAATTTTCTTGAAATAAAAATGTTGTTTAGATTCTTAATCCTAAATTATTTTAACAAGTACTCAAATTTTATTAGTGTCTCTGGTTGGAAAACGTGTTTGGAAACACATTTTTGCAGCTACTTTGTTTCCTTGGCACTGTCAAAAACAGCATTTTTGGCACCAAAAACCAAGGTAGGATGTATATTGAAGGTGTGCCATTTCTCCTAAAGCTCTCTGTATTCATTATGTTATCTGACGCAAAAAGAATTTTTCAAGTTAAACTGGTAGTTCCTGAGATTACTCCATTCGAACAAACTCTATCTTTTGTTACATTAATATATGAATATATATATATATATGTGTGTAATACTATCGATACTTGGAATTAAACTCACATAAGAGACAATAATCCTTTAGTGGATCAAAAGGAAAGTTCCTGTCTCTTTCTAAACTGTTCAAACTCTTAATGTAGGGGAACCCATGTGTCCTCCAGAACACACACATTTATTCTGCTTTTATATGTGATTAATACAAGATTAATAGATGTCGTTTTACCAAAACACCAATTTTTCAGTCTTTCTTAACATTGTAAATATTTGTCATAAGTATTTCTTATTTAATTTTTTTTTACTTTTTCACAGGATGCTGTTGCTACTGGATTTGAAACTGAAATTGCTCGATTGGGAAAACCCGATAGTTACTGGAAAGAACTTTCTGAAATGCTGGAGAAAAAAAGAGACAAAATGGCAAAATTTTTATCAGAAGTAGGCATGTCCCCCACAATTCCTGATGGTGGCTATTTTATGATTGCTGATTTTTCAGCTTTAGGTAATATTATTTTGTTTTATAGGTTCTAAAGTATGCATTGTGAATAGTCTTATAAATTATAAGCTTAAATTGTTTAAAGTACCCGGAAAACACATATTACCACCAATTCTGTTAAAACAAACTGTTATTTCTGTAAAAAAACAAACTGGTGTTATTCATGCAGAATGAATAACATGCAGTAAGTACTGAAAAATCACTCAAAATACTGGTGTTAAACGATAAAGTAATTAAAAAATTTTGTAAAAAACACACATAAGAAGTAATAGGTAAGAGGATACGCACGTTTCGTTCAAAAATTGATTTGAACTTCATCAGTCCAAGCCCTTCGTCGTTAAGAACACAGGGAACTGAAAAGAGATAAACAAGCAAGATGTTGCCACAAGGGGCAAAGAAAAGTCGAACGAAACCACGGAGAGGGGAGAAAAAAATTAAAATATGGGATAAAAAGGAAAGGAAAGAAGCACAAAAAATACAGAAATAAAAAGGAATAAATAAAATAAAAATAATAATAATAAAAAAGGGAACACATGAGTACAAACACACACACAAAAAAGAGAAAACAGAACAAACAAAAAAAAAAAACAGTAATAGAACACTTTTTTTTTTTTTTTTAATTATATTCCTTGTGGATCTTGTGATTTGGGCTATATTGCTCAGACCAGAAGAGCTCTCAAATTTAGGCTCAAAGAGCATGAGAGATATGTTTCTAAGCACGAACTTTCCAAATCTTCTATTGCCTCACATTGTTGGAATTCCAATCATCGTTTTCAGTTTTCTAAGGCTAAGATTTTGTGCACTCCTCAGTCTTTGTCCCATCTGGATTTTTTGGAAGGTTTTTCCATTACCCAGCACTTAGATCGTCTTGTGAACGATGGTTCTTCCGTTCCTTTCGTTCATTGTGCTTGGAAGTTGCTGTTGTAAGGTTCTTTTCACTTTCTTCGTCTACTCCCCCCCCCCTTTTTTTTTTCTTTTTCCTTTTTCTTCAATGTGTATGTACGTGTGTTACTGTCTTTCATTTACGTTTTTATTTAAAAAAATATATATATATATTATCTATATATATAGTGAGAGAGTGCTGTCCTGTTCGTGGTTTTTAATTTATATTAAAACAAAAAATAAGTGTTCTATTTTTTTTTTTGTTTGTTCTGTTTTCTCTTTTTTGTGTGTGTGTTTGTACTCGTGTGTTCCCTTTTTTTATTATTTTTATTTTATTTATTCCTTTTTATTTCTGTATTTTTTGTGCTTCTTTCCTTTCCTTTTTATCCCATATTTTAATTTTTTTTCTCCCCTCTCCGTGGTTTTGTTCGACTTTTCTTTGCCCCTTGTGGCAACATCTTGCTTGTTTATCTCTTTTCAGTTCCCTGTGTTCTTTACGACGAAGGGCTTGGACTGATGAAGTTCAAATCAATTTTTGAACGTAGCGTGCGTATCCTCTTACCTGTTACTTCTTATGTGTTTTTTTTTACAAAGTTTTTAATTACTTTATGCAATAAGTAGTTTTAAAAAAGAAGAAACACTTTACAATATGTGCGTACAATTCACAATAGATAAATATTAACTTGTGCTCTTTTTAAAATATGTTTGTATATACAAGTAATTGTGTATTACAATTTTCACAATCCATTGTAATGTTTTTTCCAAAAAAAGTTATTCGTGGACTGTACAAAATGCATATTTTTATTGTTCATATATATGCAAGGTGCCCTAAAAAGGTGGGCACACACTTTAATTCTTTACCTGTTAGAGATATGAGGCCAATGTAAATTCTGAAAAATGTTCAAAATTAGGAAAGAAAAAAAGCTAAGTTCAGAAAAAATTCCTTTTGTTATTTTTCTAAAAGCTACACTTTTTAAATCTGTATAAGACCCTCGTACAAAAAAATTCCCAATCAGTAAATGTGCAATGTTCCACATGCATTAATCAGGCGATGTGCAAAATTTGAAAGTTATACCCTAAAGAGTGCCAGAACTGTAAAGATAAATATCTGCTGACTTAAGCCACTTTTCAGTAGCTCTCAAAAGAAAAAATTTTGTTGGATGATCGTCTTTCAAGGGTCATACAGAAATTAGAAAAAAATATATATGTACTTTTGTGCTCTCTAGCAATTAAATTTTACATTTAAATTCATATACAGCCTTGCCCCTGACCAAATTTGATATAAGATATATCTGCAACATTTTATAGTGAAAGCTTGAAAATTTGTACAACCCCTAGTTAATCTGTGAGGCACATTTTACTAATTGATATTTTTTTTTTTTTTTTTTTTTTTTTGTGAGGTCATATAGAAATATAGTACAATTTCTGGAAAATTAATGAGAGAAATTTTTTTCTTAATATAATTGTTTCTTTCCTATCTTGTTTTGAACATATTTTTCAGCTTACATTGCCCATTTATTTCTAATAGGTAAAGAATTAAAATGGATTGCCCACCTTTTCCGGACACTCTGTATATATATACCATAATTTACACCTATACCACATAATATTTTATAGTTTTGTTGAAGGGTAAAATCAACGTAACAGTTGTGCCTTTTACATAAATAAGAAAGTGCTTTATTTTGGGTAGATAAACCATGGCTTATACGTTTTGCAAAAAAGGAAAACTAATGCATTGCTACACAATTATAGCTGTGCTCATACTGGCCGTTCTGTGCCGCTAAGATGCTGCGATGACATCACTCAGCGATGCAATGTGGATTTCCGAACACACCCACCGTAATGCGTGTTGTACTTTTTGCTGAACTCAGTGGTTGTCTGTGATGTGTCTAGTATCGATATTTTATATCGATAGTCTAGTGCATCTTTTCAGCAGTTCACGTGTCCTATTGCTTTATGACATGGAGGTAGAATCGGAAAGCAGTTAACGCGGCATACTAAAAATACAATCTTCGAAAAATACGATCTTGGGGAAAGATTTTTGTTTGTTTGTATTATATAACTATGCTGAAAGTGTTATCATTTAAGATTGCATAATCTGTAAGGGAACTACTGAATATTAAGTGCTATATTTCAGAATGCTCTGTTGCTGAATATAGGGTGGTGTGGCTTATCCAATGAAATTTCTATTTTTTAATGGAATTATCACGTGTGTAGCATATATACCAGGGCGACATATGTACCCTAAATTATAGTAGTTTACTTTGTCTAAATATAATTATGTATAAAAAAAATTTCTTTTGCTATTTATTTTATGGCACATTGAAATGTCTTGTTTATATCTATACTTGATTAGCCATTAAGTATAGTTATAAACAAGATCTATACTTGAAATTGAGATATAGGTCATACTCACATCTTGACCTATATTTCATTAAACATTCATTTCCTTAGGGTATGACATTTCTGTCCCTTGTAAACTTATTTATGAATGCTCGAGTTACAAATATCTTTAAGAATTATTACACAACGTTTTGTTTCTTATTCTGGTTTATTACATTACAGGTTCCAAAGTAAATTTGGATAATGAAGAAGGCACCAAAGATTATAAATTTGTTAAATGGTTATCAAAGACAAAGGTACATTTAGATCTAAAACTAATTTTTTTAATAATTTAAGCACTCGTAATATAAAAAATTTAACATGTCTTCTTTCAGAAACTTCAAGGTATTCCTCCAAGCGCCTTTTATTGTGATAAGGATAAGCATTTAGCTGAAAATTTAATTCGATTTTGTTTCATCAAGGTACAATTTTCTTGTATTTTTAAAATGTTTTTACCATAGCTTCGTATTTCTCCCCCATGTTTTACCCAAGTTAATACAAGGGCGAGTCAAATGAAAGTGAGCCAACCCCCCCCCCCCCCCCTGCACAAGAATGGATCAGCCCATCATCTGCAACACACATGTATAGCACAGAGACATCCCTCATTTGCAAAAGTGTGAGGTTAAAGTTCTTTAAGGCGCTCGTACATTGTTTTGAAGATGGTAGCTTGCTCCCGTTGTAGAAATGAGTCGCCCTATGACTGCCGTGTATGGTGAACATTGCATCTCATTGGCCACTGTGAAGCGTTGGAGCAAACGGTTCAGAGAAGGACATGAAAGTTGCAAAGGCGATCCAAGACTGGGCCAAAGCCACCTCGCAATCACACACACACCCTCCCCCCCTGACACAATTGCACAGGTTGATGAACTGATTCGACAAAGCCATACAGCCCAGATGGGTCGTCATGTGACTTTCACATTTTCAGGAAACTGAAAAAACATCTCAAGGGTACCAGATTCGTGTTGGACACTGCTATGAAGGAGTCGGTTACAGACTTTTAAAATCAGCAGCCTACGGAGTTTTATGAGACGGGAATCATGCGGCTCGTTTGTCAATGGGACAAATGTCTCAATGTTTATGGAGACTACTTTTAAATAAAGTACTCTGCTTGTCATATGTTCGCATTCGCTCACTTTCAATTGACTCACCCTCGTAGTAAAAAAATTTTACCCTAAAAATTTGTGTTTAACTATTTTATTTATTGTTGCCATTATGATAATCTCTTACAATTTTATTTTTTTTACAGGAAGATTCTACTCTTGAAAAAGCTGAACAAATCATTAATGACTTGAAAAAATCATTATCTGTTTGATATAAATGTTATTATTATTGATATATTTTGTTACTTTATATATTGAAAAACTCTGGTTTGTTATAAAATTTATTTTATTAAATTAATAAAACATTTTTATGGTACAGTTTTATGTGTCATCCACATTACTTATACATTTATATACAACCATCATAAATATGCACCATTACAAAATAAATATACAAGATTCCCAGTATATGGAGTGGACTTACAAACATTTGCACAAACTTACATGGAACTGGAGATGATTTTTAAGCTCTATTCTATAGATAAATCATCGTTCAATTTTTCAGGACTTAAAACTCAATAAATAAATTGCATTACAGCTTTAAATTAAAAAAACAGACTGCTAATAAACCCATAGTTTTGAACTGATACAAAAGTAAAGTACTTCAAGAATGACAGTAGGAAGAGAGCATGTTGAAAATAATGCTTATGATAATATTCCAGGATGAAACTATTAGTTCACTTATCACAGCATCTAATGCAACTTCATTTTAAGCAAAGATTACTTGAAAGCTATTCTATGTGCTTCATAGAATTTTAAATTTACTGTAACAATAGTTTGTATTGTATTCTGTTTTGTTAGTTTTATCTGTATAACAATCCGTAACTCATTTATTTATTTATTTTAATGAAAAAAGGAACTGTTTAAATATAAAGATGTCCTGAAAATCTTAATTTTGTTTTTCAACAAGTTTTATGATAATTTTTTTTTTTAAACAAAGTAGTACTTTAGTAATCCATGGTAATGCAATAATATAATTAAAGATTCTGTGTAACTTTGCTTTGGTTAACTTCATCAAAATTTCTTGTTGCAATCAGCTTTACGGTGTATGAGGATGCAACTGCTTTCCTACAACTATTGCAGCCTGAATTAGTAAAAGTTCTGGGCAACTTTACTACATCCTGTACACGAGTATTTAAAAAACTATTTTCTGAAAAAATCATTTTTTACCTCATATTCCTCACCCACCTGCTAACTTCCTGGTAGTTTAATAAACCACTTTTACTCCATATTACATAAATAAAAAAATACAAAATTAACTTAGTGTTTGCAAAACAATCTTCACAAGTAACCAACAGCCAAAACATATAATGCTTGTTGTATTTTAACTGGATTCTGATTTATAGAAATAAATTATAGACAAAACTATTGATTGTAAAGGAGTTTCCTGCAGCTTAGCAGTTGTGCGTCTAACCCTTGTGAAAATGGTTAAGCTGCATCACTTTATTTTATATCTGATAGGTAAATATGAATCCAGAAAGATCTCTTGAAATGACCTCAAACTACAGTTATGGTTCATAGTAAGAATTCCCCTCAGTGAAAATACCAAGCATTGTACAAACTGTGTAAAAATCTTTCAATTTATCAGTTTTTTTTTGTTGTTGCAGAAATAGATCATTAAAAATAGTGAAAAACAGCTGGTTTGAAAGTACAAAATGCCTTGTACTGTGAAATGCTTTCACAAAAATCTCATAATTACAGTATAACAGGCTTTAATGTTCATTATAGCTAGTAGTGTATAACAGTCTTATAATTTAGTAAAATTGATACCTCAGATGGGGAACTGAATTCCTCTGGGATAATGCAGAAGCTTTCTTAGAAAGCAATCTATGGCCTGAGATAGTTTGGTTTACTCTCTTGCAGTGATTGCAATTGCTTCTGTTTGTATTTTTATATTAAGAATGTGAGAAAACTTGAAAGTTAGACTTGACCCTTAAAAATGACTAAAATAAAAGGATACCATATGCTGTTTGCATAATGAAATTTAAATTTTGATGATAATTTAAACATTGAACAGTATTTAAAAATGGGGAATTTAAAAATAAGCCATAAAATATGTATTGAACTGCATTTCTTATTAAAAAAATATTTTTAGCTCTTTCACAAGGGGAAGCGCTAATTAAAATAGTTAGTAAAATATATTTAACAAAAATATGGTTAAAGTATTATTAACTGCCAGTGTTAAAAACTCTCTTGTTTTCCTCTTTAACTGAAGAAAAAGTTCCAGCTCTCAGTTTTCTCTTGAAGCATTTAAAAGTTTCCACAATATCACTACCCAGATCGCAATTAAATAAACCTTTGAGGGTGTGGGCTACTCAGAATTGCCTTCTTTTTGCTTATTTGATGCATATGCTTTTTTCCTGTTAATTTTAAAATCCCGATTGTTTTATCAGTCGCTCTTAATCTAAACTAATTATTTATGCAAACCCCAAAAGCAAAATGAGAGAAGGCTAAGGTAAGGCTCTAATGAACTGAGGTCCCATCCAGACTTTCCTTAATTTGGCTGTGATCTAGATACATAACAAAATGTTATTTTCCCGTATCAAGAAAAGTCTGTCCTTTCACTGGTGTAGTCCACAAAAAGGACCAATAATCTAATTATCAACCTTTGAAAGATTGGGTTTGGATGCTTTAACATGGTTGCAAGTTCTTGCAGCATAAATCTACAGATAATTTGGTGTCATTCTTAGTTCCATGAGGCTCGCAGACGTGATCTCTTCTGAACCAGGGTACTGTCGTATCTTTGCCAAGTATCAAGCAAGCATCGGCTCTTGTCTGTGCTCTCAAGTCTTCACTGCTGAACTGTAATGAGAAATATTGTTTTTAATAAATCTATATTTATTTAAATGCATTCATATTTTAACTGTGAGTAATGGAACTAAGGAATAGCTGGGGATGATTGTAAGATGAGATGAAACAGACATTTGCAGTTGCCATGTGACACGAGACAGGCTTGCTTCTTGTTACTACACTGATGATTTTGTAAGGCAAGGCAAAACTTTGCAGTTTGCTATGAGGGAGAGGACAAGCCCTATTCATTGCCTTTCAACCATCCTTAATAGTGGCTATTTTTAGCTAAAATTTTCTGAAAAAATTTAACCAATTTTGCAAAAGTTTAATAATTCTAAATTGAATAATTGTCATTTTTATTTATTAGTAACTTAAATTTTTAAAGTTTAATCCATTCATTTAAATTAAAAAAAAATCAGATTCACAAAATGGTCTTTTTTTTTTTTTTTTTTTTTTTTTAACTTAAATTGGGAAACCTATACAATGCTGTCACTATCCAGCATGGAGAACCCTGGACAAAAACTTATTACACAACCCTCTTTTTTTACTTTTAGTCTTTATATTCCATGTTTCAGGGTTAGTTTATATAACAATTTTAATTAGGATTTGCCTACTTTAAATCATGATTTTAATCACTTGATTAAAAAAATAATAACTTGTTTAAATGAACTTTTTTTTTTTTCCGCTCTAAAAAATTCTGAATCAAAGTTCTTCAAACTCTGAAAAAATTCCAACACATGTCGAAGTTCTTAACACTACAGGGGCCTAAAGCCTTCGTCCTTAATAAAGTGGCCAGCACTTCTGGTCTTAGTAATAGCCTGTGCCTGACATTATTGGAAAAAAAAAAAAAAAGAAAACACCTAAGTATTCTATGTTTTGAAACGAGAAGTAGAAAGACAGTTGATGAGGGAATAAAACCGATGCTCGTTTTTGCGAAACTAGTAGGAACCACCAAACTGTTCTTAAAATCGCCTATGGGAGTATATATATGGGACCACTGGCTAGTTCGTAAAAACCAGCGTGGACTCCATAAATGGAAACTGGGTTTCTCATCCGAGTCTGAGGAACGGCTCATAGAATTCAAAGTGTAGTTGTACGAGTTGCAAGGATCTCACATAGAAGGCCATTCCTAATGATTAAGAAAAACTTCCAAAGAAGGGGGTTAACCCTTTGAGGCGCAACCCTTTCCAAATGCTGAAAAAAGGGCAGCCGTTGCCATCGCTCGACTTAACGACCAGCAAGAGGGCGGACGATCGAAACGTTCATCGCGTGCCACAGTTCTAGAGTCCCTTTTTTTTGACGACAGCTGGCTGTGCTTCTTGCTGGTAGTGAAGTCGAGCGATGGCAGCGGCTGACCTTTTTTCAGCATTGGGCAATCTGTCCTTAAAGGATTAAACTGGTCTACACTCAAAAGCCCTGATATTATTTTGGGAGTTAAAGGGGAAAGTGGGGAGCTGGATGAATAATAAGCAAAATTTGTTTAGGAGAATATAAATCAGTCTTTGTCAAATAATAATATACTTGTGGTCTGAAAGGTATGCTTCTGAAAGTTAAAACATAAATTTCAACTCTTTTAACAAAATTTAAGAAACATGCAAAAGAATATATATATATATATATATACATATATTTTTAAGACTCTGGAATTCCTGGGACCCAAAACGTTCAATATCCAATCGATCGTTTTTTCATGATGACTTACTTTCCACAGGTACATGTTCGGAAAGTAAAAATTGTATGAGATGTTTCCTCTAGAATTTTTGTCACATTTTCTGACTGATACTCAGTAGGGTGAGCCGAAAAAATTCAAGCTATTTTTATTCAAGTCGTCGTAATACTGTCGCGAATGTGGGTGACGAAAAAGATGTTCAAAATGAAATGAAATCCGTTTTTACCTTCCGTTTGCTCATCTGTTCTAAAGTTTGTCGAAATATGGGAGGGAGGGGGTGTCACGTTATTGCGGTAATTTTTAAGCATGCATTCATAAAAATTATAAAACAATCTTTTTGATCAATAAAAACCTCTAAAAGATGTTAAATACAAATAAGTAACAAAGAACTTTAATAATAGTACTATCATTTCATGCTAATTTATTCAAATTTATTTTACATTTCTCATCAGGATGCTTTCCATGTCCTACTTATCGCTGGATAAAGTTAGTTCTTTGACAAAAATTTTAACAATCAACCCTAAAGTCGCCGCACTGTTTGCTCCCGCTCCTGCCAAAAGCAGAACTCTGGCGATGTACACTGATGCGAGTCAGCGAAGACATTTTAGATTTCGACGGGTACAGCGGAAATAGTTAAAGCGGTTGGACTGCTCCCACGAGAATCGCTTGTACATTTTAGCACGTCATTTCCCGTAAACAAAATAGAGGCAGATCTGGAAATCTTTTGTAAGCTTGAGCCATCCAAAGTAAGATGCATTTTCGAGACAGAGGCAAATGAATTTATTCAACTGCGTCTCGCTAAACAGTTGCAGATCCAGGAAATTTTCAGTGTGTTGGCAATAAACATGATTTCTGCTCTGTTGTAATGAAATTTACGCAGTTAAGGCTAATCCATTATGCAGTTAAGGCTAATCCTAATGACGACAGCTGGCTGTCAAAAAAGGGTCTCTAGATCTGTGGCCCGCGATGAACGTTTCAATCGTCCGCCGTCTTGCTGGTAGTTGAGTCGAGCGATGGCAACGGCTGCCCTTTTTTCAGCATTGCGGGAAAGGGTTGCGCCTCAAAGGGTTAAAATAGTAGTAGTCAAAAAAAGAGAAAATGTGTAAATTTTTTTATATTTTTGATACAAGCTTAAAATCCAATTATTTGAGAGCGTTAGTAATATTTGTAAAAGTATTATTTTTAATTTATTAAACTAACATTTTATGCGAAGAGTACGTAAATCCAAGAAAATTATATTGATCACAGTTGACCGTCTCCGTTTACACTCATTCCTAGCCTAAGTATGTTGAAATCTGATTTATGGATATAATTAGAATTCTTTGTTAGAAGCACATAAATTTAAAACAGAACTAAGTATTTTTTGATCAGACAAGGTGAGAACACGATTCGGTGTTGTTCACTGGAGAGCAGAGATGGATTAATGCAGTTTTGTGGTGTAGGGGCAGCTACTTGTAATTTGTGTCCATTTCATGGAAGTAAAATAAGATTACTTAATTTCTTTTTTCTTGCGGGGAGGTGAGGGGTGGGGGGGCTTTTAATCCGTCAGTGCTGGAGAGATATGCGACTTGGCACTCAAAGTTAATAAAAGCATAAATTTAACACAAATTGCCAATATAGAAACTAACCAAGTAATAAAGATTCAATTAATAGAAAATTAACGATTTAAACAAAGATGTTTATTACTTTTCTGCATAGCAACTTGCAAATGCTTTATTGTTGTTCACTCTGTATATTTGAAACAAAACATCTGGTTTATGTAAATGCGATATAACTGTCAGCTGTAATTGTGCAAAATCAAATCTAATACCCGATATTGATTTAAGGTTTTGTTTATTTATTACTAAAACAAAGAAACTTAATCATTGGTAAGGAGATCATTTGACAGCAATTCAATAGAGAAGATGCGCGACTTGAAGATATAAATCGATTTTATTTCTATTTGGACATCGTTTTAGTCGCTTAGATTCACAACTTTTTCACGGAACTACGACTTTTGATTTTTTTTTTTTTTTTTTTTTCTCGGTACAACCTTATATAGCTTCATACCATTTACATAAAAAATTTAAAAGACAAAATAAAGGAACTGTAGAAACATTATTTCATTTTTTTTCTTTCTTATCATAACATTTATTGTATGTCTAAAATAAGATTAGAGTTCTGTTTTTCTCATTTTTTTAGATATTTAATATTTATACTTTACGGGTTGCATGCTCTGATTATATATATATATATATTAACGCAATACAGCTTTTCGTAAAAAAAAAAAAGAAGAAGAAAAAAAATGAGAGAGAGAGAGCGCTTTTTCCCCCCTTGTAATTTTATTTTATCTCAAAGTTTATTTTTCCTGTTCACTTATACTTTTTATACATTATTATATCCAGGTATATTGTCGTTTAAGGATTTAGTTTATTTTATCTTATACATATATACTATATATATAATTAATAAGTTAAACTCAAATGATATTACTGCAAAAAATGACATAATGACATACCCCGTAGGAAAATATACATATATATATATATATCAGCAGTATCAGAGGACCAAACAGTATCAAGATCGCAAAACAATGAACCATAAATTATACAAAAATTAATGGAATTATAACCTCTGGGACTCTCATCAGGGGCCAAATCCAGAAGATCATACTTAAAGAAATTAAAATAGTGGGATTTCGGTTGTGTGGCATATCAAAAGAGGTATTCTCTCCACACATTTAGGTCCTACCCTACTACAGAAAAACAAGAATATATATATATATATATATATATACGGTCTACTAAGTAAAAAATCTGGAGTGACTCCACTCGACTTTCCGAACACTTACGATTAAGATCATTACCAAGCATTTAAATAAATTTTAATCGATGAATAATTCAAATATATATACCAAATTTAAGCTCAATGGAATGTACCGTTTAAACGCTAGCGCACTTTCAAGAATTTCTCCCCATAGGCCATAATGTAAAAGAAATCTTTGTCGTAGCCCTGTAGAAAAACTATAAGTCCTATACACACCAAAATCAGTACCGGTCTTGCGATGGTGGTTTATAACATGTATACCCAATTTGAGCTCCATCGAATGTACCGTTTAAACGCTATAGCACTTTCCAGAATTTCCCCCCCATAGGCCATAATGTAAAGAAAGCTTTGTCTTAGCCCTGTAGAAACACTATAAGTCCTATACACACCAAAATCAATACAGGTCTTGCGACGGTGGTTTATAACATATATACACTTTTTGAGCTCAATCGGAAGTACCGTTTAAACGCTAGCGCACTTTCCAGAATGTTCCCCCATAGGCCATAATGTAAAGAAAGCTTTGTCTTAGCCCTGTAGAAACACTATAAGTCCTATACACACCAAAATCAATACAGGTCTTGCGACGGTGGTTTATAACATGTATACCCAATTTGAGCTCAATCGAATGTACCGTTTAAACGCTAGCGCACTATCCAGAATGTTCCCCCATAGGCCATAATGTAAAGAAAGCTTTGTCTTAGCCCTGTAGAAACACTATAAGTCCTATACACACCAAAATCAATACCGGTCTTGCGACGGTGGTTTATAACATATATACCCAATTTGAGCTCAATCGCATGCCCCGTTCAGGAGCTATCGTGTTCACTCACATACACACATACATACATACATCTCGTAAAAATAGCATAAATGAATTCAGAAGACCCCAAAACGTGTAAATACACCAAAATCTCGAATTCGAATTTTTTCATGATTACAATACTTTCCTTACATAGTACATGTTCGGAAAGTAAAAATTATTTTAAAAGTAGGATATAGTAAGGAAATTTTTTAAAAACCCTATTTTCATTTTTAAAAAATCGTATAAAAATTCGCATTTCTTGTGAACCCTGATTATATTTAGGTGAACTGAATATCAGAAAAATAATTTTGCTTGAAATTTAAAAATTTAGCCATAGTAATTAAAAGATCACAAATTTATTTCTCTAATTATTGAATTATTGCAAAAGCGGAAATACTGCAGTACAGAAACATAATTATATTTATATCAACTTTTTATTGTATTTTTTTTTTTTTAATCGATGCCAGTAAACGCTCAAATCAAATTTTAATATTGTTTTAATTTGTTTATTCCCCCCCAAAAAAACTTTCATTGAAAACTGACTTTCTTAAATATTTTCTCTTCAGAAATAAAAGTAAATGTAATAAAAGCGCAAAATTACCTATAAAAATTCCTTCAAAGCCAAATTACGCATCGAGCTTTCCCCCGCAGAAAAATGTTCATTGTTGTTTTACTTACTCTCAAATGATGCTTAACTAAATTTCATGCCATATCCTGTTTCATTTTTTGAATAGATATTAAGCACGGCGAATTGTTCGCAGAAAAATACCATTAAGATATAAGTAGGGGAAGGGAAAAAAAAAATGAAAATCACTTCGACAGAATCATTCGTGCATATCCTTGGACAGTTTGCCGCAAGCAGGATGATACTCGGTTTAGAGGCTGAAGCCAAATACTATTTCTCATCTAAATCACTAATTCTATTAATACACATTTTTCTCTTGCTTTCCATGATGGAACAGATTTGTTTATTAATTTTCTGCCGAACGGTTTGAAATGCAGTAGCTTGAGAAAATTAGGCAAGTGGAACAAATATAAGTGAACGGAAGATTTATGCATGGTTTTTTCTGCTTCAAATTTAGTTTCCCTGGTTACTGGATTGTAAATGGAATCGTTTATTTGCTTGTGTTTTTTGAGGAAATATTAGCCCATTAAGCGCCAAAGCTCCCGTTACGGGAACATCTATTATATATTTTTTTTTCTTAAAATATTTTAACGCAATTTGCGAAATACACGTTTTATATAAACATTTACACTATATAACGCACCCTATAGTGTAAACGTTTATATAAAATGTGTATTTCGTAAATTGCGTTAAAATATTTTAAAGAAAAAAAAATATATAATAGATGTTCCCGTAACGGGAACTTTGGCGCTTAATGGGTTAAATGACGTAAACCGGCGTAGACAAATATTGCATATTTTCTTGCCATATTTTTACTACTAAATATGTATTAATTTGGTTTAGGGCGTAGGGAAGAGTAGGGATATCGGAATACCCCCCCCCCCCCACCCCGCCGGAGCATAAGCTTTAAGTCGTGGAGAAATTCTATTTCTTTACTCATTACTTATTGCATACCCCCCCCCCCCAATATTTTCCTGTCTACGTCCCTGATTTGATTAATATAGATGTACAAGGCTAATTGTGCCCATGGACGCCGGGAGAATATTTCCCAGGGGGGCAAAGACTACTTCAACGTATGGTTACCGTGTTGGAAAGAACAAAATAGCAAGGGAAAACACTGCATACAAAAATCCAGGGGGGCATTCCCCCCTTGCCTTATGCTGCCGGCGCCCATGATGTGTCCCACAGATTAAAGAACCCCCCTTCCCCCTGTTTTTTACATGAATTTTATTCTATCTCGAACCATCGAATAAATGTCTCCTTACGTAAATCGGCCAGTACGTCAGTTACTAAGGCAACTGTGAATTACCACGGAGTAATCCGTACTGAATCCACTAAATCGCGCTATAGTCTCTATGCGATCAAGCGAGAACATGTGCAAAAATGTCTACACAATCAGTACTATTGTCTCTGGCAGGTCCTAACTGATATCTTGACTGACATAGTGATCTTCTAACTCCAGCAGTGGGACAAAAAACCTCTAAACTGCTAGCGCGATGATTTGGTCCAATAAAAATTTTGTTAGTTTATTACTAACACTGTTTCATTTAATTCGTGAAATTTAGTTCGTACATGACAAAAAACATATGTGTCAACTACCAAGATGTATGCGTCAATCGTTATTTGAACATTACATAACTTTTACTGTTAGAGTATGTTTTACCGTACAAACATCATTACCTGCACTGATTTAATTACTAAATTTCACTGGCTAAAGATTCATTTATCCGATAATTAAACAAACATTACTTTTCCCTTAATTTTAAGTAAATGCTTCACGCTGTTTGTTTAAGCAAACAAAATTATGTCATTGTTTGCACCACAAACCGTGAGCTCTCGCATACAAGCTACCAAAATGTAATCAGTTGTTAAATGATCCTGAAACTAGTAGTTACACGATTTTGAGGTCAGATCCTAGAGTTGCTTTTGAAATAATGTTTCTCTTTCCTTGTCGTCTCAGATATTTGCATTGGAAATAGTTGTTACTAAGTTGCATTCCAGCGAAAAATGTGGAAGAATGTGTAAAATTGTACTATTTTTATGTTTTGTCAGAAGAAAAAAAATACTAGAATAAATTTATTTATTCGACCATGAAATGTATGAAAAAATTTATCTTCACACAATTTAAATCTTGCAGTATTATTGAAAATCGGTTTTTTTATAGAATTAGTGAAGGTTTTTTCCGAATATAAATAAGCATATTCTTTTTTATGAATACAATTATTAATGCTGTACCGAATTTGTAATTTAGCGAGCAATAAATATGGATTCCTTTAATGGATCTAGAAAAAATGCTTGTGATATTTTGCATTATTAGGTGAATTTTAAATAGATCTGAAAAATAGAACAGAACATCAAGCATGGTCAAGGATATTTTCAAAAAGATATGCAAAAGATTTCAGCATGAGAAGAAGAATCAAGCAAGAAACAATGCTATTTTGCATGAATTTGTTTTTACAAGGGTTTTTTACGCAGTCATTAGCGTTTGTTATTTCTGTGATATCATTTCTGCGTTAATACTGCTTTTAAGATGTTTAGTTGTTAGAGGCTTTTTGGCAAGATTTTTTTTTTTTTTACATGTAACCCTATAGAAGAGTTTCTGTATGGATTAGAGCTAGAGTACAACGATTTCAATTGTATCATTTCGGAATATAGAAAAATTATCAGTTATTTAATTGTTTATTCAAATGAAAAATATGTTTGCTGTTTAGTAGTGTACATTGCATTTATTTTTTATTTTTTTAATTTTATTCATGAAACTTACATAATTATTTAAGTCAACTTTTAAATTTTGAACCTCACCGTGACTTTTAGGTCATCTTGTATTATTTAAAATATTTTATTCTAATTTAAGCGAGTCACAATTTTCTCTTGCAACATTTATACCCTAGTATTTCGTTAATACAAAAACCACTTTATGACGCCTCGTCTGCTCTGCAAAATTACATTTTTAATTATGAAACTGCCGTAATCTACACACAATGATTAATTTAAAACAAACATTCACCAAATCTATTTTTGAAAAAAGACTCTTTTTCAACACAATTCATACTTTTGATTAACATTTTCCTTGTGAGATATCTCCAACTGTACATAGAAAAATAGATAAAGCTGCATAGTTGATTGTTACCAAGCTTATCACATATTCCTGCAGCAAATATGTGCACGAAATTCTTTTTAAACAATCATTAATTTTGTATATCAATATCTGTGTCATAAAAATACTATTTAATAATATAGAACTTGATTAATTGTGTCACCGCATCCTTACTAAAAAACACTGAAATATATTTATTTACTTTTGCAATTCTGGTCTTTTTTCTCAAGACATAAACAACCTTAGTTCCTTGAATTATTATAATATTTCGTTCTTACTGAAGAATATCAATTATTTAGTCACAATTTTTTTTATGTTAGTCACATACTTAATTTATTTACTTATTATTCGCATCATTCCGTCACAGGCATAACAATGAAATAACGCATAATGTCGAAAAAGGTAAAATAATCAAACAAGTAAGAAAATAAAACACGCCTCAAGGTTGAGAAATTTTTTCTGATTTTATTGCAATGTCTAATTCCGCTGTTATACTTTTTTTAAAGCTATCATCTGCATTTTTAAAAAAATCATATAAAAATTAGTTTAAATTCTTGTTTTATGATACTTTTTTGAAGGAAAATTTTACTCTCCAATAAAAAATTCATACTTGACATTTTGTGAGTAAGATTTTTATGAAAAATCCATTCACGGTTTCACTTTTTTGTGCACTACCAGAATAAAGTTTTTGTTCCAGAATTTGTTCTCTTTTTACCCTCTCGGACGTCTGAATTTATTTTTCCATTAAGACATTTTAATTTTATATACTAGATAAAACTAAACACGGTGTTTTAAACTTTCCTTACTCGATTACTTTTGTAAACTTTGGATTTTAAAAACCTTTTCCTCTTATTTAAGTGGTGGATGATTTAGCCAGGCCCCCGATTTCCCATTAGACCTAACAGACCAGGGCCTAGGTCCCCAAAAATATTTTATTCTAAAAGAGAAAACAAATCCCAAATTCATTTCTTTTATTATTATTACTATTATTATTATTGATTGGTTGATAGTATTGATTTTGATGTATAGTATTTATAATACGTATAGTTAGTTCATCATACGTATGCTATAGTGTACATAAGGGATTAAAATGTTTTATGGTTGCTTTATATTTATGTTTTAATGAAGTTAATTTGTTGTGTATTGCTTTTTGTTATTTGATAATATTCTAGGTTTCAATGCTCCAAATAGCCAATTTTCGCTACAATAGTACTTTCAGCTGTTATCGATCACTGAATAAATAGATTAAAATAAAGCTCATAGTCACGAGTATATATCTTCATTGATGTTAGTCTGGGTACGATAATTAAAGCAAGTCCATTAAAAAATAAGAAATGGCCAAGCGCAAGAAGTTTTAATGTATTTCTTTTTTCTCTTCTTTAATTTTCGAATGATTGCAAAAAGTAAAAAAAAAAAAAATTCTGCGATATTTAAAATATAAATTAAAGTTCTATCATGCACTAGTGCAAAGCTATACCATACACAGAATTAATAATTTTTTTGTTGGTTTATTCTAATGTAATTCGAAGATAAAAGGATCTTCAAAATTCTTTCTCCTTGCATGATTTACTTTTCATCTTTTTCTTTCCTCTTTTTTTTTCTTTTTTTTCTGCTATTGAATTATTCAATAAAATCTCCAGTTTTCAACTTCATGAATTGCAAGATGGATAATAATAAGAAACCGAAATTGTTCACAATAGAATAAATTGAAGACTGTGAAACATTCTGTTCGCGCTCGTGTGACTTTATTCTACTATGTAACGGTGTTAGCACGTTTTTACAGTGTTTTAAGCCCCCATTGTCCAAAGACATATGTTTAGAAGTGCATATAATTAGACGACTTATTTTCAAGATTGTATGCTTTTCTTCTTTTTCCAAAGAGATTAATAAAAATGCAGAATTTCTTTTCGCAAAGATTAATTAGGTTAACCCTTTTAATCGGTTTATGCGCTCTAAGTTAAACAGTTTCTTCTAGTCGATAAAGTAATTCAAGGTTTCGGAAACTACGATAGAAGCAAACCTTAGCATTTCCCCGTCTTTTGGGGAAAGAACTGCAAATGCAATTTCTTTTTAAACAATAATCAAATCCTTCCTTAAACAGTTCGACACAAATAACCTTTTTAATTAACTCTACATTCATCCCTAAAATCCATCCGTACGTTCAATCCGACTTGATTATTCTCACGATAGAGCAGGTAATGCGTAAAACATCACACAAAAATGTTTCTGTTGACTTAGCAAAGGCTTAATTTGAAAACAAGGGTATTGGACTTGAAATGCACGACATTTTCCTTGAGGACGACAAGGTCGAGTTCAGCTGCTTAAACCGGCCGGTATTGTCAGACAAATGTCTGCTAGCACATTCTGTTGACTTTCTTTTCTTTCGCTGCTTCATTGATTGTGACCAGGATAAAAATACTCTTCCTATGGATACTTATATTACAAAAGGAAAGCTATCATTTCTGCTTTCATTTTAGTTATTAATTTTTTCTTAATCGTGTTGCAAAACCAATTATCATCGATGATTGTCTGTCAACTAGATAAGTAATTTACTTCCAAATTATTCCCATTGTGTTCTAAATGAGGAAAGTAAACTTATATTTATAAGTTCTTAGTAGATATTTTACATGTAATTGTTGTTCTTTGGAAATGAATTGTTTTCTTAAAATGGGACACTTATGTCTAGAATATGATAATTTTATAAATAGCTTGGATTATCAGCATGTGTAACCAATGCACTAATGCAAAACACCTACCAAGAACTTTTCTCTAAATTTTTTGTTCGCATTTCATGCGTTTTTAAATAATTCTTTTGTATTAATAAATGCAATTACTTTCTTTAATAAATGACACTTTAAAGATAAATACTACTATCTTAATTAAGTATAAGCAATAAGCAAAAAGCAATAATAAAAGCATAAAGCAATTTAAGAAGAAGAAACACACAAGTTAAATGCAAAAGCACAATTATCTTTTACTGTGATATTTGGTAAGGCTTAATCAACTTAATAAAAAAATCCGAAATATTTAAAATGCCTTAGTTTGAATTTAATTTTAAAGCTAAACTTGCCGTAACTTACACAAAACATGATGTGCGTTGATCCAACAAGCTCAATCATGTGCCCTATCAATTAATATAAATGATTTATTAAGTACAAAGTGACAGAAATTTTCGTGATGTGTCATAGGATTCACAGTATTTCAAGTGATAGTTAAAACAAGGGTGATAAATTTACTGGGAAGAAAACCGTTATTGGTACAACTGTTAAATGCTGGAATTACTTGAGATCAGTTTTACGAGCATAATCCTAAAAAAAAAGCAGTGAGTTAATTGATAATTCAGGGGCAAATCCTATAAATGTACGATTATATAGTTTTTTTTTTTTTAATTTATTTATTGTCACTTTATTTCGTTTTTTTCCCTCCCCATAAACTGCTTAGCAAGACTCGAAAAATGATAACGGGGGAGGAATAGAATTTTAGCAGGGTGGATCATAGAAGTAAGGGATTGTCAAATGTCAACACCCATAGACCCAGGGGCGTAGCCAGGGGAGGGGGATATCGGGATATATCCCCCCCGAAATTTTGGATTAGTGATGAAATTCCGTCTATTTATACACATATAAGTTCATATCCCCCCCCGAAATTTTTTCCAGGCGCATATCCCCCCCCCCCCCGAAAAATTTTCCTGGCTACGCGCCTGCATAGACCCACAACCAGAACAAACTAAAACGTACTCTTGATAATCAAATTTTTTTTCCAAAGAAATGAACATGACGTTTTAAATGTAGTTTAGTAAATTGTACTTACCAGATTCGTACAGAAGGAGTTGCAGTCTTTCAAATCGTGGCAAGAGTAGGAAGATCTCATGTCTGTGTGCTTGTAGACTGTGATATGATCAACATGCAGCGAGCAAGAACATGATTTGTGGGGGTTCAGCACCACGGGCGAAGGATGATGATGCATTGGAGGTGGTGGGGCATGCACAGGATAGGCATGGTGGGCAGATGGCCTGTTGACGAACGGCCTGCTAGGAGTGAACTGATGAGGATGGTAATGGTTAGGGAAGTAAGGATGGTGGGGGACAGATCTTGGACCAGTCCCTCCGAATATGTAGGGTTTGATCTTTGAAAACCAGGTGTTCTTAGGAACTTGGTGGCTGAATGCTGCGTAGGGGCCACCGCTGCTAAATATGTTCTTAAAAGGTCGCCTGGGGCTCGGTAGTGGCGGGGAAGCAGGAGCCGGCAGGGATGGACTGTAAAAACTCTGCTGGTGGCTGGCCGATGTGACGTAATGGTGGTGATGGTGCGGATGGGGTGGAGGCATCGGAGGTGGCGCAAAGTAGGGTACATGCCGAGCTGCTCCCATGTGATGGTGCACGTGAGGAGGGACTGGAGGAGGAACAGCTGCGTAGTGTATCGTCGCAGGCATGACTGCTGGCATTACAGGAGGAGGCGCATACGGTACTGGTGGCTGAAACGGTGCGACGTGATGACGGTATACAACACGTTGGTATGGTGGAGGCTGACCGTAATAGGACAAAGCGCTAGAAAGAAAGGACAAAAAAAAAGTTACTTTTTAGATTTAAAACTATTAGCATTGCGACTCACTGCGACGTCACCATGACGGTCGAATGTCCTTTCGCGACCAAGTCACAATTTGACGTCACCCTGAAGCGCCAATGAGTGAGTAATTGTAAATAGGGCTGTGACTTTCAGGCGACATTGCGAGTAAAGCAAATCGGACAATGCGTCACGATGATGTCGCATTGAAGTCACAAAAAATGATCACAAACAAATCACACCGTGAGTTCTCGTCGACGTCACCCTAGTCACAAAGTGACTGACCTATGCAACAAGCTTGGATATCACTGGAACATACACGTAACTTTACGTACGATTAAGGATGTTTAACAACTTTCCATTAAGAGAACTTTTTGCTAACTTTAGTGAAGTTTCCAATTTAGTTCGTTTAAATCTCCTGAAAGAAAAATCTTATTAAAATTTGTACATAGTTTAAATAATTTAAATTTTACTTGCAATTTACTTTTAAAGGCATTTCCTCTCTCTCATTTCCACCCTCTCTCTCTCTCTCTCTCTCTCTCTCTCTCTCTCTTTATATATATATATATATATATATATATATATATATATATATATATATATATATATATATATATATGAGACGTCAGATATTTCAAGTAAAGTTTCAGAGTTAGGCAGGTAATATGGTTATTGAACATTACATTAAGTTACATTTGAATGAGAGAGGGAGGGGACGGGTACAAGAATCAGCGTGGACTCATTAAGCAGTTCAGTGGCAGAAGTCTCTCGATTTTCGATGTGCGGAGTATTTACGCTTACCACACACGTGGTTGTGAAGACATAACTCGCTCTCTCTATCTTGATCGAACACACACATTTACCAACATGCCCGCATCCGGGCTACAGGGCGTGGGGACACGTGTACATCTAAAGACTCAGAATCGACGCCTGATGTCTGACAATAACAAAATAATAAACATAGCTCCAGAGCGCGCGTGCAAGTATGACAGAAAGCAAAACTTACAGTGAAAGTACCCGCTTGAACAATACCCAAACTAGTAAACCCAAATACCTTTTATACATATATATATATATATATATATATATATATATATATATATATATCTACAGTGGTGGCCAAAATTGTGGACACTTTTGGAAACAATTTTTTTCTTTTCTAAGTTCGTATACGTATAAAAAATGTTGCGTTTCACAAAATGCAAACACCTTTACATCATTTTAAAGGTAATTTAATACTGATTTCAATACAAAAAGCAAAATTAAAATATTTCCAATATAATTTCCAATATAATATGCTAAACGGCAATAATTATCGAGATGCACTAGTTATTGAAAATTGCATTCAGTTATCACTAGTTCGTAGGGTAGCCTTAAATTTTTATTACAGCTTCATATCGATGTTTCATTGAGCTGACGAGAGTTTTAAGCTCGGAAAAATAACAGAGATTGACCTGGAAAGTTAGAAATTACAATCCCCTACATCACTGTATTTGTTTATCAGATTAAAGTAGTTTTAACTTTTATTCTATTGCACACATTTAAATTTAGTTTTGTGTATTCAAATCAGTATTAAATTTTCTTTAAAATGATATATCAGTTTGCATTTTGTGAAACGTAGCACTTCCTATAAGCATGCAAAGTTAGACAACCTAAACATTTCCAAAAGTGTCTACAATTTTCGCCACCTCTGTATGTATATATATTCAGTCACTCTTTTTAATTCCTTAAAAAATGTTTGATTTATGAGAGTTGTTCTCTTTCTTGTCGCACTTTAAAATATGTAAAAAATATTGAGTTGTTCGGAAACTCATTTCGTTAAGAGCATGAGGAACCCATATGTCGAGTTTTGAGGCATTTCAAATGAAAACGAATGGTCGAATTCGATCCATTTAATCTTTCTGCAATCTCAGGAGTTGTCATTCGCCGATTTTCATCAATGAATGCCTTTATTGTGTCTTCATCCTCTTCAACTGGCCTTAAAGAACTTGGTGGGTCTTCAACATCAAAATGGCCGAATCGAAATTTTGAAAACTTATTTTGGCACCGGCATTCTCTGAATGCATCTTCTCCGTGCACATCGGATCATTTTTGTCTTTTCTTAAACAGCACTTTTTATCTTTCCGACACAGAAAAAGCAAAACATGTCGAAAATGCCGCTTTTCAGTTTCCATATTTGATAGTGTACCCACCAAAAACTGCTGTTCAGAACGAATCGAACTTTACCAGCAAGAAAGCCTGCATTATAAACTGTCAAAATATATAATGATCATGTGGTTTAAGTGCGAAGTTGGCTGTGGAAAAATACAATTAACCCTTTAACGCGCAGTGTTCCTGCTCTGGGAACACCAAACTCTGACGTTTTGACTGTTGCCAGTCATGAAGAATAGATTGGATTTCTATAAAAATAGTTGCCGGTGACATAGCTCCACGAGAATCCTTTACTTTTTAGCACGTCATTTCCCGTAAAAAAATGGTCACGGTTATTTTTAATAGCACTGACATCTGCTGAAAAATGGAAGAATGCGAGACCAGCTGGATAGACTGTCCAATGCTGGAAAAAGGTCAGCCGTATCCATCGCTCGACTTAACTACCAGCAAGATGGCGGACGATCGAAACGTTCATCGCGTGCCACAGATCTAAAGACCCTTTTTTGACGACAGCTGGCTGTGCGCACAGCCAGCTGTCGTCAAGGACTGGTAGTTAAGTCGAGTTGTCGTCTTAAGGCTTGCTGGTAGTTAAGTCGAGCGATGGCAACGGCTGCACTTTTTACAGCATTGGGAAAGGGTTGCGCCTCAAAGGCTTAAATCCTTTGTTGGGAAAAAACAAAATTACTTTCCGAACAGCCCAATAGAAAGAATAAAAAGAAAAATTAAACAGATACAACAATACCTTTTTTTACTGACTAAAACTGAAAAGGCATGAACGTTAAAGTAATTACCATTCTTTACTACTCATACTGTTCTTGGGAAAACTGCAAGTGTTCTTTTGAGCATTCAATGGTGTACTACTGAAACCAACCGACTGCGTAAAAGAATATTAGTAAAATCTTAACACATATGCGTCAAGTAAACTTTTTTATTTTCCACGGGATAATACGATGCTTACACATTTATTCAAACAGCATCAGTTGATTAAACAAAGCTGTTTAACCATAGTTTGTACTTGTGTTCGCCCGGTCTTCGTTCCGTTAAATTCAAACAGGGAGTTTTTATCAACGGAATGCATAATCTTCTTATGCTGTGATGTGTAAGCTGTTTAAGAGTATATGGGAACATAATTTTAAAAAATTTAATAATGAATAGCTTCAGGTAGATAGAAAAACTTTCAGTGGAAAGTGGTTGAGAAAAGTTGAGAAAAGGTAGAATTTCTGACAAAATGCCTTGATTATTATAATTTGACTAACAAAAATCCCAATTGCGTAGGGGGAGGGTGCAGGATCCCTTGCCCCACTTCCTATCTATGTCCCTGGTTTCAAACATATGACCATTAAGCATATGTCTGGAGCAAACAAACAGTAAAAGGGAGGAGGTACAATTCTTACAACAAAGCATAAATTAAATAATATATAAAATAAATAAATAGTTGACCAATATTAGTCTTCTCTTATTTATATGAATGAGTAACTCTTACAATCTTTTGCAGAGTTAAGCAAATTTCTCTTGTAACAAAAATTAATATCGGGAAAAATAAACCACAACCGTAAAATACTAGGGTCTTCGAAGGATGCAGATATGTTACGCGTTTTTCGCCGCTGTTTATCTCTCATTAATTTGGCAGAGCCAAGCAATTCCTAATGCAATTTTGTAATGAAGCAAAAAGGAATATTGGCCATACCACATGGACAATAATTCTCTAGATCATTTAATTTCATGATTACTTCATAACTCTACCGGGCTGCCTTATGTATAATAATTATTAAGAAATCAAAATTTGGCATAATTAGGGCAAAATCAACTCCAGAGGAAAGTAGTTGTAAACTACGGGGGGAAATATATAACTTGGTAACGCCTGTAAATGTTGAATGTTTTAGGCACTGAATTTTCATACTTTTAATCAATTTAAATTCTTAATAATGTAAAAAGCAATGGCAAAAGACCATATACCGCTCGAAGGAAGAAAAATGTGAACTCTGCAATATTTTGAGCTCAAAATGTCGCAGAACTATCTGTTTAGACCCGTTATTTGCTTCCTTTCTCTATCTGTATAAATTTTAGATTTCTGAAGGCAGTCTACATTCTTATTATTTATGTAACTTAGAAGTTTTCATTAAAAACCATTATTTTTTTTTGCAGAAGTTGTTTTCATTTTCTGTACTGTCCACTAGAACGTGGTAGCTCAACAGCTCCGATATGGTTCCGTCGAAACCATTGCGAGATAACCGTTTTGCTTTGTGATCTGGCTGAGTCGAAATTTGTGCACCTTTCATACAATCAAGGCTACGCCATGGCCGACTGGATAAGACACTAAACATGATAGATGGCTGAAGTGTGAAGGTCCGGGTTCGAGTCTATTGCTCGGCTGTCAATCTAACGGTCTGTAGTTTTAGAGAAAACCGAGTTTTGGGCGGTTTTCTTCAGATGCAACGCGAATACGCGTTAGAAACCCCTCAACAGTCCTCCGACCAAGCCAAGACTCTAAGCAGATGCCCCAAGTGTAGGCTTGTCATAACGCACAAACAAACAAACAATTTATCCAATCAAAGAAAATACTTAATAGTTTAACTCCATCTTCGTTGGGCCGAAATTTATCTATTTTATTTTTTTTTAAGTAGGCTTATTTTAACAAAAATTAAAACTCATGAATGTTCCTTTTTTTAGGAAATTTTTGAAATACGATTTAATTATTCACAGTTACAAAAACATTACGGTTAAAATGTATATGTAGTTATCATTATCTTTGGGCTTTTATAAACTGTATTTTGAATTAAATTATACTGAAATACATTCAAAATTTTAGGATCTTAAAGTTAAAATCTTTCTCTTTAATGCACAGAAGAATGACCTCTCTAAAGAGGTCATTTTTCTGTGCTTTGATTCTCATATAGTATTTGTTGAAAATGAATGAAAATTTGTATATTCATATTTATTCCCCTGACATGCTGATTTTAAACATCAATGAGAAGTTAGGGACGCCAGTGAACTTTCAAAAATTGGGTTTTATTTCAATCTGCAGATAATTCCTTAGGACAACATACATAATAACTGAGGATACTTACAAAAGTAATATTCTTTCTTTCTTTTTTTCTATGGAGCAATTAGAACTCACACCTTCCCCCAAATCTCTCCACTTTTAATTTTTTTTTTTTTTTTTCATTTTCACTGTACAATTAGTAGACTCATATATATAAGATGAGTCACTGAAATTTTCTGAAAAGAACCTTTATCTAACGCAATATATACTTTGAAAAGCTGCAAATTTTACGAAAGATAATCGTGTTCAAAGAATTTTGGAACTGATAATTAATTTTTGAAATAAAAGGAAAATTTTCATAAAGCCATTCTGGGGATGAACTCCGTTTTGCTTTCTACTTCAATAATGCAAACACGTTATAAAATGTTTGAATATTTACTTTTAAATAGCTAAATATTTTCTTAAAGCGTTTGAAAATCTTAATTTAGAGCTTATACTGAAAAAAAAAGAATTACTAAAGTTTTGTCAGTTCAAACATTGATAACATTATCTAAGGTTTTCAATCGAAAAAATATTCACAGTAACTTTATAGCTAAACTAGCTTCGTAAACACAATAATTTCAGTTGCAAAAGTAATGGCTTATTGTGAATTAATATGGATAATACAGTTACAAAAAAAAAAAAAGAAAAATTTAAGTGTAAGACAAGTTTTGCATTTTGGTTTCTAGAATAAGTAATTTTTTCCCCATGCACTTAATTCAATAGTAAACAATTCGTGGAGCACATTGTATCTTGCATGACTAAGTATTTTTCAAAATAATTATTAAATCAGAAGAAATTAGTCTTGCACAGTAGGGAATATAAAAAAGGATTCAGAATCACATAAAGGTGCGGGTCAAAACCATTGTTTTCATAAACCGATTGATAATCACTCTACAAAGAGCGTTGAAATATTAGTTAATCCTCTTTATCAAGTTTCATAGAAAGTAGGTGTTATTATCCAACAATTACAGCATTCAAAATGAAATTCCATTTATAATGATCAATTTTAATTATGCATCTTTTACAAAAAATAATTAAATTTTTCAAAGCATGTTAGGAAGCTTTACTAACATTTTATCACTTTTTATGGAGTCATTATTAACCTTTTGAGTCCGGCTCCATGGCATTCAATATTTACTCTGAGTCCGACAAAAATTAGATTTTCCACCAACTTTCGCTGATGGCGTGGACTTAGATTGTCCGTCTACCTTCATTGTCGATGTGTTGCTTTGTAAACTCCCCCTTCCGTTTACGGACTTTTTCTTATCTTCAGAAGCTGTAGCCAGTGCCGGATTTAGAGGTGTGGAGGTCCTGGGACAACCAGGGAGTGGTGGCCCCTAATTATTTCTCAAACAAGTTAACAATTTTCTCGACGACCCGTGTGACGAAGTGGGTTCATCGTTAACCCTTTCCCAATGCTGAAAAAAAGGGCAGCCGTTGCCATCGCTCTACTTAACTACCAGCAAGAGGGCGGACGATCGAAACGTTCATCGCGTGCCACAGATCTAGAGACGGATCCGCAGATCTAGATGTGCGGCACAGCCAGCTGTCGTCAAAAAAGGGTCTGTCGATCTGTGGCACGCGATGAACGTTTCGATCGTCCGCCCTCTTGCTGGTCGTTAGGTCGAGTGACCGCAACGGCTGCCTTTTTTTTCAGCATTGGGCAATCTATCCAGCTGTTCTCGCATTCTTCCATTTTTCAGCAGATGCCAGTGCTGTTCAAAATAATCTTTTTACGGGAAAGGACGCGCTAAAAAGTAAAGGATCCTCGTGGCGCTATGTCACCCGCAACTATTTTTATAGAAATTAAATCTATTCTTCGTGACTGGCAACAGTCAAAACGTCAGAGTTTGGTGTTCGCAGAGCAGTAACACTGAGCGTTAAAGGGTTAACTCATAGCCTTGAGATCCAGGGTTCGATCCCCGTGGAGGTAGATTTTATTGACACAAAAAATTATGTCTATTTCTTGTGTGATGTTGCACTCTTGATGTAAACGTGGATATAACTCGAAACCGATTATGTTGATTTCTAGCAGTATGCGAAATGTGTCCAAAGGAGCAGATGCTTTGCTTGTTTGTTTGTGTGATTATGGCAAAGCTACGCTTGGGCGATCTGCCAAGGATGGGCAGTGCCTTAGTAGGAGGACTTACTCAGGGGTTCTAACGCGTATTCGCGTTACATCTGGTGAAAGCCTACCAAAACGCCAGACCGTTAGATCGACGGCCGCGCGATGGGATCCGAACTCGCGACCTTCACACTTTGTGCGTCTACCATTTTCAGTGACTTAACCACTGTGCCGTGGTGAGGCCGCAGATGCTTTGCATATGATTTCTTTGGGGATACGGGCCGTGACATTATTTTTCAAGCAACTTTTCCTTTCAACGTATAATATATAGAACTTATACTAATATTATTACACATATAGTCTACGTTCTATTATATTATAATACGTATAATATAACAATTACACGTAATTTTTTACATGTACTTTGTAACATGATCCATTATATATATTTTTTTTCGATGTGGATGAATTCATTTCTTGAGTGCATAATAGTGTGATGATTTACTTGTTTCTCCCGAATACACACATGATTTATGGAATCGAAGATTAATATCAGCCATTTTGACATGGATTCGAAACGCCCGTTTGGAATGTTCGAAACGAAAAATGAGTGGAAAAAGGGAGAGAACTGGTCTTCCATTGTCAGAATTTTACTAACCCATTTATGCCTAACGTCCCATTTTTTGGGACGGCATTTTCGCTATCAGTCGGAAACATTATTCATTTTTCCTAGTCTTTATTCAAGAGTATTGAAACTCCACTCTGCGAAATATTTTAACGTGACCCAGTAAGATGTTGACATTCCAATTCTTATGCATAATGATTTTAAAAGAAATCATCCCTTGTTCAAGAAGTTGACATCAGAAATTTATCTATTATTGCTGGTATTAGTAAAAATAGAAGAGTATCTGGGTACAAATATCTGGGCAAAAGTATCTGGGTACAAATGGGTTGAAAAAGAAAAAAAAAATATTTTGCACATCATTCGATATTCGTTAGGAAATTCTTCGTAAAAATGTGTACTGTGGGGGTCCCCTCTCTTGTGGAGACTCCGGGGCTAAAGCCCCGGTTGCCCTCCCCTAAATCCAGCCGTGGCTGTAGCTTTTGCCCTTTCTTCCAAACAACTGACAACTTGTTGGAGAGGGGTGCGGTGAACTTCTAGGGCAGCAGTCATCTCACAAGCCGGATTTTGGTCTAAACCAGTGATTCCCAACGGGGTCCATGTGGACCTCTTGTGGGTATATGAAGCTTTTAAAGGGGTCTGTAGTGTTCGATAGGTTTATTGGGGGTCGATTATAAATTTTTCTGTTTTAAATTTTTTTATATAATTTTTAAGGATTATAATTGATGGAGAATAATATTCGTTTTACTATTTATAAATAGAATACAGGTTTTCATTTGCGTTGTAATTCACATATTTAATGCCGAGGCTGGTCTGCAATTTCTGCTGGAAGTAATGCAATATAGCTAGTGACACGCTGGCAAAATATCGGTAAAACGTTTCTACACCTTGCATTGTACGGCTTCAATTTTTAGCATTAATGTGATCAAGATATCTTTACTAATAAATCGGCGATGCTGAACAACTTTAATTCACTATTTTTCTCATATCTCGAACCTTTTTTAAGATAAGAACAGTAACTCTAAATTTAGCCAACCAGGTGGCGCTGTAAGCTTATGATATTTGTAGTGCATAGCAACGTTACTATACATAGACCCCACTTTTATGACTATAGCTCTTACCATTAAGAAATTATTGGGTTGAATACGGACTTTATCGGGCACACTGTATATATGTTTCATTTGCCAATATTCTGTAAAATTGAAAGTTGTTTAATAAAATGTAGCTTTTTAATTATTGAACTATCCTTTAACTTCATGCATAGTAGTTTTTTTTAGGTATTAAAAATTAGGGGGGTGGGGTCTATTGAAAAAAAAATCTTTGAAGGGGGTCAAACTTGTAAAAAGGTTTAGACGGTTTAGAGTCTGAACCGTCTAAACCACTTTCCTGGACAATTGTGGTCCCTGCGGTACAGGCTCACCGATGGAAGGGACTATGGGGGCTGAAGTCCCCCACCCCTAAAGGGTGAAAGTTAGAAGTGAAAAGCATTAAAAAGTGAAAATGTCCGTAATGAATTAAATTTTTTCTTTTTAAAAAAAATTGTTTTAAATCATTTCTAAAGTACTTTTTACCAAAAGAAAAATGTTAGTTTTTAAATAAACGCTTACAGTTAGTGTAAGAATTTGTAGCCCCCCACCCCCCCAACTAAAATCCTAGGTGCGCCTCTGCTGCGGTGCACCTAGGGCGTCAAAAGGTTAACTAGTCTGTAAAAAAAAAAAAGAAAAGAAAAAGGACAAGTTATTGACCCCCGATTGTTTTCTGATTCTAAATCCTTCTTATGAGTCCTACCTCCCCTAAAAGTTTGCTTACGTATTTTTGGGATACCCTGTACATCTTTGATGATTTATGAATGATACATCAAAATGGCGTGACTTATGTATTGTCTTTTACATCAAGAACCTCATCTATCTAGGTGTATGCGTATGAATGTCATTTTTTGACTACGGCCAATCTTTATACCGGCATAGGCATTCAATGGCGTCTATCGGACCACATGGATCAGGTGACTTTAAAAACTTGCTTACTGATTGATACTGAATCCTTGCATGTCCAATCTGTACTCGAGTTGACAATCACCTGACTCTTCTGGTCTGAGAGACGCCATTAAGTGCCCAGGCCGGTACGAATGTCAATGTGTTTTGGCATGTCGTTCTCGAACCAGTAACTCTACGTAGGCATAAGTATTGTGAGGCAAAACTTAAAAGTTCGGTAGTTTATGTGAACATAAATAGGCGAAAATTCATATGTCGTACAATATAAGTTTTTAAAAAATGTAATAATTTAGCACCTTTTCGGTTAAGTATAAAGCATTTTATCAGCTAAAATACGTCACCTGTCTTGCAATAGGATACGTGAACAGTTCATCGATTCTTTCGTGACAGAACATATAAATGACATAATTACGAAAATATGGTTTCAATTCTTTAAAGCCATACTATATGATATTATTTGCGAACGGTTAGCGTGCCTTGAACATTTATATGCATGAAAAATTTGGGACACGCAAGTTTTAAGTTCCTTATGCCGGCAACGGAAATACGATTAAATGTGTTTGATATCTTCTCTCGAAGTGGCTCTCGATTTAACGATTTTAAGCGATGCAGTGAAGTGCTTGCATGAATAAATTATGATGAAATATTTAATCCTACTGATAAGTATTTGGAATACCAATATTTATTGAAACGGTTTTGTCTTTCAGTGTTTGCATTGGCGGAGCCAGAAAAGCTTCAAGGGAGAGATGATAAGTATGATGAAACATATTATCAGAAATGAGTCACTCTCCTTTTTTATCTTTTCGCTTTTAACCCTTTGAGGCGCAACCCTTTCCCAATGCTGAAAAAAGGGCAGCCGTTGCCATCTCTCGACTTAACGACCAGAGATGGCGGACGATCGAAACGTTCATCGCGTGCCACAGATCTAGAGACCCTTTTTTGACGACAGCTGGCTGTGCGGCACAGCCAGCTGTCGTCAAAAAAGGGTCTCTAGATCTGTGGCACGCGATGAACGTTTCGATCGTCCGCCATCTCTGGTCGTTAAGTCGAGAGATGGCAACGGCTGCCCTTTTTTCAGCTTGGGGCCATCTATCCAGCTGTTCTCGCGTTCTTCCATTTTTCAGCAGATGTCAGTGCTGTTAAAAAGAATCTTTTTATGGGAATAAAAGATTCTCGTGGAGCTATGTCAACAACAACTATTTTTATAGACATCAAATCTATTCTTCGTGACTGGCAACAGTCAAAACGTCAGAGTTTGGTGTTCCCAGAGCGGGAACACTGCGCGTTAAAGGGTTAAACTTACACCCATTTTTAGATCTGTTCTGTTCACTCTCATTGTTATAAAGACGCAACGGCGAAGATTCTCCTTCTTTGGCCTAGGTGGCTTCCCATAGTGGTTCTTTGAACCCAGCAGAGCGTTCAAAAGAGCCATTCTAGGAAGCGTCATGGGTCAAAGAAAGAGAGTCTGCACCGCGTTGGTTTTCATGATGAGGAGAGCGAACAGGTTAAACATGGGTTCAACACTAGGTTTAAGTACGCCCATCATAAGGATGGATGAGCCTCAGGTCTTTTAGAGGTTATCTCGTGATGCGAATATGAACTGTGGAAAAGGAAAAAGGATGGGACTACCCGGTTTTTACTAAAACAACGAAGCATATGTATATGTGTAAGTTTTGATAAATACATAGCTCTAGTAAGTCAGGGATTTCAACGTTTTAATTAGTGATTTTGAATTAAGAGTCCCAGAAAAGCAAACTACGCCACCTTCTAGCATTTTACTGAGTCAGCTGCATTGACTTTTATAAAATATGTTCCAAAATGCATCGTGAGAGAAGTTTTCATATGTAATATTTTGTGCATTAACGACAGTTGATCCTTCTGGTTTTTTTTTTGTTTTTTTGTGTGTTTTTTTTAACTCTCTCAAATTGTGCATCATTTTCAATCTTTTAATAATTTTTTCTTTATTTTCTTCCAAACAAAAGGAAGTAAAAGTTGCTACAATAACATTCGCCGATAAGTATGGTGTCTTATACCTAAAGATTTATGAGAAAGAAGGAAAAAGTATCTAATTTTTCTTCAGAGATTGCATCCCATTCATTGTTAAATACTATCGTAATTTTTTTTTTAAGTTACGTGCTTTAAAAAGGAATTCATGATTATCACCATGAACAAAATAAGTATAATTACCAAAATAAGTATAACTATCAAAATAAGTATAAAGACGCTTCATTTTATTGAATTGTAACAGAGTTCCGGAAGTGTTGTTTTTAATTAAATTTTAACATCCCGCATATCATTAAATTTTTTTGACTGTTTTAAATCATTCCAAACAGGATGTTTTGTTCCATCGGAATTTGTTTTATTTATTATAATAATAATATTTTTTTTTTGTTCGAGTTAATTTTATTTTTAGATCATTAAAAGGTAACATCAATTTGAGGACAAAAGTAGCATTTTCTGACACCTATTTCTGTTTGCTTTTAAACAAGGTTCTAAGGATGTTTCTGCCATTCGTGCTGTGTATGGGGAATGTGCCAAAGCTGAAAGATCTACTGGTTATTGGTATGCCAAGCCCGAAAATGGAACTTTTGACCTCAAAAAACGCACTTCGTTCTGACCGTCTCTATTTATCGAGCCAAAACCGTGTGATTTCTATCACCGTGGTATTGAAAATTTTGTTGAATGTTGGGAAGAAGTTGTAAAAAACAAGGGAGAATACTTTATTGATTATCTAGTTATTGATTCTTAAAAATTTCCATAAAACGGTGGTAATTTAGTTGCTTATGTTAATACAAGTGGAATTCTTGAGTAGTTTTTAACTACGGAAATTGATTATGAAATTACAATTAGTGTAAAACCAGTTATACTTAAGTCATAATTTTGCAGCGAGATTTTAAAACAACTCTGAATCCTTTTAAACTGAACTAGCATATAAACGGCCTTGGCCATAAGTTGATTGTTTCTTTTTATTTTACCTAGCATTAATTCATAAAAAATATTAAAAACAATTATGGTAGTGAATAGTGTAATTCCTATTAATGTGCAACGACATAATTCAAATACAAATGGTCAACTAATGCCAAAAATGAAGCGGGTTTAAATCATTTCTTCATTGACATCTATGCAGAAAATGTCAGTAAATTTGTCCTTAGATGCTACATCATCAATGGCAGATATTTCTTTTATTTTCTTTAAATTAAAACTGAACATTGACGCAGCAGCCCACGTGGGGCCGATGCCAGTACTGCCCATCCCCGCTTTCGCCACCAAAGGTTCTTGGGTGTGGATACATATGTCCCGACCAGGTTATCAGCCTCACGTGGAACCCCCGGTGTTTAGTCCCCAAACAAGGTTGGTTATCTTTCTTATATACCCACTCAAGGGATGACAGGCTGCGTCAACTTTTCTCAGCCCAGGAATCGAACCCCGTATCTGTAGCATGGCAGCACAGTGTGCAAACCATTACACCACAGGACTTCATTTTGTATTAATTACTGTACTAGTGTACAATGCACAGGTTTTCAATGTTATTCATCAGTAATTTTTATTAATTATTGATATAAAAAAAAACTTGTACTTCATAGCCCAAAGTACAGAGGGTGTTTACACATTTTTAGAACGATTTCGATAAAGAATTTAAAAAAAGTAAATGTTTCAGAATAAAAAATTTTGGCAACAGCTTATTATTTGAAATGAGAAGTATCGTCTGCTACTTTTAAATTTATTCTTCTTTCAAAATGTCATATGTAAACAAGCTGTGGATTGAAGGATATGTTTTTGCGCTTTCCGAAGAGAAATATTCTTATTCCATAATTCAAAAACGTTCTGAAATGCATGGTATTAAAATTTCTAAGTGCAAAATAAGCAACATTATTAATCGGCAAGGTAGAAACCGTCAATCATTATTTCTACATTGAAAGAAGACTTCGAAAAGAAGACTCCGCCAAACGAATATCGAAAAAGGTATGTACTGTTTCAAATTTTTCTAAAGTGAAATCGCTGGTAACAAGAGAAAATCCGCCAACACAGAGATCAATTGCAAAGTCTTTGGATACATCTGTAGCAACAATACATAAAACAATAAAAAGATTTACAATTTAAAAAATCTAAAAAACATAATGTTCACCAGCTTTTGCCGAGACATGTGGCTCAATCAAGTCATACTTCGAAAACTATCACTGCATTCCTTGAAAAAATGAAGACTGATACAGGTATTGATACATATATACCTTTGAAGACTGATACATATATACTTTGAAGACTGATACTTACAATGAAGACTGATACATATATACCTTTTCAACATATTCCTGCGAAGTGCCCTGACGTTTCACCTATGGACTATTGTGCTTTGGTCTGTTAAAAAGAGCTCTTTGTAAACGCAAACCCACCACGATAGATGGACTCTGGAAAGTAGTGGAAGAGGAATGGAACGCAATACCCCTGGAAATTTTACGAAAAGCTCTTCTATCGTGGAAATCACGATGCAGACTAATAGTCCAGAAAAGAGGCTATCAGATCGAACATTTAAAAAAATAGTCTTTACATTTTAAACATTAATTAAACGGCCCCGAAATCGTTCTAAAAATGTGTAAACACCCTCTGCAACAAAAAAGTTACTGATACACCTAAAGAATACCACATGCTAAGCTTAAAAAAAAGTGTCTTCCAGAAAATTAAAATAAAAATTTTCATCCCTTCTTTAGAAAAAAATGATTTTTTTATAGGACTATAAACAAAAATTCATCTTATGAAGAATTACATCTAGAAAATGCAAGTTCGCCTAATATTTTCAATTCTCGGTCTTAAAATATAATTTAAATTCCTAAACAAAAATATTTCTCTAAATTTAAAAATGTTTAAAATACAAAATGAATGTTTAAAAAGGGAATATGAATATAAATAGTTTTACATTCTTGAAATAACAAAAGCAAAACAATTCTTACAAAATTGAAATTCCTTTAACAGGTAATAATGTCTGAAAGACAATTAACACGAATAAAAAAGATTAGTTTGATGTATTCTCTCGTTTGTACCTGAATTTTGAAAATAGTTTAGATGTTTTCTTAATTTCTTTTTAAAAAAATGAAAACTAGATAAAAATAGCTCTGAGCCTTATTATCGTTAGTATTATTATTATTATTATTTCATTTTTCTAACCTCAGTTAGCAATTTATATTTTATTTAAAAGAAAGAGAGAGAATAAACAACGATGATACAAATCAGTTGATATCCTAAATCCAGTAATAGCATTTTTTGTTCTATTATTTTCTTGTTGCTATTGATGCACGCTACTTATTTTTATACTTGTGTACATGAAGCTATGTGTTAAAATATCTTAAATCTAAAGCTTCTACGCCGTATACACCATTGTTTTAAATTAAAAAATTAAGACATAGTAAGTCACTCAAAATAGTTTCAAATACAGGAAGAAATAAGTTGAATGGCACTTTTAAAAATCGCCAATTCACGCTTTTTTCCAAATACAATTTCGAAAGATTTATTTATTTATTTGGTATTATTAAAAAAAATGTGTTACATATTTTGAAACCTAATTACTATAATCAACCCAAGTAAATTTTTGAAAATCGAAATATTTTTGTGTTCTGTTTTTATTGATTACTGAAATGTTGTGACTTTAATATCCTTTACATTTAGTTTTTGCCATAATCGATTCTATACAATTTTTAATCAAATAGAAATTTTGGATGAAGTAAACATGTGATTTTTAAATTACAGCTATTTTATATTAATTCACTATAATAATTTTAAATAATGTATTTCACTCCTTTAGACTTCATTAATTATTAACACTTACAATAAGAAAAACTTGCATGCATTATTTATTCATAATCAATTATATCACGAAAATGTTTTATATTGCTCCTGTTTAAAATGAAATAGGAGAGTTGTTATGAAGTTCTTTAACGTATTTGCAGACTATTTTATCAGTTGAACTTCTTTAGAATTCAAAATCCTGCCTTGCTAATTGCGTTTTTCCAATTAGAAAATATTTCACTATTCGTCTTAATTTTCTTTATAAAAAGTAAAAGTGAGTTTGTTTATTACGTAACAAAAGTGCTTCCCTTTTTTACCCACTCCTCTCCCCTTCAAATTTAATATGTTCGACAAGTGACAGAAGCTTTCACAAAAAGGAAAATTATGCCATGTATTTCCCCTGTGTCCTTTTAAAATATTTTTAAAAGTTTTATAAACAGATTTCTAAAACAAATATACAGAGTTTTATAAAAAGAAATATTTTCAGATTTTTTGATTTTTTTTTGCCGTGAGTTGTATTTTGTTGCGGTATTTAAAATTTACCATGAAACTAAAATAATCTTAAAATACATGCAATTGTATTTAATAAATAAAGTACTTATATAAGTGAATTTTGAATGAAATACTTATATGAATGAAACTTCCATTTTTTAACTTAAAAATTACAGAGCACATTTAAAATATTCAAACTATAGCAATTATAGGAACTGTTATTTACTAAGCAAAGACCCTTCCATTATTTATTCGGTCGTTGTACAAATATACCAATCATTTACGAAAAATGCGATACGAATAATTTAATTTACTAATACAATATAATAATATAATAATTTAATTTCTCTCGCGCGGCCATCGATCTAACGGTCTGGAGTTTTGGGAGTTTTTCTACAACTGTAACGTGAATATGCGCCAGCTTATTCTACCCCTTAAAAAGTCTTCTGCTCAGGGCATCCCCCCCGCTACCGGTTGATAAAAAAGTCAATTCAATTATGATACATCAAAACAATTTTTAAACTGAAATTGTTATATGAAATTAAGATTTCTGGTACTGGTGTAATTAACGACCAATGCGAATTATCATAGTTATTTTAAACATTCAATTCAAAAAGTCAAAATTTCCCCCCAAAGTTATCAGTAAACGATATAATTTGTTTAATATGAACCATTAATACTACAATGCATTGATTCAATCCTTTTGGAAATTCAAATATTGAATTATGAATTTGAAAATGTACGAAATAATACATGAAATTATTTTTTACATTTAAAATGAAAGAATTTTTAAAACTAGAAATATTGTTTCCCGATTGAATAACTGTTAAGAGATTAATTCCGCGAATGTATTAACGATTTTATTAGAATGCTAGCAATAACCAAAATAAATAAATAAATAAATAAATAAAAAGAGAGAGAGAGAGAAAGAGAGAGAAAATGAAAGAAAAAAAGGCAAATGAGCTCATAAAACTACAAAGTCACACGCACACACATATATATAGGCTTAAATGAGGTCCAAATTTATCCAATTAAATATAACTCTTAATTTCTTGGATCTGGTGTACTAAGTAAGGGGTACTGAGGTAGGGATTTATTGAAGTACTTATTTAAGAAAAACAAAGAGAAAAAGAAAATGATAACTAATAATTTTTATAAATTTCGAGTCATTAATAAAGTAGATATATTTGATATTACGCAGCAAATTTCATTTTTCATTTTTTAGAAAATAGGTAAAGCTAATTTGAGGATAAATTAAAAATTGTCTCATATTGGCCAAAAAAAAGTTTTTAAAAGTGTCTACATTACACAGCGCCTTTCTATACATATAAATTTCTCATAATAAAACGCGAGAATTATTTTTCTAAAGCCAGTATGAATTGTATGCACATGAGAAATCTTTTACGTGGTACATTCATGTTACTGATTCAATATTGTTGATCAATGAGTTTATTTCAATGTTATAATTTTAATGGATTAATTACATGATAAACTGTGATTCATTATAATCATATCAAATGGAAAATTATAAAATTTCTGATATACAAATACAATTTATAGATATACTTTTTAGAAACGATTTAGCAGGTACTTCTACACTTCCCATACACACATATTTAGCTTTAAAAAATCGTAGATTTTCCTTGATTAATTCAAATTTCTGTTGCAGGTATGAAGTAAGTTGAGCAAAATAATTTAAAAGTTTCAAATCCATCTATTGATATGCTATTTGTAACGTGTATACTGTTAATTGATTTCTAAACTAAAATTAAATAGAGCCTTAGAACACGAACTGAAAAAAATTCTTGAATGAATGCGCGAACATTTCTCCTGAAAGAAGAAACTTCTTTTCTCCCTCACCCTTGCTTCTTTTTTTTTTTTTTAACTTAAAAATAGAACACGTATTTAGAATATTTCAACTGTATCAGTTATATGAACTGTTCCTTTTATCAAAAATTCCTCAACACTAATATATATTTGTGGAAGAAATAAATGGGACTAATTAAAAAATAAAGTTAATAAAAAATTTGTGTGATAAAACACATAAAACTTATCTACAAAGTTTTTATTAATTTAGCATTCTGACTCGTAAATTCAAAATGATACCCAATTAATATTGCTCTTTTTTTGGTTCGAGCCATACATAAAAACAACTGAAATAAATAAAGTAAAACGATTTTAGAATACTAACGACTATCACAAATAATATACATATCTAATAATACTGATCTCATTAAATATAATTTTTATAAGTTTGAAAATAATATCAGTCACGCATGGAAATGAACAATACTATCAGTAAATAACCACTATTCTAAGTGAAATTTCATTGAAAATCACAATCCAGAAACATCCACTTGAATCTTCAAGTTTTTGGTATAAAAGCACTGTAAATCCTTGACGTGCATATTTCCATTTAGCTCCAATCATGAAATGTCATTAAAATTAAAAGCATAAGCAAAGAAATACCCATTCGAACTTACCTGTGAAGCGTTAAACTGATCAGCAAGATGAAAGCAAACTTCGCCATCTCAGATCCCAGCCTTATTTGTTACACCGGTGTTATAGAAAAACGGGGGTGGGGGGAGAAACCAAACACACACCGAAACTTAATAACCCTCCTGCCTTCAGTGAACGAACGGGTTCGAATAACCGTAAAAGAACCGCCAGAACAAAAAACTCAAGACTTTTAAGAGATGTCGGTTCGGGTCCACTAGCTTTATAGGTGGATTTTTGACGTCATGCGGAGAAGCCCGTATTCTGGTAATATCATCCCGCGAGCGCGATATTTTGTGGCAAAGATACGAGGTTTGCGTTGAATTTTATAAGTGTGAGGGTTTTCTCCGCGTTTGTTGTTGGTAAACAGTCGGAATTGGAATGAATGCAAGTTGGACTTGAAAACTCGTTTTTAAGAATGGATGATATTTTTTTTTCCCCCCTTCTCTTGAAAGCCGGTGAAAGTGTAACAATGAATACTGAGCGGGCGGCTTAGTTTTAATCGCCTGATACAATCCAAAGCGGAAACAATTACTGTAGGATGTTTACTCGTTGAAAATGAAAACTGATCAGATAAAAAAGCCGATTTTACATGGAATTTAGCCATAGTAGCCAGTTTAATCTGCAGTTGTAATTAAAAGAAAAAGAATAACAATAAACATGCTCGTGAATGAATAAGAAAAAAAAATTTATTTATTAAGTATTGCACTAGAATTTATTCCTTTAGTTACTTTTTTTCCCATTTTGTAATCAGAATGCATAACAAATTACAGTTTTCTAATTGAATTTGGTAAAGTTAAAAAATCAATTTTATTTTCAGCAATCATAGTATTTCTCTTACGTAAACCGTTGATATAACCGTCGTAAATATATATAATCTATATATATAAAAGAGAAAAGTTTGTTTGTTTGTTTGTTCGCTTTACGCGTTCAGACCGTTCGACGGATCTAGACCAAATTTGGCACGATGACTAAATAGGACAAGAGAAAGCTATGCCGTAAAAATGAAATTAATCGTATTAATAGTTTTTGAGTTATTTTATGTTTTGTAAGGTTTTTGGCCATTTTACACGCATTTTACGTTATCACGAGCTAAATTTTTGTCCGAACACTATATTTTTTATATCATCGGAAACTACAGAGTTTTCTTTTTCAAATAAAATTTGTTACAAAATCGTACTTACATTTGCAGATTTTTGTGAATTTTTTAAAAGAAATCCTGTTCCGAAGAAAATTTACTGCTTTTAAAAATATGCTATTTTTAAACTGTCGCATCGAAAAACCTAACGGGCAAAAATTTTCCATCTTTTTACCGCTGATCAGGGGCGTAGCCAGAAATTTTTCATGGGGGGGGGTTACGACTTCTACAACTCATATATATGTATATGTGTGTGCGATAATGTTGTGAAGAATATACATTTTGTACGGCAAAAAATTCCTCATTGGGGGGAGTTATGACCCCCATAACCCCCCCTCCCCTTGGCTACGCCCCTGCCGCAGATTAAACATTTATTTCTCCCTCTTTTAAATTTTGAATCGTGCCGAAATGTTTATTAGATTTTTTAATGTGATTTTTCTTTTCTGAAAAGATCACAGGTTAAAATCCCCTTCCGTGATAGAAGAAACAGCAAACATCCCCCATTTCGTCATGAGTGCAGGGGCGTTGATGTAAGTGGGGATGAAGTGTTTCCAAGACAACTGACGGTGTTCCTTCTTTCATATGGTTTACATTCTCAAGGTCGTTCCTGCACTTCAAACGGAAATCCGTCAGCCATCAGAAATAAACAAATATGCGGGATTTATTTGAAATCGTTGCATTAAGTAGTATGAGTTCTGAAGAATTTGAAGATAGTATTTTACACGGATTATCAATTCCTCGAGAAGATCGTTGCTAAATAATTAGAGCCTCATAAAATATTTATAAATATTTTTAATTCATCTATCATTATTTAAGTTCTTATCTACTGTATATATGCCCAATGATTTGCCTCCAGTGGTTCTTAATGGATTTGAAATAAAAAATAATTAGTTTATGAGGTGCGCAGGTATTAGTGGTAAATGACTATTAGAACACAACAGGTAGAAGGAGAGAAACCTAGCCACGTCCAATTCTCGGTAACCTCTGTAAGCTGGCAAGTTCACTGTTCCGTTCTCTTATTTATTTATTTTTATTTTTTTGTTGCAGCGGGAAGTCCCGTGTACCTTTTTTTATCATTGTAGCGGGAGGATTCACATTCCTTCCCTTTACAATCTATATATATGGTCAATGGGCATTTCCCTTCCATTGCACGGGCAACGCCAGGCCACGCTGCTAGTATATATATATATGTTTTGGCTGGAAGTGAGGTGCAACTTTTACGGTTGGGGGGGGGGGTCAACTTTTAGGAATGTTCCAGATTGTCAAAAATCAGTGATGAAAGAGCTCGTTTTCATTAGATGGAATTCATCAGAACTCGTCCCATCCAGTTCCCTAAGAATACACTACACAGTACATTAGGAAGGAAAGTAATAGTTGTTCAGTTTTACGAACAAGATGGTGTTTTATGTTCGCTTTCAGTTCGTTTTTGAAAGTTGAGGAAAACGAGAAAAAAAAATTCTTTTTTATTTATAAGAACTGAAACTATTGCTACCTTTTTTTGGAATTATTTTATTTACTATAGATATAGGATAATAATCAATCGAAAAAATATATCAAAACCGATGGGAGGGGGCAGGGGCGTAGCCAGGGGGGGGATATCGGGATATATCCCCCCCCGAAAAATTTTACAGGCGCATATCCCCCCCCCCCGAAAAATTTTACTGGCTACGCGCCTGGGAGGGGGTTCGGACCCCCTGGACCCCCCTTGTGTGCGCCATGTGGGTATTGTTTAAGCGGGTACTTTCACTGTAATTTTTGTTTTGCTTTTCCTGTTATACGTGCCACGCTCGCTATGGAGCTATGTTTTATTTCTTTAGTTAATTGCCAGACACCAGGTCCTCGATTCTGGGTTCTTTCCAGTGTACACGTGTTCCCACGCCCTTGTAACCCCCGATGCAGGTCATGTTAATAAATGTATGTAATTCGATTAGAGATGAGAGAGAGACGGAGTATGTCTTAGCAAACCACGTGGTTTTGTGAGCGTAAATACGCCTGCACCTCGAAAATCGAGAGAATTCTGCCACTAGAACTGCTTGATTAATCCACGCGTATTTTTGTACCCGTCTCCCCTCCCCTCTTCTCACTCTATATTGTAAATGTTCAATAAACCGTTTTGCCTGCCTTAACTCTGAAACTTACTGGAATATCTGACACCTCATATATATATATATATATATATATATATATATATATATATATTCATTCTCTATTTACTCAGAATGCTTTATGTAAGTTTTATATGTATATATATTTTTTTTTTACCAATGAAATTCAATCCTTTTGTATCTCTAGAAACGATAGCTAATGATATTTAGAGATACAATGAATGGTATTAGCTATTATACTATTTAACAATCAAGAAATAGTATAATAGCTAATTTTATGTCCAAAATATCTTTCTATATTGTATAATAAACTGTGATGCATAATAATTATGCACATGGGGAATTATAAAATTTCTCATATGCAGTTGCAATTTATAGATATACTTTGTATAAAAAACTCAGCTAGCGTTCTCTCACCTACCATACACACATAGTTCAGCTATTAAAAAAAATTAGATTTTACCTCATACACAAAATTCTGTTGTAAGTCTGAAGTAAAGAGAAAAAGTGAATTAAAAAGTTTCAAATCCATCTACAGACATATTATTTGTAATTGGATATCCTTTTTTTTTTAATTGATGGCGAAACTAAAATTAAACAGACCATTAGAACACGAACTAAATAAAATTCTTGCATCTCTTCTTTCTTTTCTTTTCTTCCTCTCCTACATGTGTCTATTATTATTACATTAATTAAAATCTTCCATTTTTTTACATTTACTTCCAATTTTATTTATTTATAATCCAAATGAAACATAAAGCAGCAAAAAAAAAGGTTTTTTTTTATTGGAATCGAAATTTTTACAGAAAATCAACATGAGAAGTGATGCCTCATTATAAAATATCGAAAACATATTGCTAGTTAAGGTTAGTAAAATTACGATCTTTCCCCATAGTTTTATCAACAATTTTTCAAAGTCGATTTCTTGAAAATTTACCATGAATCTTCATTGAAATTTACATCTGCTAAGAACTAGGTTGACTTATTTGGATTTCCGGTCTTTTTGTTTCTTTATATTTATCCATTTATTTATTATTAATTAGTTTGTGAGGCTCTGTAACTTTTACTCACCAAGGATTGAAAATGCCTAAAATTATGGAAAAATTTCTGAAAGTACAGACAGCCCTATCTTTAAACGGCAGTAACTAAATATTTTTCAATTATACATTATTTTTAATTTTATAAAAAATATTTAGTTAAATAAAGCAAAATTTTTGGTGTTTCTTATACGTACATGTGGAAAAAAAAGAAAGAAAAAAAGAAGGAAAAAAAAAACAGCCACGTATGTATGTCATGGTGGTATGGTATAATGGTCAGGACACTGGACATCGAATCTAATTGCCCGAATCAAATACTGGTGGAACCTGCAGGAATCATTTTCGAAACTTTTCTTTTTCCATCAACGCTAAATAATTTTTGATAAATATTTAGCTGTACATTATATTTAGCATTACAAGAATTTTAAATAATTATAGCAAAATGTTCAATGTTTGTCTTACGTAGATGTCCAATAACAGCCGCTAGCACGTCGTGGTTCCATGGTGTAATGGTTAGCACTCTGGACTTTGAATCCAGCGATCCGAGTTCAAATCACGGTTTAACCTAGAAGAGTCTTTTTCGTTTTCCTCTCAAAGCTTTGCCATTTTCAATTACGGCTAAATAATTTTTTAAATTATATATAGGGATGGACGTGAGACGAAAAATAAGCGTCTCGCGTCTCGCAAAATAGCCTAAAAGCTTGTCTCGTCTCTATATCGTAATGTTAAAAATGGGTGTCTCGTCTCGCAAAAAAGCTGTAAATCTCTGTCTCGTCTCGCAAAAAAGTCGTCTCGCGTCCATCCCTAATTATATACGGCTAAATAATTATATTTTAATTAATTATTTTTAATAATTTTTAAATCGGGATATTTTTAATTATAAATTATTATTTCTAATTTTGGGAACAGTTTTAAATAATACAGCAAATTCTGCCTAATCTAGCCCCTGTGTTAAAGAACTCGCTTATGAGCCAAATTTCGTTTCATTAAATTGAGTAGTTTTGGCTAGGCGAAATATTGACTTATAAAAGATGCAAATTCTTTTTGATCAACCCAATAAATATTTATTTTAACGTTATTCCTTATTTTTAGTTATTTTATAAACTGTTCTTTTTGTTTTAATTTTATTAAAGTTTTACTGGATATTGGATGCAACAAAGATAAATTAAGGATCCATTTATCCTTAGTCGAATACCTTTCAGGCCAAGCTGTTATGTACTGAAAAGATAAAAGCCATGATATAATGGGCGCCGGCAGAATATTTTCCAGGGGGGGGGGCAAAGACTACTTCAACGTATGGTTACCATGTTGGAAAGAGCAAAAAAGCAAGGAAAAACACTGCATACAAAAATCCAGGAAGGAAATCCCCCCTTGCCCTATGCTGCCGGGGCCCATGCATGATATAATAAAATAGGTAAATAACAATACATTTTAAGACACAATTTAAGTTTCACTTTTTCAAAATCTGCTTTTCTACAGCACATAATCGGAAACAAGTTTCACCAAATGAATGATGTAATTATTACATCAAATACTGTGTTGATGCAATAATTAAACACCAACGCAGATACTATTTTTCAACTGATGAGTAGTTTTAAAAATGCATGAATTCTTTTTAAAAAATAAATGAGCATCTAAAAAGCATAAAATAGGGGTTCTATAACATATTCAAGGATCATTAAAACGGAAGCCGCCCCTTTCGACCATCACCTACCTATTTGGGGGATCTGGCAACGCCCAGCGGTTACCAGAGAGCATTAGCAGTAGCAACAACAATAAAGGAATCATAGTAGTTTGGATGGCAACGATCTGAAAAATTCTAAACATTGTCGGATCCATGGGAGGGTACAGTGTTTGTGTTCGTGTTTAGTGTTTTGGCAAGGCTATACGAGGGGTATATGCTTAGGGGGGTGCCTTAGGCGGTACTTTCTAACGAGTATTCACGTTACATCTGGAGAAAACCCCCCCAAACTCCAGACCGGTAGATCGGCAGCCGCGCGATAGGCCCAAACCTGGAACCTTCAGCCATCTACCACATTCAGTGTCTTATTCACTCGACCATGGTGGAGCATAGGGTGATACAGACGCTTGTGTCTCACCCCTCAGACGAATTCAATTTAGGTTATAACAGATTTTGTAAATTAAAATGCATTCATAAGCAAAAAGAGGCCAAAAAAGGTGACCCTGCCCCCCTCAAATTATTCTCCTTGATCACCTTGTTCGTGATCCAGGGCTTGACTAAGAGATTCGACTGCTCAAAGGATTTTTTAAGCCTTCCGTCCTCCCTTACTATGTAACTTGTTAAAGCAAACACTATTCAACGAAACAACAGTTGTTTGATATAGAAGTGCGAATAGCGTGTGGTGTAACTGGAGTTTATGAACGAATGCTAACCATCGAAAGTGGTATGCGAAGAGAAAGCTTATCATAGCTCTTGTAAACTAGACGTTGAGGAACAGTGGTTGAAACAAAATACTTTTAGCGTCTGATTTGCTTTAGCCTGCTCCTTACCATCGTTGCTAAGCCTCGACACCAGCAGTTCCTCTGCATCTCAATATATATAGCGCGCGCATGTGTGCTGTATCTGGGCAACGGTAGGATCTTCATAGTCCCATGTATGGGAGTAAGGATGTTATAGAAGGGGAATCTCTCCCGTCAGATCTTCGCAACAATGGGAACGAACACTTTAACCATTTAAGGCGCAACCCTTTCCCGATGTTGAAAAAAGGGCAGCGCCGTTGCCATCGCTCGACTTAACTACCAGCAACGATCCTGGTCATCAGCATCCAGCAACGATCATTAACTACCAGCATCACTCGACTTAACTGCAGCTGTCGTCAAAAAAAGAGTCTCTAGATCTGTGGCACTCGCATGAAAGCTTCGATCGTCCGCCATCTTGCTGTAGTGAAGTCGAGTGATGGCAACGGCTGCCCTTTTTTCAGCATTGGTCAATCTATCCAACTGTTCTCGCGTTCTTCTCATTTTTCAGCAGATGTCAGTGCTGTTAAAAATAATCGTGACCATTTTCTTTACGGGAAAGGTCGTGCTAAAAAGTAAAGGATTCTCGTGGAGCTATGTCACCCGCAACTATTTTTATAGAAATCCAATCTATTCTTCGTGACTGGCAACAGTCAAAACGTCAGAATTTGGTGTTCCCAGAGCGGGAACACTGCACGTTAAAGCGTTAATAATTCATTACGCAGTAGCAGTACATGCACAAATGAAATTTTACTGAATCGATACTGTAAGCATAATTTCATTTTATTCTATTTATTTACTGTGCCATCATTTTATTTTTTACTGGAAGGCCAATATCAGTTAAAATAGTATTGACGATTTGAAAAATTATATCTTAAATTTTATTTTAATCATTTTTGGGGCCTTAAAATTCTAGTCGGTGCTTCTTATAGCCGTGTCCCACATAGATTCCAAGATAATCAAACACCACCGAGAGCATATGGCGAACTTACATGTAAGATTGCCAGGGCAGTAAGTCCTCAGAGATCATTATTAGTTTCTGAGGAATATTTATATTTAAGAATAGCTTTCATTTGTGATGCGTGTTTAAAGTATGAAGACAGATCTAACAGGATGTATCAGCGGATTCAAGCACGCCATTCATATTTAATTATTAGTTTAAAAAAATCATTACATTTTTAAATTTAAGGAATTTGATTAATAGTAAAATATTAAACAGTAATTTCATTATTTTTGGAATATTCATTATTATATTGATCATACGATAAATGCCCCAAGAATGTGTTTAAGATATTGATTTGTCATTTTGTCAAGATGTTTTGATAATTACTAGCTTTGTTATGAAGCAGAATTTAACATTTCTGTTTTTATATACTATATTGATTTTATGACCATTTTTTCTTCATAAAATGCTTTTTTTTTAAAGAAAAAATACTGAGTTTTCAAATAAAAATTAAAATAGTTTCAAAACTATTAGGAATTTTGCGAATATTTTATTCATAACACAAATAAATATGTTAGTTATGAAATGTATAAATATTATTAAATAATTATTGAAAAATATTTATCAGAACTGTTTACAGGAGGTGTGGCGTAAATGCATTTTTTTTTATCAAAATTTCCTTTAAATTTGCCAATATTCCAAATTTTAAATTGAATTTCACTGAAACGGTATTTAATTTTTTAGTTTTATGTTTTATTATTTACATATTTTATAGATTTAATTAAAAACATGGATGTTTTAAAATGTTACTTTAAAAAATGCCCCGAAGGTAGGCTCATTTCTTAAAGCTCTCGTGAAAATAAAATTTATATGCTTATATTTATCAGAGAAACAATATGGTATGGGTATGGGAAACGGAGAAGATTCGGAATACACTTGAATTTTTGTTGTTGAATTTTCGTGACCGAGGTAATAAAGAAGTAATAATAAATATAAGAATATGATATTTTTAAAAAAGGTTTTTTAAATCAAGCTTTTTATTCAAAGATGAACTGAAAGGTATAAAATGATTTTTCAGAAAATTTTTAAGCTCAAACACTTATTGCAAATCTATCCTAGCCTAATCGATCAATACTTAGAAAATTCATTAAATATTCTTTTTTTCAGTGTAAAATGATACGTCATTTTTAAAATCTCGAGGTGCCTAACTCCTCGCGTCTGTATGAAGTCAAAAGAACTACTTTACTTTTGTTATACCAGTTACAATTGTTTTGGAGTGGCACAGCACGGAACCGTTACTGATGGACATCTCTGAGCTTTTATTTTACAGACGTTCTGAAATATATCCACATTAGAAAATATCGTATTCACATTAGAAATTAAGAATTCACTCTAAATCTCAATTTTCTAGTGAAATTTCAAATTCTCGTAACAAGATCAAATTCTATAAAAATCTCTAAGGTTTCATATTAGTACTATGAACGGACGCTTCACTAAAAGCCTGTGTTTCTAAAGTATACTCTGTATTTTAAAAGTTTATGTTGACCCTTTAACGCGCAGTGTTCGCGCTCTGGGAACACCAGACTCTGACGTTTTGACTGTTGCCAGTCACCAAGAATAGATTGGATTTCTATAAAAGTAGTTGCAGGTGGCATAGAACCACGAGAATGCTTTACTTTTTAGCACGTCATTTCCCGTACAAAAAATTGTCACGATTATTTTGAACAGCACTGACATCTTCTGAAAAATGGAAGAATGCGAGAACAGCTGGATATATTGCCCAATGCTGAAAAAAGGGCAGCCGTTGCCATCGCTCGACTTAACGACCAGCAAGAGGGCGGACTATCGAAACTTTCATCGCGTGCCACAGATCTAGAGACCTTTTTTTGACGACAGCCAGCTGCGTCAAAGAAGGGTCTCTAGATCTGTGGCACGCGATGAACGTTTCGATCGTCCTCCATCTTACTAGTACTTAAGTCGAGCGATGGCAACGGCTGCCCTTTTTTTAGCATTGGGAAAGGGTTGCTCCTCAAAGGGTTAATTAATGTGACCAACATAAAATTAAAAAAAGAAAGAAAGTAAAATATCTGCTTAGCAGGAAATATTATACAGTAAAAATGACAAACAAACAATAAAGGTTTTAAAAGGAAAAGAAATCGTACGTTTCCTAGGTTCCACCGAGATTTGAACTCGGATCGCTGGATTCAAAGTCCAGAGTGCTAACCCTTACACCATGGAACCACACCTTTTCGTCCGCTATTTTTACACCTGTGGGGAAAACCTCGAAATATCAAGCCAATGATCATTTGATATGCTTGCTCACCGCGAAATCTGTTGTTTGCAAGGATAGTTCAGAATACTTTTATTAGATTTTTTCCTCTACGATTATAATAATCCTTTTATGAATATTCATATTTATATGGATGAATTGTGAATTTTGCTCAGTTTTAAAGATATCCTTGTACATTTCCTTAATTTATATATACACTGGCCTAATAAAGGAGCAACATGTTTTTCGAAGCTCACCGTAAAAAAAGGACACTAAGACACTAACAATAAAATTTATAGTTTATATAAATGATAAAAATGAACTCTATGCAAATTTATGCAAAAACGATAGCTACCACATTTTTTTTTTTTAATAGAAAAGAATAAGCATATATGAGTGGGAAAAAAAGATGCAACTATCAGGTTTTCGTAATTATGAGTGCAACTTTTATTGATTTTCAACTTTTGTTAGCAGATTCGTTAACAATAAGCAGTAGGGTCCCGCAATGTCTGAGAGACGCCGTTTTCCCGACTCGTTAAGGTGGCGGGCGGTCGGATGGATGGAAATGAGGTTGTCACAGGCTGATGCTGTTAGGCGTCATAATGTGTCTCGCAGTGGGGTCCACCGTCTCTGGAATCAATATCAAACCGAAGCTTCTGCGTCCAGAAGAAATATTCCAGGCGGACCACTCTGTGGCATCAGGGAGAAGAACATCCTCCAGAACGGTGCAAAGACGCCTTCACAATGCAGATCTCTATGCAAGACGAACAGTTGTGTGTGTTCCCACTCAACGGACGACTGAGAAAGGCCCCCCTTATCTTGAGCAAGAGAACACGTTTCCTGGACCAGACAGCAATGGGCTTCTGTACTCTTTAAGACGAGTCCAGATTCACACTGGAGTGCGATTCAGGACGTCTGTTGATCTCGAGGGAACAAAACGCCAGATACCATCAATCCAACACTGTTGAAACACACATTTACCGAGGTGGTGGAATAATGGTTTGGACGGGGATCTCATTCGGTGGTCACACTGACCTGCATATGTTCCAGGGAGGAACTCTTACTGGTGTCAGAAGTCTGGATGAGGTCCTTGATCCACATGTCCACTTATATGACTGTGAAATTGGCAATGATTTCATTCTAATGGATGATAATGCACGACCTCACTAAGCTGTAGTTGTTGAGGAATATTTCGAGGGTCTTAGCCTAGAGTGAATGGAATGACCAGCTCAATCTCCAGACCTGAATCCGATAGAGTATCTTTGGGATAATCTTGGTAGACAGGTTGCTGCTTTCAGTCCACCTCCAAGGTCTTTAGGAAAGCTGAAACAAAGCTTACTCCGTGTCTAGTCTTCGCTTTCCATTTCGGTAAACGGTAGCTTTATTGACAGCATGGAAAGTCGATGTCTTCAATGCATACAAGTTAAGGGTGGGAATATCCCTTATTAAAACTCATATTTGTTATGTTCCTATGACATTTTACCACGTAAAACTGTGATATATTATTTTTTCCAAGAATGGACTCTTCCAGAGAGAGTGCTTTTTTTTTTTTTTTTTTCAAATCATTTTTGCGTTTTTCTTATGTAAACTTCCGTGTTGCAGTCAATACATAACTGTCTTGTGCAGATGTCATCCAAATTTAGAGTTCCTACATTCATTCATTTGCAGATTAGGTGTAAAAAACCGATTGTCCCTTAACTTTTGGAGGCCGCTGTATATAGGGTGTCTCAAAAAGGGGTTATACGCTATAATTCTTTATCTATTACAGATAAGTGGGTAATGTAAATTGAAAAAATGTTCATAACAAAATAGGAAAAAAGAGTGGGTTATGAAAATATTCCTCTCATTAGTTTTTTAAAAGCTACACTTTTTAAATTTGTATGCAACCCCCTTAAAAAATTACCATTTAGTAAAATATGCGACGTTCACTAATGCGGAATCATTCTTTTATTCCTATTAGTTTTATACCATTTTAAAATGTTACTTTGAAAAAATCACAATATACTTATAATCTCAAAATTCAACTGTTTAGTTTTACAAAGATTAATTCTTAAATTGAGATGTTTCTAATAATTTGTAACACTGCAGATATAACATCAGGTAGGAAGCAGAGAAAATACAGCATCCTTATAGATACACCGAAAAAAATGGAAATAGAAGGAAACTTTAAAAAGCATTTTCAGAAATTTTCGAAGTTAACTCTGATAATATCTGAGAAACAAAAAAGAAAAGACAGCGACTCAGAAAGCAGGGACATCAAGTCACTACATGACTTATCAGAGGAATAGAATTTATTTTAACATTAAATAAAAGCAAGGTTTCTGAAATTCTGCTCCGCGAAAAAATATTTTATTGCTCTGGCCTCCAATTGATTAGTCTCAAATTTGCACAATATGCTCCCCCCCCCAAAAAAAAAATTAGAAACTTTGAACTGAAGGATTTCGTATATATATTTGTCCGGAAACAAATTCCTAATTTTTTTACGTGCCATTGTTAATGATATCAACTGCCATATAAAGAAATCCTTGTTAATTTTTGAAAAAGAAAAATCACTGTATGAAGTTTGTATACCCAGAAAAGCAGAATTGCAACAAGCTGACGGTATAAAACGTTGTTTAATTAATATGTCTCATTAGACCCTAGAGTTGGGTGTAATAGGAGAAAATTTAATTTCAGAAATTACGACTATTTTTTTTATAATAACTAAAGAATCGCTTTTTTTTTTAATCCAATGGCAGAAAGCTATTTGAATAAGAATTTAGGGAATTGTTCTTTTTACAGCCGAAAATGTGAAGTGTATCCCTTTAGCCCTGTCCCCCCTATGTTGAAGAATAAGTATTGGAACTTACTACCCAAAAGGTGTAAAGGTGAAATTTCGAGAAAAAAAAAATCTTTATTACTGATATCCCTGTAACCAAAAATCCAAACCTTTGGGGACGGGGGGGGCAGGGATCAACCACTTGCTACGCCCCTGATGAAAACATACAAAATTGTGGTTGAATTTCTTCATATCGGGCAAACCGGACAATCTGATACTGTCAGTCAACAATTCAATGTGGTTTCTAGAAAAACACTGAATTGCTCCCATATTTATATTTTGAAACTTGCAGGAACAATGTGTGTCAGCCTGTTTTATGTTTAAGCAAGATGGAGTTCACTCATAAGAAAAGAAAGGTAGAAATAACACAAGACTTTCTTTTCCGTAGAATATATTATACGTCTACTATTAAATTCCGGTAAATGCATTTCATTGTAATGATGCTTTACAGAATTCCAAAAAAAAAAAAAATGTAGGTGATCAGTTTCAAACAATAGAATTAGAACAATTGAAGCATTAATTATAGCCACCGAATTACAAAACTCACGAAATAATCTTTCTTTTGTTGCTTTATATATTATCTGAGTAAAACAATAAAACATTGTTAAATCGAGCAACGGCTGTATATTTTTACTTGTATTTGAAATATTCTTTTTCTGCTTCTATCTATGTCTATACATCGCTGGGTAATCTGAAAACATGACGAAACAAATGTATTAAGCAAGATGATTTCTGTTCTTTCTCTTTTTTTAAAAATGTATACCTATCAAAAAAAAAAATTTTTTCTTCAAAGAATTTCGTTTGAAAAATTATAATTTCTGTAAGTATAAATATAAAAATATTTTTGATTACAGCCCGAATAAGCTTATGTTAATTTTGGGTTTTTTTTTTATTAGGGGAGGGCAACTCAAGTCACCGAATTATAAAGCTAACTTTCGGTTAACCTTTGCAACGCAATCATGTTCACCACAATCCCTCGGGTTTTTTTTTTTTGCGTACCGGCATTGGTAAATATATTTTGAATTCGGGTTTGCGAATAACTGATAACTTTTTTTTTTTTTTTTTTTTTTAGAAAAATCTGCAGTGACTCCACTCAACTTTCCAAACACTTCATCTTTACCAAGCGTTTAAATGAATTTCATTCTACTCAATCCAATGTAGTGTTTAGGCGCTAGTGCACTTAAAATGATTTGAATGTATACGAATCCTTTTTTTTGTAGCTCTGTAAAAAAACTGTAAGTCGTACAAAGACAATGGCCTTTAATACGCGTGCCGAATTTGAGTTCAATCGAAAAGCACCAGTTGATTCCTAGTTCACGGTGCTTCCTAGCCAACGAGGCGATAAAAAGTTTAATGCGGTAACCTTGGCAACTTTTATTTGTTTTCTGAGACAAGACGGGAAAACGCGCCATATTGGAGATTTTTAAAAACGCGCCAAGAAGCACCGTAAAGTAGGAATTAACCGAAAGCACCAATTAGACACTAACTCACTTTAAATTAGTTTTGCGTGCGTAGGCTGTAATGTATAACAATTATTTTTTGTAACCTTGTGAACAAACTATCAGCTCTGTACACACCGAAATCTATTGGTGGGGTAACGTCCATGCAACGTTGGGGACAAAAAGATTAAATGCTTTTTCCGTGGCGTCAATCTGGCAACGGAAATCTGCGCCTCCTTTCAAGTGTCGCTCATGGTAGAGGCCCCACTTGCAATACCTTATATATGCTACTGCTCAAGTTTACTAAGCAGTATTCTGTAACTAACTGAAAGCTAAAACTACCCAATTTCGGACCATATTTCTCATAACTCAGAGAACGAATATTATTCTCCGAAAAATGAAAACGCAGATTAGTGTGGGAAAGTATCAGCTTAAGCCACGAGCATACGCTTCATTAAGCAAGCTATTTCTTCCCAACACCTCTGTTACAGCGAGATGCTGAAAACCGTGTATTTCCCCTTCTATAGCCATTTGAAAATAATTACTGCGATCATGGAGAAATTAAGGGTAAGTGGGGTTCACATTTTTTAGCTTTCGCTTAAAACTGAAAAAAAAAAGGAAAAATAAACCTGTTCATGACTTTTCTATGAAGCTTTCATTAACCCTTTAACGCGCAGTGTTCCCGCTCTGGGAACACCAAACTCTGACGTTTTCATTGTTGCCAGTCACGAAGAATTGATTGGATTTCTTTAAAAATAGTTGCGGGTGACCTAGCTCCAGAGAATCCCTTACTTTTTAGCACGTCCTTTCCCGTCAAAAAATGGTCACGATTCTTTTTAACAGAACTGACATCTGCTGAAAAATGGAAGAATGCGAGAACAGCTCGATAGATTGCCCAATGCTGAAAAAAGGGCAGCCGTTGCCATCGCTCGACTTAACAACCAGCAAGATGGCGGACGTTCGAAACTTTCATCGCGTGCCACAGATCTAGAGACCCTTTTTTGACGACAGCTAGCTGTGCGGCACAGCCAGCTGTCGTCGAAAAAAGGGTCTCTAGATCTGTGGCACGCGATGAAAGTTTCGATCGTCCGCCATCTTGCTGGTTGTTAAGTCGAGCGATGGCAAACGGCTGCCCTTTTTTCAGCATTGGGAAAGGGTTGCGCCTCAAAGGGTTAATAGTTGGAATTCACTTTTGCAATGTTTTGAGGTTTTTGTCGAAATATCTATTCACATTCCAAAACATCTGATGGGTAATGGACACGAACAGGAAATTTAAACTCATATTCCGGGGAATCTTAACCAAACGTACTGAGAGCGTCCATGTTAAGTTCTCAGGCTTATGATTGCATTAGTCTAGTGGTTAATGCATGCGATTTGTAACAGTAGTGTCGCGGGGTCGATTACCGACCTTTTACCACTAAAGACCACCAGGTACGATCGCGCTAAATCCACGGTTCCGATAATCCTCTTACTGTTACCAACAGTTTCGCAGAGGGATGCAAATAGTCAGAAGAATTCTACCTTTTGATTAAGATCTAAATTATGAAGGGTATATCTTTTACATTAATTTCTTTTCTCTCGGGAGGGTCGGTCGCCCTCTCCGATTCCCCCCCCCCACCCTTTAATCCGTCCTTGATCTAGTATACGATAGAGGGACGGTGATTATACGATTGAAGGGATTACTATTTATCAACATTTTCAAAATTTTAAACTTTTAGGGGAAAAAAAAAGTTAAAGAATCTTTTTTTCAGTCTTTTAAAATGGGCCTTTTAAAAACTCCATTGAATTATAAACGTATTTTAGCCAGTCGGTAGTCACATTCAACTAGTAAAAAGAAATGTTTTCAGCAAGTTGAACTTTAAATCTTCAAAATTAAATAAATTTCGTAATCACTGAACTTTTTATATGCAAGCGTACATTTTTGGATCATTCTTTAGCCTAAAGCATCTGGCTTAACAAACTAATCGTTTATACAAGCGCATGGGAGGAGGGGAGGGGGGAGTCGGTATCAACTTACAACTCTTCGTCGATTCAATAAATTTGATCTCAGAATTGCTTTTTCTTCTCTCATGTTCTGAATACAATTCACAATTTTAATTAATTCGCAATATTTATTTCTTAATAGCACAAAGGTATGCATCTTTTTAGATTACGTGTTGTTGGAACATATATTCGGATTCGTGTGCTTTTTCACGAGGAGCCGCTTATAAATCCACGTCAAAGAAAGGACAAACACAAGGGGGGGGGGCAAAAGCCTCGGGGGAGGTCTTTTCTGGGTATCTACCGCGTATTCACATTACATCTGGAGAAAAACGCCCAAAACTCCAGACCGCTAGACCGACGGCCCCCTTGAGAGGACAGAACCCTGTTCCTCCACTTGAGCCATCTCCCAATGTCAGTGGCTTTAACCACTGTTCTACACATTGGTATCTTTTTAGTTATTTCTTGTTACTTTTTGTGTGTGTGTGTTTTGTTTTGTTTTGTTATAGCATATGTTTTTGTCAGTTTAAATTGCTGTGCCTAACCATGGCACAGTAGTTATGTCACTGGAAATGATAAACGGGCGAAGTTATGAAGGCCCCTGATTCGGGTAACCATCGCGCATCCGTCGATCTAACCGTTTGGAGTTTTCCGTATTTTCCTCCGAAACTTAGTGTAAATACGGGTTAGGAACCCTTAGAAAGACTCTCCACGGAGAGCACCCTACCTTGTGTTGTCCTTCTGACGAGGATTTATAAGCGGGTTTCGAGACAAGCACACAAATTCGATATACATGTTCACAACAACAATTGCTATACAGCATAATTTTGCAGACCTTCTGACTTAAAGGCGTTATATTGTATCATTTCCAATACACTGAGCTCGTTACACCATATAATGCAGCCAACCAATCAGCGAGTGGATAAGACCCCGAGCATTGGTAGATTGCTGAAATGTGAATGTTCAGGTCTCTGGTCTACTGAACGGCTCTTGATCTAACGGTCTAGAGTTTGGGTCGTTTTCTCCAGATATAAGGAGAATACGTGTCAGAGACCCTTAGAAAGTCCTCCAACCAAGGCACCTCCCATCCTTGTCAGATAGCCCTTGCGTAACTTCGCCATAATAGCACGAGCAAACAACATTCCAAATACTCTTCTCGTTACTCTATATAGTGCAGACAACCAATCGCTTTAGTGGACTGGACATGGGTAGATGGCTGAAGTGTTAAGGTTCAGGGCTCTGGCCTACCGCGTAGCTGTTGATAACGGTCTGCAGTTTCAGGCGGTTCTCCTCAGATGCAACTAGAATACCCGTTAGAACCCCTTACGAAGTTCTTCGACCAAGGTACACTCCATCCTTGTCGGATAGCCCTTGCGTAGCTTTGTCATAACAACACAAGAACTGCATCTCAAAATACTGTTCTATTTACACTCAGTAACGCATTGAACCAATTGCATAAGACACTCAAAATGGTAGACGGCAGATGTTATTAGTGTTGTAATGGCAGATATCGTTAGTTCGACTTTAGCAGATATTAGGGAGTTTGTGCATACCGTTTCTTCCTACGCTAACGCTAACGCTATCCGCTGTACGGAGTATTTTGACCAACCACGTTTCGGATTTTATGCGTGCGCATGCGCTTTATTGTCCAATGTCATTTAACGTTAGCGTTACCGTGAGTGAAACCCGGCCTGCACAAACTCCCTATTCTTAGTGTGCTTTACCCTAACAAAACAACCAATAACCGTATAATGCAATTACCTATAGTCACGAGCTACCTCCCAGACAGAACAGCAAATTTACATCAAACTTGCAGTAAGCTTGATTTATGAAGTCAATAAACTTGAATTAAGCTTGAAATTTTCAAGCGTGTAAGCTTAATGCAAGCTTGAATCAAGTGTTCGAGTTTACACTTGCCAACTTGCACTAAGCTTGGCATAGCAAGCTTGAATCAAGCTCGACATAGCAAGCTTAGTTCAAACTAAAAAAAATTCCCCCCCACCAAAAAAATCTTTATACATGGGGCGCCGGTCAGCGAATTCGTCCCATATATTTTTCTAGGTATTTTCTCCTCTACGCTGAAACCTCAAGTTAATTTAATCTGTTTCCGTCTAGCGTCCGCGATCGATCTTGGGACCTGAGGGTTGGGAAGCCAGCGTCCTAACCACCATGCCAATCTCCCTCGCGGTGACAAGACTAAAATTTGAATTGACTGTTATGGTTGTCACGCCATTTTTTGGAGAGATTGGTATAGGCCGATGCCGATCTGCTCTTATTTTTCCATGTGATGAATCAAAATTAAAATAATGTTATGTGTGATTTATAGACTCTACTAATAGGGAAATAAGCATAATATAAACTTAAAAGCAGCACACGTTTTAAAACTTTCAATATCGCAACACTCATGTTGGGCAATATTGGCCAAAATCGAGACAAACGACTGATTTTAAAATCCATTTTGTTGTATATTTGTATTTTATTTTGAAGAATTTCAATATTTGGAAATATAGAATCTGTTTTTTTAATTGTCATCAAGTTGTATTCAATCTTGACAGTTCAGCTGACTTAAATTCGTCGGGAAAATATTGGGTGACTCATTTTTTTTGTAATCTCCAAGCTTGCTGCAATCTTAAAATGAATTGAACTGTCAAGCTTGTATTAATGCGTCAAATACAAAGAAATGTCAAGCTTTGATTTAAGCTTATGTACTGTCTAGGCTCTGTCTTATGATCCAGCAATCGAATCAGCACACAGCGATTTTTGGATTTTCCCTATTCATTAATTGGAGATCGGCAAGGAGCCGATAAAATAAACGAGCCCGTAGCTCGCTGCCGATTACAAGCTGAACAATATATCCCAACGTTCACAGTACCAATAAAATTCCGGAAAAAAAAAATGGCGCAAATTGGTTTTGGGCAATGTAAAATCAGCCACGTGCGTGCGTCATTTTAGTTGAGCGTGAAATCGCAGGAGAAACTGAAACGCTCTGAAACTAAATTTATAAAGCGAAACAACATGACAGTAAATTAAAACAACGATCTCTCGAAACACTTTTATGAACATGAACTCGGTAGAACAATTTAGGGGTCAAGTAAAGAAGCCTTTCAGGAAACGCGAACTGCATTGTGTTCCGAACGTTTTGAGAGATCTCAGGTAATACACTTTCCGGCTGGCTCGGGGCAAATTCGAATCTTTTAGAAGCAAGCGACCAAGTTTAGTTGGTATGAGTCGGCAAAGTAGATTAGTAAGAGTGTAGCTAGCTTTTAACACCCTCTAAATCACTGCTTCCGATGGATTAAAGAGGTATTGAAATGTTTTACAAGATACTGTTTGAGATTACTTGTCTTCTAATCTCACAGCGCATTCAGTTTTCGCAGCTACACGGGGGAAAAAAATGTTTTGTTGATTCTACAAATTTTGATAGACGCTATTTCAACCGAATAATTTTGTTGGTTTTTAACAAAATTTTTGTTAAACTAACAAAATATTTTATTGAATTAACAAAAGTTTTGTTTGATTCAACAAAACTATTTCTTTGAAATAGAGCCACCAAAATTTTGTTGAATCAACAAAACAGTTTTCTCAATGTAGGTCCTATGGAATTTTTCTATAATTTTTTTTAGTATGCAGGGTATCCCAAAAAAGTGGTAACGCTCTTTTATTTTTATCCATTAGAAATAAATGGATAATGTAAGCTGAAAACAATATTCAAAATAAGGTAGGAATAAAGACTTACGTTAAGAAAAAAAAATCCTCTCGTTACAATTTTAAAAGTTACACTTTTTAAATTTGTATACAATCCCCGTAAAAAAATTCCCTATTAGTAAAATATGCCCCTTACGCCCTAGTGCGGTGATGTCTAAAATTTCAGCCTTTCATCATAGAACGTCTCTGAGATATCTTTAAACAAAGGTGATCGGGTACTATACATGAATCTGAATGTGAAACTTTAATGTTAGAGTGAAAAAAAAAAATGTTTTTCTTCGTAATTTCTGCACGACCTGTGAAATGTGATCACTTGGAATTTTTTCCCTCTTCGACAGCTATTGAAAAGTGGTTTTAATATGAGTATCTAGCTTTTAACACTTTCTAAATCACTGCTTACGATGGATTAAAGAAGTATTGAAATGTTGTTTCAGCTTACCAGTCTTCTAATCTCTTAACGCACTTAGTTTTCGAAATCAGGTTTTATTGCAATTAGGTTCTATTGTATTCTTGTATGATTTTTTTAGCATTCAGGATGTCCCCAAAAAGGTGGTGATACGCTTTCATTTTTATCCGTGAGAAATAAATGGGCAATGTAAACTGAAAACAATGTTCAAAATAAGATAGGAATAAAGGATTAAAGAAACAATTCCTCTCGTTAATTTTCAAAAATATAAACTTTTTAAATTTGCATATAACCCCAGTACAAAAAATTTTGAGTGAATAAAATGTTCCTTATACACTGCAAAAAATATTTTCTTAGATTACAGTACAAAGTGTGGGTAAACGTAACGCCAACCCCTTGTAATGCAGAGACTGTGTCAATTTGTTGTACAAGGTTCTTCGTGATTGGCTTACCAACGTCATTACGTCATATCGTGAGTGGATTTACAGCCCACAGTGCTGTATTCCAAAGCTTCAGCACTTGTGCTGTGCTATATATTTTACAGCAATATTTGTGGTAAAATTACAGGTATATCTTGCAGTGTACACTAATGAGGTGATGTATAAAATTTGAGAAGCCAACCCTTGGCCGAGTTGATGAGACAGTGGACATGATAAATGGTTGAAGAGGGTGAAGGGACTGGCCTACCGCGCTTCTGTCGATCTAACGATCTGGAGATTTGAGCGTTTTTCTCCAGATGTAAAGTGACTACGCGTTAGAACCTTTCGTAATGAGCTTCATCAGATATTTTTAATTAGTTCTGATTTTGTTTTCCTATTCTAAATTTAATACCCTTTGCCATTTTTAAATTCCCATCTTCCTAGCTACCATGCTACCTTAATTCCTTTTTGCAAATTACTTTGGATTTCACAGTTAAAGTCCATTATTGTGTTCTTTGTTTGGCGTTTATTTGGAGTGTTTTCTCATTCTCCCCAGAACTCTCCCACGGGACTTCAATAAAATTTCTTGAGTTGCAAGCTCGCCTAGCCTTCCACTGTTGGCGAGTCTACATTTAAGTTTTTGTACTATTGGTTATCTCTAATTGCTAACTGGAATTTTCACAATTTTGCGAATATTTTTTACTGCTCCTGGCGCTATCTCCAAGTTGGCTAACTGAGCTCTTGCGCGTTTTCACGCCTTTTCCAACCTATTTTGCTTCTGCCTGTAAAGGTACGCATTCTTTGTGATTTACTGCCAGCCACCACACTAAGGCCTGTATTTAATTCTTTGATACAGAGAATCAATTAATTTATAGAAAATAAATTACTTTTTATAGTTTTTGTTCGGCATCGCGTTCCTCCGATGTCTTACACTACGTCGTGTGAAACAACCAATACGTGTACGTTAAAATAGCTCGAAAAGCGAACATAAAATTCGACGAATCGAAGCACTAACATCTCACAAAAAATATGCAGAATTTAATAACACGTGCAACAGCAAAGCATTAACTATCACAGCCATAACACTATTCAAATCGCAGTCTCAATCGTATAGCTCTGCTCTCTATGTCCACAGTCTGTGACACTAACTCACAGGGAGAGAGACTTCTCCTATTTACAAATTTCCAAACGGGTCGGGACGTCCTATTTCTTGATTTTTCTCGTAACTTCTTTCCTAATTGAAATACAGCCGAAATTTCACTATTTTCAAGAACTTTCTTTCTGGGGAGCCAAAGTCACCAAATTCGCCGCCAAGTTTGTCTGCAAGGTCAAGGGGTCACATACTTATGTCACTTGCAGGAATGCCTGTGCAACTCTCTTTCCAGCAATATACATTAATGCAGGAAAAACAACGTTACAATTTTGTAACAATATGATGACTTAGGGGGAAAAAAATCACGTCAGGTTTCAGAGGTCGGATAGAAATTACAAAATAATAATAATAATAATAATAATAATTTTTTAGACTTTAGCAATAGACGTTTAAATTGAAATTCATGAATAGCCGTCCATCTGGACCATCTTTGTTCAAAAGTATTGGGTTGGCAACAAAGTAATTGCGTTTTTCCGTATGTCAATATTTCGCCTGGCCAAAACTACTGAAGTTAATTATGAGAAATTTGGCACGTGCGTGAGTTCTTCAACATAGGTGCTAGATCAGAGAGCATTTTGCAAAATTCGTAGTCTTAGGGGGGGTAAGGGGCCAAAAAGTTCTTTTCACATATCCCGCGTGATCTCAAATAAAAATAGAGATATCCGTGAAATTCTTTCTGTAAAATGCAGCAGTCACGAATACCTAAAAATTAATTTCAGGACATTTTTAATATTGTCCTCTAAGAAGGATAGAAGCGAAAAAAGGGGGAGGGTGGCCATCTTTTATGGACGAAAAAAAATACTGCCAGTGAAATTCTTACTTTAAAATGTAACAAATATGAATCGTATGTTCAGGCACAGCTTACCTGTAATTAAAAACTTGTTGAAAACTTATTTGCTTGAATTTTATACAAGAAAACGCAATTACTTTGTTGCCAACCCAATATCTCAGATGTTTTAAGAGGAAAGGCCAAAATTTCGTTCATCTCCTCATAAGTGTATGGAGCAGATTTTACGAACTGGGAAATAGTAGTTACACGAGAATCCTTTACTTTTTAGCATGTCATTTCCCGTAAAATTTGTCGATTATTTGTAAAAAAATTCAGGATTATTTTTAACGGCACAGACATCTTCCGAAAATTGGAAGAATACGATGGAAAACACATTGATATAGAAGAACAACTGGACAGACTGCCCAATGTTACAAAAAGGTCAGCCGTTGCCATCGCTCGATTTAACTACCAGCAAGACGGCGGTAGATCGAATCGTCCATCGCGTGTCACGGATCTAGAGACCTTTTTTTGGTACAGCTGGCTGCGTCAAGAAAAGGGGTTCAGGTAGGTTATAGACGATTTCGTCAGACAAGATATCAATTTCGATTGATGTAAATGAACTGCCTCTGGCGTATTTGATTGGGGGAAAACCGCGATTTTGAATCTAACAGCAATATTCAATTCAAGATGTTGAGTGTTTGTAATAGATTGAATTTGTTATGCAAACTTTCGATTTCAGTTTTCCAGCTGCATATTATGCTTCAAACTATAGCATTTTGCAGCTTAAAAATGCGTCTACTTAGTTTCATTTGGGATACCATGCCATACTTGAGTTCATGTAATTTGAGTTCATATCTTTAGAACTGTTTTTGTGGATTTAACATTTTATATGCTACATTGTGATGAAATGCAAATTTTTTCATAGTATTTTTGGGGATGCAACTATATTAGAAACCAAAGGATATTCATTAAAAAATACTCAATCGTATTATATTTAATGTATTACAGAAAATTAAAAATTAGCACCTTACAGTATTAAAAAAACATTTTTTTTCAACTTAAAATTGTATGTCGAGCATTTAAAAAAAGAGGTTTGATTTAATATTCTTGAAGGTCACTTTCACTGGTGTGTGTAGGATTTTTGAGTACTAGTAAGATGAGATCTGGGTAAGTATAAATTTATAAATCTCATCAACATTTATTACCCTAATTAATTTTAGTTTTGGTTTATGATCCTAACAACTCAATATACACCTTTTCTATTTATATATATATATTTTGTATTGCAATAACTTTGTTTTACTAGTAATTTAAATGTTATCTGAAGAGTCGTTTTTGTGTCATGAGTTCATAGACATATAATTACAGATTGCTTCTATTTGCATGAAGCTTTCAATTATGTAAAATGACGTGCAGCACGATATGAAGTAGTTCTTTTTTAAGAAAAACTTGTACGTGCAAATTCAAGTATAATAGTTCTGACTTTGGAGTACCTATTTGTTAACCATGCGTACAGTGAACTAATTTTCTAAGATATCTAATGTCAAAATAATGTAGAGAAAAATATTAGCTTCGTAATGGTAGATGCATAAGTTTAGTTAACAGCTTGCAATTGTAGTAAACATTTAATTGAATTAAGTATCTCAAGCAAGGGGCAATATTTATTCGTATTGTATCTTAATATTGGACCTCTATTTTGCGAATTCCTCTATTTTACGATTTTTCCCTGGGAACCAAGAACATTTTGCGAATTTCTTTGTAAAAAAAAAAAAAAAAAAAACTTCAAATAGCGAAATTCATTCTCTATTTAACGAAGTTTTTCTTGGGATTTAACTTTTTTTTTTTTTTTTTTCGCTGTTTCCCAAAAAATATTTGAACATTTCAAACTCTTATTATGTTCTTTTACTACATTTCATTTTTATCAGTCACCTTGACCTGGTTTCACTAATTCAATGAGAAAAGTAAAATCGCTTTTAAAAACAAACAAAATTAACAGACCTTTATCAACAATTAAATTTAAGGATCATGAGTGATTAACTTTAATTAGGTCCGATAACAACATGATGGTAATGTACTCATAATTTACTTAGTATAATGAATAAGAAAATGATATTAAAGTTCATTAATTTCATCGTAAAATGATTTACTTAAAACAAAGAATACTGTGTAATTTCGGACGTTTTGTTTTGCCTTTTTTGTTTCTCCTTTCAGATTTCTTTTTAATAAGTTAAAAAAAAAAAACTCAAATTGTTTTTACTTATTTTAAAAAACTCGTGAATAGCTACTTTTTTCAATAATATTTAGTGTTTATAAATTTAAAATCAGTTGTATGCAGTTTAAAGCATTCAAAAGGTAAACCTCTATTTAACGAATTTTCCATATTGCTAACTTTCTTCCTGGATTCAGCGACTTCGTTAAATAGAGATCCGACTGTACATCTAAATATTTTCACTCATTCAAAAAACAGGTATCACCATAAATCATCTCACACGTGGGCGTCCATATGAGTACTTTTAGGGAGGGGGCACACTTGAATTTGAAAGGGAAGACACTCATCTCGCACTCTCAAACATTTTAGTACTAAAATACAAAAGGTTCAGAATGCTATAAAAATGAGAACTGCTCTGACGACAGTTGGTCTTGAGCCACTACCTGCCCGCTATGAGCGCCCATGATCTCACATGATATTATAGGGATCTGACTATCAATGATTCGGAAAACAGATATATATTTATTTATCCTCGCCTAAAACATTTAGTGGCTATTGTGTATTGAAATCCTACTGTTCTTTAACCCTTGAACGCGCAGTGTTCCCGCTCTGGGAACCACCGAACTCTGACGTTTCGACTGTTGCCAGTCACGAAGAATAGACTGGATTTCTATTAAAATAGTTGCGGGGGACAGAGCTCCACGAGAATCCTTTACTTTTTAGAGCGTCATTTCCCGTAAAAAAAAATGGTCACGATTCTTTAGAACAGCACCGACATCTGCTGAAAAAGGGAAGAATGCGAGAACAGCTGGATGGATGGCCCAATGCTGAAAAAAGGGCATCCGTTGCCATCGCTCGATTTATCGACCAGCAAGATGGCGGACGATCGAAACGTTCATCGCGTGCCATAGATGTAAGAGACCCTTTTTTGGCGCAGCTGGCTGTGCGACACAGCCAGTTGCGTCAAAAAAGGGTCTCTTAGATCTGTGGCACGCGATGAACGTTTCGATCGTCCGGCATCTTGCTGGTCGTTAAGTCGAGCGATGGCACGGATGCCCTTTTTTCAGCATTGGGAAAGGGTTGCGCCTCAAAGGGTTAATATGCTGTTAATCAGAGAATGCAGCTAAAATGAACGGTAATTTGTCTCTAATTGCTACATAGTATTGAAAGGTGATCCAACAGTATTAAATTTCACTGTGTATGATAACTCCCTCTCAAGAGGACTGCATTCTGTTTAATTACCTTCAAATTTTTGCTGTAAAAAAATACAATACGAAATGTGTGTCATAATAAACAACCGATTTTTATAACTTTTATGTCACTGAATTATCTCACATTTGTTCACTGCAAAAGAAACTACCCCCACTCTCTCTTTAACAACACTATGTGTCACTGATGGGAAATTAGCTGGAAAATATGGGGAAAAAAATAGGTAAAGTTGATGAAAATCGGGAAATTGCTATTATCGAAAAGTATCATACCAACAACCGGCAGATGCTTTTGAAATGAGATGAAGCGGAAACAACTGCAGCAGTTTGCAGCTTAAGAATGCAAGCCAGAGCGTTTATTTAGCTCCATTTCGGATATCATGGAACTAAATTGCTAAAATCATATTGCTTTCGGCTTCCATTAAGGCTTGTTTCAGGTAAATAATAGTAGGTTTCCAGAACTTTATTTTTTCAAAGATTCCTGATAATCCATGTGTGGTTTGTTTATTTCAGAAAAAAAAAATGAAAAAATGCATTTATCGAGAGAAATTACGTGAACTCTTTGAGGCGCAGCCATTTCCCAATGCCGAAAAAGTGCAACCGTTGACATCACTCGATTGAACTACCAGCAAAATGGCGGTCGACTGAATCGCCCATCGCGTGAGACAGAGCTAAAGAACATTTTTGACACAGCCTGGCTGTGCCACCCAATAGAGTGATGGCAAGGGACTGCACTTTTCTGGCATTGGGCAGTCTATCTACTTTTTCTTTTGTATTCATATATATTTTCCTCACATTCTCCAGTTCTTAGCAGATGCTGGGCTGATAAAAATAGTTCGGACATCCATTTTATAAATAATCGATAATTTTTAAGGGATGTTATATGCTAAATAGAAAATGATTCTCGGGTCCTCCTTAAGTATTTTATTGAAATCGAATGTATTCTTCGTGAATCAAAACAGTCTAAATATCAGACTTGTGTCCTCCGCGAGGACACCGCACATTAAATGGTCAAAGATGAAACCATGTGTGGCAACATAACAGAAAACTGATGCTTTCATCATCAGAACTTTGCCACTTTCAGACTGAAAGGAATTGTCGGATATTTATCCTTCGCATCTGTAGAACTGAAATATGTTAACTATTTCAGCCTCGGGTACTTAGGTAATATTGTCGTTAGAGTCAGATAAATACAAAAAAAAAACATAGACATTTTGAAGCATAATATTTGTGTTTCATGCACCAACTTATTAGATGACAAAACATCTTCAGTTCTGTTTTTAATACTACGGGCCAAGGCCCCTAGACTCGCTACGCTCGCTTTTCGTATGAGGCATTCGGCCCCCTAATAAGGCTTAATCGTAAACAAGGCATAATTTCAACAAACAAAACCCAATGGTTGGATCCGATAGAATGTTACCGAGCTACACATTGCTTGGTTCTTGCAAGTTCCTTAGAACACAAAAATTTAAACCTCGCACTATTTTTAATTATGTGAAACCCATGGAACACCTTGCATATTAGCCAATTATGGCAAATTTTCATATTTTGGCGACTTGCATATATGCATAGTTAAGAAAATAGTACTTCATATGATTTCTTTGATAAAAACTACGTAACAGCTTGCCACCAACGGCGACTTTTCATTATTTGGCGATTTACACATGGTCACAACCTATAATTACTGCTCATGTAAGGTTCCCGGTAAACCGTTATCCATATTTTCATATACATAATCCTTTGCAGATTGGCGTATTTAGCACCACGAATTATACCATCTCGCCGCGCTGGCAAATATCCAAAGTGTGCTAGAACTGCTGTAATGGCATAGTTAACGCCACCCAATATTTCTACTGGTAGCAAATACTCCAGCTGGACCGAACCGGCTTTAAAATAATCTGCATTTTAATTATTTCACATTTTCAAGATATTGGGTTCTAACATTTTTGCCAGATACTTGGCTTGGAATTTCATACTTGGAATTGCTTTGTTGCAAAGGAATGAATGATTTTATTCCAAATCTGGCAAACATTATGTTTTATTTTTTTAGTTTTTTGTTAATATCTTCTAAAATAATTCGATTTTCGAAGTTTAAGTCAGCGTATCAGGTTCCTCGAAATTTTCCGAATCCGTAGACATGTTTCTCGAAATTCAAATCCCCACGGTTTTGGAGAAGATAGTCGAACAAGCTCTTGACAGCGGCGAGACAGCCGCCATTACTTTTTTTTTTAGAATAGAGAGATACATTGGAAAGTGTATCATAATACATGTGTCAGACCTAATTGTACCTTTCTCATCCCATTATCTTGGAAAGTGCAAACGAAACATCTATTAGCAATACTACAAGTATTTTACATATTTATGTAGTATTTTTTATGTTTCTATTTACCAGAATTTTTAGATCGTTCTTTAGAAATACCCATTCATTTGTTTACAGATTTGTATTTTCAGAGTGTTTCATAAAAATCCGCTCTTGAAATAGCATGTTCGAACTGAGAGTTTGCGAAACTTTTAATTTACTACCTAAAAGCAGGAGCGTAAAGTGGGCTACGCTTAAAAACGCGGACTTTTGTTTTAATATAATTATTTTATCGTCTGTGATCAGAGACTTGTTTTGAAAATTGGCAACGGAAAGCTTTTTAATGTAGAATTGAAAATTTTTATCGGATTATGACGTTAAAAAGTTTTTTTTTCAGACATCATTTTTTAAAAAAATCATTTTTTAAAGTAAGTAATTTTACCTAATAATTATTTTGATGTCATGTTTAAATAGTTTTGAGAGTAGATTTTCTATCATCTTTCAAGAAGGCTTTTACCCCACCCATCGAATTATTTAGACTAGGAAATTTGTTCGATGGTATTAAAATGTTCAGTAACTGCATTCGAACGTTATTATGTCATTATATTAGTAGACATTATATTAATAGAATGTTCTAGTCATGAAAACATTTTTGGAGGGAATTTATACTTATAGGCCTGATATTTGAATGACTTCTGTAGAAACAATTTATACGTTTAGGAATATGTGTAGCAAGTGAATTTGATTTATATTTTTACTGTGTCTATTGTACTTTATTATTGAATCATTATTTAAAAGTAAATTATGAAAATTTTATTATCTTAAATAGCTGCTACCCGCGACTTCGTCCGCGTCGGCTTTAGAATTAGGTCCCGAGAGAAATGAAGCATGTGTGTTTGCGACAAAAGAAACTGCATTTAAATTGTATTTGCTTTTTACTTGTTTTAAATGAAGTATAATGCATGGTAGTATACTTCATTTAAAATAACAGAGTATGCAGAGTTACTAAATTTAGATTTTATTCAGGCATTTGGCGAATAGAGACAGTTACGACAGTATTTGCGAACTGTTTTGAAAAAGGAATATGTATGCTATATGCATGAATTTTAGCCATTGTTAATAGGAAATAGAGCAGCTTTCTATTAGTGAAAAAGTTTTAGAATCGGTTTTCTAGTTACAGAGATAGCCTAATGCCAAAAAGGCGCTTTTAAAATCAGTTACATTAGTTATTCTGTTTTGAAAAAACGAATAATCTCTAGTTCTTAACTCCTGTTGTCTAAGCCAACTTACTATTTCAAAATTGTCAACTTTGTGTAAAACACTTAGTTATTTATTTCATATACTTTCTAATTTGGCGTAAAATAGATGTCACTCTACTTCATGTTTGTCAATTTCACGCGATTCTACGTACTTGGAATTGCTTTCTTGCAAAGTAATGAATGATTTTATGCCAAATCTGGCAACCACTATGTTTTATTTTTTCGGTTTTTCATTAATATCCTCTAAAATAATTCGATTTTCGAAATTTAAGTCAGCTTATCAGGTTCCTCGGAATTTTCTGAATCCGTGGACATGTTTCTCGAAATTCAAATCCCCACGGTTTAGGAGAAGATAGCCCAACAAGCTCTTGACAGCGGGAACAGCGGCCGTTACTTTTTTTTAGAATAGAGAGAAACTGAAGTGATACTGAGAAATTTTTTAGGACATAATATCTGCACAGATTTCAGTATTCCTGTAGTTAGTACAAAGAAAATAATTTTGAACGCATTTGAATATTTGAGCTGGTATTAAATGTTATCGAGGTTATGAATGACGAAGTTCAAATTTTCATCCGCTTTCAGGCATTGAGTCTTGTTGTGTATTCAACGAATTCAGATTATTAAATTATTTTCCATGCACCTGATGCTATTTCATTACGTAAACAAGTGAATGCAAATAACCCATACTCAACAGATAGAAATTTCAGTAAATAAATAAATGAAAGAATAGTATAAATCGTGATAATAATACCGTATTAGCCCGAATATAACGCTATACTTTTTGACTGATCGTTTCCCGTTTAAAACTTAACTCGCACTAAATTCGAGGCCGCGTTATATTCGGTCTAATACTGTAATAATAAATTGTAACGGGGAGAAGTTAATAATAGGAAAGTTAGTAAATTACCAAGACCGTTTTAGTTATATTTTGGAAGCATCTTTCAAAACGTACATTTCAGAACTTATTTCAGATTTGCTATTTTATGATCTGAGGCCCTTACCGAATGCATCTTCCTCAAAATTCTGCAAGGAAATAAATTAATTTATTTTCTGAGATTTTTTACGACTTTATTTAATTTAATAAAATTTTACCTTCAGATTTTTAATTTTTTTTTTATTTGTTTATTTAGTGTGTGTATTTTTTGGATACCAACTTAAACCATCTAGCCAATCCGGTGGTGTACTGGCTAACGAACCATTTCATCACGCCTTGATTCGAGTTCGATTCCTGGCTTGAGTCTGCGTGTTGCCTAGTCTGTACCTTTAAAAGGAGACCTCCATTTCAAAATGACCAATACTCCTTGCCCTTGGGGAAAAAAAAAGAACAAAATACCTTAAACCTTTTTTATTTAATTTCGCAAAATCTCTAGCCTTTTGTCCCTGTCTCTCTGTATACAATGCATTCACACAACATACATTTTGATTATTTTATTCTACTATTTCTTATTAGCTTAGCGACTTTTTTTATAATAGCCTCAGTTTAAAATATTCCCCTTTTCTTTTCCACTCATCTCACTTTCTGAAATACTTTCTCCGATGCTAATTTAGTCGACAATGCGCCGCGTAATCCCCTTAAGATTTAAGCGCCGAATTAATCTAGACTAATTAGAGTGGAAGTTTCAGTAGTTAAATTTTAAGTCTTGATCCCCGTACGGAAAGTTTATTTGGTCGTTGCCGAGGCATTAAGGTGGAACGATTCCACCGTTCTCTGCATTGCTGAAGTGATAAATTTTCGCATTCTGGGATTTAATTCTGTGCGCTCATCCATCCGAGACAGATGATAAATATCAACAATATTTATCATTGTCGCTGCATGTTATTTTTTAAAAAAAGAAAGTATTCTCATGAAGGGCGAAAAAAAAAGACCTTCATTCAAGCGATCCTCATTTACATTTAAGATACATTCCTGGATGAAGCGCTTAAAAAAAAAAAAGAGAGGAAGTAAACTTCATGAAGTAAGGAAAACAATTATTCAACTAGCCGCCACATCTCTATTTATAGTCCTTTGAAATAGTAAACGTTTTATAGATTAATACAGTGTTACTAATTGCGGTTCAATTTTTCACGATATTAGACCATGAAGGATTTAAATATTTTAATCGAGCATGTAAGGGGAAGAAGCGAAGATAGATAGTTTGTGAGTAATGTGCAGTATTAGTAGATTTGTTTCAATAAAATGGATTATGCAGAACCGTGTATGTAAATAAATATTTTGTGGAATCCAAAATGGTTGTTTTATGTATCATTTTTTTCAACGGGCGCATCTGACAACTAATAAACGGAAGCCTTATGTTAAAATATCCCGTGGCAGTTTTAACCCTTTAACGGCGCAGTGTCCCCGCTCTCGGAACATCAAACTCTGACGTTTTGACTGTTGCCAGTCACGGAGAATAGATTGGATTTCTATAAAAATAGTTGCGGGTGACAGAGCTCCACGAGAATCCTTTACTTTTTAGCTCGTCCTTTCCCGTAAAAAAATTTTTCACGATTATTTTTACAGCCCTGACATCTGCCGAAAAATGGAAGAATGCGAGAACTGTTGCAAAGATTGCCCAATGCTGAAAAAAAGCGCAGCCGTTGCCATCACTAGATTTAACTACCAGCAAGATGGCGGACGATCGAAATGTTCATCGCGTGCCACAGATCGAGAGACCCTTTTTCGACGACAGCTGTCGTCGAAAAAGGGTCTCTCGATCTGTGGCATGCGATGAACGTTTCGATCGTCCACCATCTTGCTGGTAGTTAAATCTAGCGATGGCAACGGCTGCCCTTTTTTTAGCATTAGGAAAGGGTTGCGCCTCAACGGGTCAACAGAAAAGAGTACTTCAAGGTTTTTTCTAAGCCATTTTATAATTCTCTCCAAAAAATCCAAGAAAAATGGTAACAGAGTATATGCTCGATGTATAAAGCCGGGCTTATAATGACAATTATTTTTCAATATCAACAGCAGCATCTTCAACGAATTCCTCTGAGTTTGATTCATAGCTAATACCGAAAATATCGGTTTTTCGCCTCATCAAATATCAGCTGCACACAAAATTACAAAATAGCACGAAATACTGATTTACACGAAATACTGATAAACACCACGCAGAGGTCACTATTTTAAAACAATAACTTTACAGGTATATTGGTTTGTTTTTGTTTTTTCCTTTAAGAAATGTGGAACATTTAAAAAACAGGTTTTTGTCCTCTTTTACTTTGGGGGCGAAATTTAAAATTAATATTAGGTATTTTCTTTTTTTTTTTTAATCTGTATTTTTTTTTTCTTTGAGATATGAAGGATAGATAGATCGCACCCACGGAGGGGGCTATTGGGGTTGAAGCGCCCCTAAAGGTGGATGCCACAGATAGTACATATAGAGTCGAACACTATTTCATCGTCAGTCAAGGGATCCGATTGTCATTGACCCTACAATAAAGTGACCATTTTTCCTGAACCGAAAATCAGGACACTTCCAAATCGCAGAGTCGGTAGGAGTAAAAATCAATCCCGAACACCCCCCTCCCTCACCCCAATTTTTTTTTTTTTTTTTCTACAATAATTTGATTTTCTACTTTTATGAGAAAAGTGAGTTGAAAAAATATTGCGAATATACAAATAAAATAGGGCTATTATATAAACTTAGGTTTTAAGTAATTTTATTGTTAATTTTTCGATAACTTTTCAAAATAGTTTGCTTTCTAACAATAACTATAGAATCACCATCCATTGATTATAGGTATGTATTAATACATATCATAAAAAAAAAATCATTTTCATCAATAAAAAAAAAACGGTTTTAAATACAAGTAACAAAATCTTTGTAAATAACATAACCATTTTCACGTGAATTTATTCCCAATTTATTTTACATGTATTTATTTATGTATTTATTTTTCATAAAGCAGGACTTTGGCGGGACAGGAATGGAAAGATGGGACATTTTAGGGTTCTGTGGAGATAGCAGACATATATGTAAAAATCAGGACTGTCCCGCCAAAAGCAGGACGTCTGGTCACCCTACAACCGAGAAATGTTAAAAGCCAGCTTCTGCTCTATGAGTGAGAAGCTGAAGCTGATACGGAAAGTTTTGACGTTATAAAAGTTGTCGGTTATCACTGTAAACGAGGTCACTGTAACCAAGTTGAACTGTATTCACAACCCACTAAACTAAAATTCTTTGTCAGCCAATGGAAGGATATAAGCGAAAAATAAATTTTTGTCTAATATCGCCCCACCCCACGTACACACACACACCTTATTCACGAAACACTTGTCATGAGAATTAATCCTAACTTGCGTGTTAAAGTCATCGGTAAGATATCGTACCGATGACTTTAACACGCGTTTCAGGATGCATTCGTGTGTCAAGTGCTTGGTGAATAAGGCCATTAGAAGTTTAGGGTAGGGAATGCAATCCCGATCTCGCACAAATATGTGCGGGACTAGTCCCGCGGGATTAAGACCGTAATCCCGCTGAATTGAAACTGAGAAATAAATTATTTTTATTACAATTTCACGGCACTTTCGCAATCATCAACTGGCTAAAAAAATGTTGCTTAAGATGCACAATAAGAACCAGTAATCATGGGCGCTCATACCTAATGGCTGGTAGGGGCCATATTCCCCCACTCCCACCCCCAGCTCATATTGTTATGATTTAGGTACTGGTAAAACGCAGAACTGCTTCAACACTAAATAGTGTATTTTTCTGGGACAGGAGCCTCGACTTGCCCCCCCCCCCACATACACACACACCCCATAAACAACCATATAGCCGCCCATGCTTTAAAAGGTGAACTTCAGTTAACCACTAAAAAATGTATGGCTCCTTCATGGTTTCATACAAAGAAAAGAAATATCTTTTGTTAAGCGCTATCTCTATCAAAACTAGATGAAGACTATACTCGGGGCAAACCTTACCTGATAACAGAGGAGAAGGCTAGAGGAGCCTTTTCACTATTTTCCGAATGTATCACTCCGACAGTCGTTTCTCTTTCCAATTATTTGGCTGTCAATATCACAAAGCAACCCAATCGCAAGGCGAATCTGCATTTCTGATTCCCGCCAGCATGAAACAGGTCTATCATTGGTCAAGCGTCTGGGAAGGCGTTGCATCTAATTTCTGACTTAATTTCGTAATCCTTTTAATTATTGAATTCAAATAAGACAAAATATGCAATTATTTTATAACATACACGTTATTTTAGCACTTAATAGTTGATAAATGTCTTAGTTCTGTAAAAAGCAGGGCAAACGGAAAGAACTATTTGAAAGCGGCGGAATCACACGGTCTGCAGCATTCCCCCCATTATCAGGTTAGGTGTGCCCCGAGTATAGAAAGACGAGTGCCTCTTTACGTTGTCTTGTTTTACATTCTTCTTTTGAACAACTAAGAAATAACAATATATTATTATGAATATCATGACTAGAATTTTCATATTTATGTAAGGTATTGTATTAATTATCAAGATAAAGCATTATTATTAAATTTAAACCTGATAGTGCTTAAAATTTTACTTTTTCCTTCTTTTCTCTATCGAAATCAATTTTTAGTTGAGTAAAGTATCAATCCCGCGGGATCAACAAATCTCAATCAGTCAATCCGCGAACACAGTGCGAGATTGCATTCCCTAGTTGAGGGGAAAGAGAATTTTCATCATAAAAGGAATCTGTTCCTAAAATCAGTGAAAGGAATCAGTGTCTCTAATAATTTTGGCAAAGGAAATGATGAGTCAGTTGGCAAATGTTCCTTTGTGTATATAGATTATTTAAATTAACTCATCTATTAATCCATCACGGACAAGGAAAATGTCAAAATAAGCAATATAGATTAATACTTTGTTGCTTTCGCTTTTCACTCGATATCATGCCTTTAAATAGGTCTTTCTATTGTAGAAAGAAGAAAAATAAATTATCTGTTTTTTTCTGTGCTTGATTAGCCTTGCGAAAGTTGCTCGTACGCAAAATGATACTTAAATTGTTTTAAAATGCCAAGATTTACTCGCTGAGCTTCTAAAAATCAATTTTATTTTCCTCTTTAAACGGTTTTATGCAGAGGGTTTTAAGGTAAAAAACACGTATGACATTCATGTTAATGGAAAGGAGTCCGTTTCGGAGATAAGTTTTAAGAGATTTTCATTTTTTTAAAGTTATAAAATTGTTTAAACATTTTTTCAGAATACGTAATAATTCAAAATATTGTTATGTTTGAAGATCTGTGCCCTAAATCCTATTGATACAGTTTCTGGCATTTTGTTTTTAACCCTTTGAGGCGCAACCCTTTCCCAATGCTGAAAAAAGGGCAGCCGTTGCCATCGCTCGACTTAACGACCAGCAAGATGGCGGACGATCGAAACGTTCATCGCGTGCCACAGATCTAGAGACCCTTTTTTGAACGACAGCCGGCTGTGACACAGCCAGCTGCGTCAAAAAAGGGTCTCTAGATCTGTGGCATGCGATGAACGTTTCGATCGTCCGCCATCTTGCTGGTCGTTAAGTCGAGCGATGGCAACGGCTGCCCTTTTTTCAGCATTGGGCAATCTCTCCAGCTGTTCTTGCATTCTTCCATTTTCCAACAGATGTCAGTGCTGTTAAAAATAATTGTGACAATTTTTTTACGGAAATGACGTGCTAAAAAGTAATGGATTCTCGTGGAGCTATGTCACCCGCAACTATTTTTTTAGAAGTCAAATCTATTCTTCGTGACTGGCAACAGTCATATCGTCAGAGTTTGGTGTTCCCAGAGCGGGAACACTGCGCATTAAAGGGTTAAATTATTGTTACGTAACTGTGTAATACTTCTCGTAAACATCTCAATCTTCAATACAGAATTTTCCATTTTGCAAACGTGAACGAACAACTAAATCGAATTTCATTAATGTATTTCTAAAAAAGGTTTCTTGTTGCTTTTGAAGAATTTTTCTTATGTCTACTTATATATTACGCTATCGCATGCGATACCAAAATCGACGCTATTTCTACGCTGTGAACGGCAACAGCTAGATGTACACATTAGCGCAATAACAATAACGCATGCGCAAAAATCCAAATTAATACTCCAGTGACGTCCAATGGAGCAAGCCTATGTCACGCAGTCGCTAGATTACAAAATAACAATAACGGATACACGAAAATGTAAGATCTTTCGGACTTTTTCACAGCTTTAAAATATCGAATTGACAGCACTTGGTGCATACCTCGCCCATCTAAAAAGTGTCACCATGCATTGGGCTAAAGCATATTTTAGCCATTCGCTGTTTCAACATCGACTTTAGGATGTCACTTAAAATGGGTAACAACCCTAACCTAAATAAATTGAATGACAAATACTGTTAATACCAACGAGATATAATAGGAAAAGAAGTCGGTGGTTAAAACAAAGAAACATGATTTTCACTGAAATGAGTCTTGAAACTGAGTCAACACTGCACTAGTATATGTATGTATATATATGTTACAGTGAAAACCCGAAATCAGTCAAAACCCGAATTAACTAGGGAAAACGCGTTCTGACTGAGTGCGTTAGGGAAAACCCGAATTAACTAGGCAAAACGCGTTCTGACTGACAGCGCTAGGCAAAACCCGAATTAACTAGGGAAAACCCGTTTTATTCGAGTAGTGGTAGCACGTTTTCGAGGGGCCCCTACAGCGGACGCCTATTTTCCAGGGGGGCCCCCTAAAGCGATGGCTAGACCCACTGATTTTTTTCGGGTCTCGCAAAGAGCCAGCGTTAGCATATTTTCGAAGGAGGGGCCCCTTACAGTAGTGGCCGAACGCCATGTTTTCCCATGTGAATTCAGGAATGTTAATGCTTTATCCACTAAAAATTGGATCTTGCTCCCCCTTCGAAAATATGCTATTGTTGGCCCTTTGCGAGCCCAAAAAACCTCACTGTGTCCAGCCACCGCTGTAGGGGGCCCCCTCGAAAATATACTAACGCTGGTCCTCTGTGAGACACAAAAAAACATCAGTGGGTCCGGCCACCGATGTAGGGGGCCCCCTGGAAAATATGCTAACGCTGGCCCTCTGCGAGATCCAAAAAATATCAGTGTGTCCGGCCATCACTGCAAGGGGCCCCCTCGAAAATATGCTAACGCTGGCCCTTTGCGAAACCCAAAAAAACATCACTGGGTCCAGCCATCGCTTTAGGGGGCCCCCTCGAAAATATGCTAATGCTGTCCCTTTGCGAGACACAAAAAAACATCAGTGGGTCCGGCACCGCTGTAGGGCCCCCCCGGAAAATATGCTAACGCTGGTCCTTTGCGAGACCCGAAAAACATTACTGCTTCTGGCTATCGCTTTAGGGGGCCCCCTTGAAAATATGCTAAAGATGGCTCTTTGCGAGACCCGAAAAAATATCAGTGGGTCCGGCCATTGCTGTAGGGGCCCCCTGGAAAATATGCCTCCGCTGTACGGGCCCCTCGAAAACGTGCTACCGCTACTCGAATAAAACGGGTTTTCTCTAGGCAATTCGGGTTTTGCCTAGCGCTGTCAGTCAGAACGCGTTTTGCCTAGTTAATTCGGGTTTTCCCTAACGCACTCAGTCAGAACGCGTTTTCCCTAGTTAACTCGGGTTTTGACTGATTTCGGGTTTTCACTGTAACATATATATTTTTTTAAAAATCTGAAATTCTTCCAGATTTCATTTACGCACTTGAGTGTGCTTTTACTCTCTCTCTCTCACACGAAACCACCAAGATTTTATATGTCGGTTCCAAGTATGAAGTATGCTTCAATATGGCACAGTGGTTATGTCCTTGGAAATAATAGGCAGGCGAAGCGTGAAGCGGGTCTTATCGCGCGTCTGTCAACCTAACTGAAACCACCACCACCGTCAGACTATCACCAAAACTCGCCCAGAACGATGACCAATGGCGATATTTTGTGCATGGACCCAATGACTGACTATCGCCAAATTTGGCGATATTTTGGAAAAACTCGCCGAGGTCGACGGCAGACGACGAGATTTTGGGCATGGACTAAACAATGACTGTCTACAGTTAAAAAGTCGCCGAGCTTGGCGACTTTGGCGTAGTTCTTGAGGGAGGCATGTGTCCATGGTCGGACCATTACCTAACTTATGTGATAGGACGGTATTGTGCTTGAAATGGATAAATGCCCCTAAAATTGCCATTGACCGTAATGTGTTGGAAATCTTTTGAGTGTAGCAGAACTATAAATGATAAAGACACTTCTTTTAATGGAGAAATTCATTTTGTAACTCTTAACAGCATATATAACTTCTGAGTCGTTTGAAATAGCTCAATACCTCTAAAATACGCTTTGATGAATTTCGGCCCATAGAGTGTAATGTATTTCGAATCTTTTGGGCATTCCTATAGATAAACTATCCAGTCGAATAGAACCGAAAGGGGAAGTGCACAACTAGATGTTACAATAATCCTAAATATAAAGTTTCGACATTCTACGTAACATTTTTTGAGATATGCGAGTTTAATGAATTTCGGCCCATAGAGCGAAATGTATTTCGAATCTTTTTGGCAGTCCTGTACATAAACTATCCATTCGATTGAGACCAAAAGAGGAGGTGCACAACTAAAACCACACAAAATGCAAGAATATATATTAAAAACTAAAGAAAACCCTACCCAAGTCCCTAAAATCAACAAAAATTGAAAAGTGATACAGCGCGTAGAAAAACTCGCGTAGACAAAAAACCCGTGATTGAAAGCAATAGCACCCTCAAGTGCTAAAAAATAATTTCACAATGCAAAAATGGCATAAAAAAAAGAGTAATCTATCTATATATAAATACACTAAGCAAAATCTTTCTGCCCCTTTTGCAGCCCATTGCATGAACGGATGAGAGTGAAATTCGGTATAGTTAAAGTTCGTATGGAGGTGATTATGCGAATGATAAAATTTTTGTAATATATGTTCATGCACCGTCTTATGTATATGCTAATCATCGCTTTAAAACACTTCCCCAACACTTCTGTTTGATTTTACAAAACACCTAGGCTGAGAAATTCCCAGTTCCTCTCGAGGCAAACTGAATAGTTAATTGGATAATGGCGCGAAGCTGTAATCTAACAACGGCATCTCGCCACTCCATTTACCACCAACCACGCAACCCGCAAACAATCACGAAAGCGGATCTGTCTCCTTGGATTTCGCCTGTCTACATTACATCACTGGAGAAGTAGTTATTACATGGCGCGAAACGCTTCATTGGGTGGCTAATTCTCGCACGATTACTTTGGCACGTAATTTATTTTGTTTCACTTTACCGCATTTAGTTTTTGCTGTTGCTCTGAAATTACAAGAGCTATCGTATTCTGCTGCAGATATTTTTGTATGCTGCGTGGCATTTGCTGGCGAAGTTAACCCTTTGAAGATGAGTATTTTCACATCAGTATAGAAAACCAACGGGATAGACTGCCGAACGCTGAAAGAGTGCAGCCACTGACATCTATTCATTTAACTACCAAAAACATGGCGGTCGATCGAATGGCCCATCTGTCGAACATAAATAAGGTGTTAAGAACAAAAGTGTGCTACTTCAATGTAAGCTATGCGAGTCGATCCTCTAGTTTTACTTTATGTGTAATAGTAACAAGTTTTTACTTTATGCGTTTACTTCCAAATTTCAAATTTTTTAAAGGGCATCGCGCCCTTTCCTATATATATGTACATTTTTTTTTTCATGCCGATGTGCTCAGCTCTTTTTCTTTAGTACGGATAAGCCCTACCTTTAAAAAAATGAAGAAATAAGCCTTCTTTTTTTTAAAGCATTTAGTTATCAAATCGTAATCTACAAATACATAGTTCTCTTTTTTTTTTTTTTTTTTTTTTTTTTTGGAAAAACGTAATTCTGTTAGAATTTTTTTTAATAAGGAATAAGCAAATCCACCATCAAAGCCTGCTCACAAGCAAACCCATCCATCCTTTCCATCTGCTACCAAATGGCAGACACTTAGAGCAGGAAATTTTTCTACCAAAGTTTGATATAATGTACATAGGTGGTTAAGTAATAAAAACTGTGACTTGTACACATACTTCCCGAGCGGGTGAAATCCCATGCATGGATTCAACAGACAACAACAGCAAGCAAATAACAATAGATGAAGCTAGTAGTGCGTAAAACTCTGAAATTTACGAGAGGAAATATGGAGGCGTGGTGGATATATGGTCAGCTGTTGAAGTGCGAAGTATAATCCGATTTTTGTGATTAAAGAAAACCTCCCCTGCAGGAATTCATCGTCAACTAGTGGAAGTGTGCGGTCAAAGTGTAATGATGGTGTGGTTTTGACGGAATGAATTTAAGGAAGGAAGAACAGAAGTAATCCCTCCAGCCCGGATCTCGCACCCGGTGATTTTCTTTGCTTCGGGCCGTTGAAGAAGCATCTAGAAGGCCATATTTTCCAAACAGATGCCGCAGTTCAGGACACCGTCGTAAGGTGGCTCAGTGACCAAGGCTATGATTTCTTCGACGGCAGTTTCGACAAATTGGTATACAGATAGAACAAGCTTTAGTGTCCTTGGAGGTTATGTTGAAAAATAATCCATACCAAATGCTTTTATATCTGTGTATCTCTTAGACGGTTAAAAGACTTGTTACTTTACTTTTTAGACCACTGTCATATTTTGTACTAAGTTGTTTGTTTCACAATCTTATGCGTAGGGACCAGTAACCACAAGGAAGGAAAGAAAGTTCCCTTTTAACCCCTTAACTGTCTCCTTAGGAAATACCCCTCTCTGATTCAATAAAATGAGCTTATATTGGACGATTCTCTGTGCGAATTGAAGTTATTCCATGCAAAAAAAAAAAAAAAAAAAAAAAAAAAATTGGGAGAATTTATACTATCAACAATTTACTGAGGAAATTATTTGATAAAGACGTATATATACTTCCGGGGCAGTTAAAGGGTTAAAAAACAATAGCTGTACAAAGATAGGATCCGGTGGGATGACAGGGGAAAATTGTCCTTTTCTCAATGAAAAGTGCTTTAAAAAAAAAAAAAAAAAAAAAGAATTATGAACACTGGTGTGAGCTATCTCCATCTCTAAATCAGCGGTGAACAGTAAATTAAACATAAAATAATAAAAAACTTTTTGTAAAATAACACCGTAAAGTTTATTTCAACGGCAAACAGCTGTTTCGAGCAAAAAGTAAAGTATTGAAGTAAACTTTATGATGTTATTTTACAAAGTTTTTTTTTAATTATTTTATGTTTTAAACACCAATTATTTTGAGTGATTTTATAAATAAATTAAATACTCGCAATGAAAATATTGCATGAGGCCAAGCTTTACACACAAGTAACACCGGAACGATTTTACCCGTCACTAACTTCTTACCTAAAAGCATTTTTCTGACACCGTTTAATTAAAAACACATGACATCGTGCTTTTTTATCTGCTAATTGAAACAAATGAGTAGTTGTAATACTAGAAAATTAATTTTTTCAGTTCCCTTTGCGCAATTAAACGGATGATGTTTAGTTTCGCCGAGCGCTCTGAATTTGATAAAATGCAGAGATAAAGCAACCGATTCTAAAAGCTTGTTAAGAAATTTATTTATAAAAGATTTTTATGTAGATTTTTCACTGACTTTTAAATACACGCTTTTTCTTTAACACTTTCAAACACAGTTGAAAAGTGTTTACGATTTTGGTCAGTATGTCTGTCTGCCCATGTTCCATGCTGGTCAATCGCGTGGTTATTATACAAGAACAAATCATGATCTGGCTGAACTTCAGAGGGATTATTTTCGAAATTTTGTTACATAAAATAAATTTGTGTTGGAAAGTGTTTTATGATTGATATGTTGTCATGATTTATCTTTCTTGTTTAATTATAAGTTTAAAATTTCAAATTCACATTTTATTGTACAGTAGACTCTGGATTAACAAGGATCGGATTATCCGGGTTGCGGCTTATCCGGGACAGTCCCAGTTCATTAGGTTGATGATGTATGGAAATCAGCATAGAGCACCACTATTAACCCTTGGAGGCGCAGCCCTTTCCCAATGCTGAAAAAAGGGCAGCCTCACAGCCAGCTGCGTCAAAAAAGGGTCTCTAGATCTGTGGCACGCGATGAACTTTTCGATTTTCGATCGTCCGCCGTTTTGCTGGTCGTTAAGTCGAGCGATGGATACGGCTGACCTTTTTCCAGCATTGGACAGTCTATCCAGCTGGTCTCGCATTCTTCCATTTTTCAGCAGATGTCAGTGCTATTAAAAATAACCGTGACCATTTTTTTACGGGAAATGACGTGCTAAAAAGTAAAGGATTCTCGTGGAGCTATGTCACCGGCAACTATTTTTATAGAAATCAAATCTATTCTTCATGACTGGCAACAGTCAAAACGTCAGAGTTTGGTGTTCCCAGAGCGGGAACACTGCGCGTTAAAGGGTTAAAGAACAAAATTTGAATTATCCGGGATGAGGCATTTCCAAATCACCCCGGTTAATCGAGAGTACAATGTATTTTAAATTCCCCATTTTCACTTGTTGTCTAAATTAACTATAAATTGTATAAAAGCCATTTTCCAACATTAAAATACTTTTCAAACCTCAAAAACATATCTATTAATTTATTTCAATAATATGTTTGATATTGAAGATTTACTCTTTAAGCAACTGGGACAATTTCGATATACTGAACAGCTTTCACTACAGGCTAACGCAATACACAAATATCGTGGCGATCGAAACTTATCCAAGGAATGAAACAGAAAGACAAATGCAAACCTAAGTTACGAAAATTTTTCACCTGTGGTATCAAAAAACGTTTTTCTTTTACTGCACGCAAAATGAAAAGTTCTTGAAAAGAATTCCGAAATGTTTAAAAAAAAAATAACTTGACATTGTCCTGTCCATAACACTTACGATGACAAGTAATATTCACTTTAGATGTATGAATTAAAAAGGAAAAGAAAGAAAAAAATCTGTTATTTTTTTAACACGAAGATTAAAAAGAATCTTTTTAAGAGCAGAAAATGTATGCCATGGGCTGTGGAACAATAGAATTATTCGCTTGGAAAAACGGGAGCAGGAATATAAACATTTATGAGAAGAGCCATACATTTTTTTTTTTATAGAAAAGAGGATTCCTTCATAAGTGACAAGGAAAAAACGGCTGTTCAAATTTCATGACCTTAAATGAAGTTTTAATGCTCAAAGTATTCAGCACGATTTTTCAATTGTATTATTTGCTTTTACTTTCTTGGCATTGGGAGTGTGAGAATTCTGTTTACAAATACTGTCTCGGATGTCATTTGCGACATTTGAAAATTTAAGTATTCCTGTTAAGTTTCTTACCAAGCTTTTTTTTTTTCCTTTCTTTTTCCTTCTAGATACTTTTTCGTGATTTTTCACAAAGGGAGAATATATTCAAATTTACGTCTATGTATACTTATTCCGCTCATGTTCAATCACAAATATGCATAATTTCGCTCAAACTTTTGTTCAAGCGCTGTGGCACAAATTCTTCTACTTCGTATGTAATGTAAAGCCCCGTTTATACGTCTTTCAAGGGAGCCATCCAAAACGACATATAAATGAAAAGACGTACAGGTATAAATGAACCATTAATAATCAAATTTCATTATTACTTATTAAACGCTACTAAAGCAAATTTATGTAAATATAAACTCGGCAAATCTTGCCTCGTCAGGGGAAGACCACCCTGAACTCCCCATATTTTTTAGTTTCATTATTGCCATATTAAAATGATGTTAATTGACTCTGTCGTTTTATCTCTCATCTTTCGTGTATTTCGCCTGGTAACCTATTTATAGAAAAATACATGGGATGCCTATTCTACAGCTTACTAAATATTGTAACAATAAATTAAAGCTGTTGTGAACTAATAGTATTTAAATATATGTAAAATTATGTCGCTTTTGGGACACAATTTTCGGACAATTTTCAATAAAGGGGATAAGAGATCAAATGACATAGTCATTAATAATAATTTTATGTTTTTTAAGGAAGGTACTAGTAAATTACTTCATAGTAGTTTTTACATTGAAAAACAACAACTGAATTTTAAAATGAAACATTCATTATAATAGCGAAACGAATCACGCCTTTATTGTACTGTATCTTGAATACTGCACATGTAGCACATCTTTAGAACTATAACGTCCTAAAGTTTGGCCCGCAATTTTTCAAAGGTTGCCCATACCTGTTCTATATAGATAAAAAGCATTCAGTATGTGCATAAAAAATCTACTTTTTGTTATGTATTACTATTCCTTGTTCAATATGAGCAGGGAACTTCGGTTTTAGTGAACTTCGGATATAGTGAACAAAATTTGCTGGTCCCCAGAGATTCATTTTAATCGTCGTTGACTGCATATACACTTTTAAGGGTTGAATGCATTTGCATCTCTAGATTTGGCTGCCATTTCCTTTTTTAGGTGACAAGTTTTTCGTTTTTTTTTTTTTTTTAGAGTGTGTACACATTTTTCCTATATATACGCATAATTACAGATTAAATTCAAAGAATTTTACGTATTTATTTATTTTTCCTTGAAGTGTGAAGGGGAAAAGTATGAATTCTGCGTGATTTTTGCTATTACAGTGGAACCTGCTAAAGTGACCACCTTGGTAAAGAGACCACCTGTCTAAAGTGAACACTTTTATGAAATTCCATTGTAACTCATAAAAAATGTACGGGGGAAAATATCCTGTACAGTGACCACCTGCGAAAACTGTATAGTGACCAGATAATCTGCCAAATTTAAGTTTTTTAACCTGTCAAATGTGACCACTTTCCAGTATAAACTGCCTCTTAAATATAAAACACATTCAGATAACATAGAATGCTATATCCCTTTTCAGTTGTTTAACACAAGATTTGATCTGAACACTGATTCTCTCTTCTGTAACACTTGTTCTCAATAGATGAATAAAAAAAATTAATAAATAAAAGATAAATAAATTTAAAAGGAAAACTTGTTTTAGTCTAGATTCTTTTATATTTCTGTTGATGCTAAAATTGATTCAGCATGGTTTCCGGTAAGAGGTATGTGGGATGCAATTAATCACATATTTACAATTACTTTTGATGAAGTTAATCACACATTCATGAGTACTTCTGATTTCCCTTTACCTATTCTAAATGTAATACTCTTGCCATTTTAAATCTCCGATCTGTCAATAATGCTATTTCTAAATTTACTTTGGTTCTATCGATTGTAATGCATTTTGTTGGCGTCTAGTCTGTGAATATATTTAATTTTCTTCCTTTCTCACAGGATTACAATAATTTTGTCTAGGCTACAAAAACTATATTCTGATCACCCCTATGGCGAGTATCATGAACTATATTTGTGCAAACATGAAAATAACCCAAACATTCAAACTGTACTTTAGTAATATGTCAAGCTGAAACAAGGAAATTTATGTTTTTTATTGATATTTATTATTTTTTATTAATCATTGTGACCAAGAAGCATTAAAATACATATTGAAACGTAAGTATAAGGAAGTCGCACACAATTTGTATGTAATGTGCATTTTAATGTTTCAGTATTTTACTCCCTACACTCCTCTTTTTTGTTCATGAATATTTATTGATTTTGAGATGTTGTTATAAATTAACTGTAAGAGTGTGTGTGCAAGTGTTATTTGAATTTTAAGCATAAACAAATTTATTAAAGTGCTACCTTTGTAAGGTGACCACCTGTATAAGGTGACCAGTTTTATCGTTCCCGAGGGTGGTCTCATTAGGCAGGTTCCACTGTATGCTTAAATTTTCAAAAAAAATAAATATACTTATTTTTTAGTTAATGGCATTAGCATTTAAACATTGTCTTCGAAGCAAAAGTATGGAGCATATAAAAAATTTGACTTACACATTTTTTTTCTGACAATATTCAACTGTAACTTCAAATTACATACATCCCTGATGACGAATCTGTTTTTCTTATTTGTTTGATAAGATTCTAATTAATAATTTGGGGGGCGCAGAGCATTTTCAGGGGGGGGGGTGAGAAAAACCAAAGAGCAAGTAGTGATGCATGTTAAAAAAAAAAAAAAAAAAAAGTTATTTTATTTATTCTCATTTTTACTCAAAAATCTATCCATTTTCGCTTAAACGTTCATTCAAACTTTACTGATAGCATTATTTTGTAGAAAATTCGACTTAATGTTCATTGTTAAAGATTAAAAAACTGAATGTATGCTGAAAAATGTGAGGGCGGGGGACCACCGTAAGTTAGCCTTTGTTGGGGGGCGTGACGTGAAAAGGTTGAGAACCGCTGGCTTAAAGAATGAAATACATGTAGTTTGACTTTTACAGTTTTCCTGACTAAGTTTCAAAGATAAGCTTCTTCTATTACCTTCTCCGTTGTTCATACAGTTGATGTGCAACAAATTTTGATGATTGTGATTTTTTTTCTTTAACTAATAACAATTGTTAAATAATCAGATGTTTTTTCTATCCTCTAAGCAACAGCTTTCCTAATTTAATTTTGAGGTAAGAAAGAAAGCTTTTGAAAATATCTGAACTTAATGGGGTACTAAGGGATCATTACCTTTCTTATAAATAACTTTAATGTGGCGAGTGTAATCGCGACAAAAAAAGCATAAATAAGTCAATAAAAATAAAGAAGAGAATGGTGAACAATAGCAATCTGCTGTAATTCGAGTTTTTAATATAAATAAAATTAGTTTGGGAAATACTTTATGATGCAAGTTAATTCATTAACTTTATATCAAATAAATTCGATAATAGTATATTTCCTAGTTATAAAATAAAATCTGCACTCTACCTTCAGTTTTTTTTAAATGGAAATTTCACTATTGCCGCTATTTAGGTAAGCGGCACATACATTGGGGAAAGGGTGGGGATATTTTGAAGCGTCTTTTTTATGTAAATGATTAACAAGAAAGAAATAGTATGAGTAATCTTGGAATCGACCAGCAAGATAATAATATTATAAATGTAAGTCAGCGCTTCTCAACCTGTGGGGCGCGACCCCCCAAGGGGGGAGCAGAGCGTTTGCAAGGGGGGCGCGAGAAAAACCAAAGAGCAAGTAGAATTAGAGTAGTGGCAATTTTCGCTTAAAATGTTCATTCAAACTTTACTGATAACATTATTTTGTAGAAAATTCGATTAAATGTTCATTGTTAAAGATTAAAAAACCGGATGTATGCTGAAAATGTGAGTGGGGGGGAAGGCGCCACCGTAAGTTAGCCTTTGATGGGGGCGCGACTTTAAAAAGGTTGAGAACCGCTGGTGTAAGTCATAAAAACGGGAAATTAATAAATATCTCCGTCACAGTCTTCCATGGACTAAAGAGTTTAAGGAAAAACTCGGTATTATGAATGGCTTGGAACATATTTAAGCTGGCCGCTCCACGCATCGTGTGACTAACATTGGACTCAATTTTTCTAGGACCGTTTTGAGTAAGAATGAAAACCTTTGCACGTAAACAAAGCTTAGAATTGCCATTTATGGAGGCTAAGAAAAAGAACACAGGATTAGTCTTTTAATTCTACTCCTCAAGGGCAGGATAAAAAACAAAGACGATACTATATCAAGTTCTTTGAAACCGAAGATGATGTTCCTCTAACTCCGATTAGAAGAAGATCAGACTTTCCTTTTCTATGAATTATAACACTGTCGCCGATTAAGTGAAATGGCACTTTTCTCCCAGAAGATTGCGATAATCTTCTTTTTTACGCAAGATTCCCTCTACGAGATAAATTAGCAACAGATTTTTATACATCCCCCATTTGCTTTAATTGGATTTAACTAATTCTAATTTATTTATTTAGGTTTTTGATATTACTGGAATTATGTCATCGAGAATCATCGCAAAGGTTAATGCCACTTTAAACTGAAAGCGGTTTGAGAAGGGGAAGGTGTAGATCGGTTTGCATGCGATTAATCTTTGAAATCGTTGATTTTTGATTCAGATGCTTATCTTGTGCGATGCTTATCTCGATTATCAGTGTGGGGAATTTCAATGAGAAAATTGCATGAAAGAAATGTGTAGATCCGTTTTCATGCAATTAATTTTCGAAATCGCAGAGTTTGTGACACAGTGAAATTTCTCGAAACGGCCACCCCTATTCCACGTCCACGTCTCAGAACGGAGCAAAAATTTCAAGTACCGAATCAAAAGAACCTAGAAATGACATACATGTTACTCCTATTCGGCGGCCACCCCTCACCCTAGCCAACGGACAGTCCCAAATCCTCAAAAATATAACGGCCGACCCCCTCTTAGCGGTCAGTTTTGTTATATTACCAAGTAAGGATGAAATAATTTTCAAACAAGAATGATGCATACGGCTCAATAACAATATAGAACTACTAGCGACTTTTACAAAACGTAGCAAATGAGTTAGTAAAGAAAAAAGTATATATGTATTAAAGCAAAAGACTATGAATGAATATTTCAAACGATGTACATATAAACTGTAGTAGTTTTAAAATAAATACGTAGGGTATAATATGGAATAATTTTTGTTGCACGTACGATGATGAAATATGTATAGAAATTTTTAATATTTTATAATGCACATACAGTACATATTTCGTTTTTAATGTATTGGATATATAAAGATGTTCAACTTAGCAATTTTTAAAAAGTTTTATGTAAGCACCCCTATTCGCGACCACTTCTCGAAACGGCCACTTTCCTAGAAGAACCGATGGTGGCCGCCTTAAAAAAGTTTTACATTAGTTGATTATCTTATTAACCCTTTGACGCGCGGTGGTTGCGCCGTGAAACCACCTTATTTCCATTGAGTTTTCAAATTTTTTCCAAGTGAGAACTATATTTGTCCCCACTTAGAAAACAGTGGTCCCCACACAGCCCCCACTTAGAAAGTTTTGTATGAACCTATCCTTCAGAAGCAAATTAATAGTATACAAGCTGAATGTTTGTTCTTCGCACGAGTAGAATAGCTGCGTATGCCGCATTCAAATGAAACAAAAGCTCCTTGAACTCAATTCTAAAACTCTAAATGATACCTCATACATCTAAAAATTTGAAGTATCATTATGCTTTTAAATTGGCACAAGCGTGATCGAATGAGAATGAGCAAAGAAATGCATGTTTATGATAGAGAATTGTTCTAACCGAGTGTGCAGCATTGTTTCGAGAGGGAGCAAGATTACCATGTCGTCGAAAGATCTGTTTTCTTAGTTTAAGCTAGAAACTTTGATTATTAAAATAATTAAAATTTAAACTTTGCTGCAAATAAATTGCTTCGATCAATCCCATTTCACTAATAACTCTTTCCGGGCTCTTTTTTTTTTTTTTTCGTTTTCCTTCAAAACGGGCACTATATTGCGAAAAAACTTCAAACTGTAGTAGTCAACTTACGCCATCAATATTTGCAGTATTTTTGCAAAATTTATTCAACATCTCATGAGCATTCAACTGTTATTGTTTGAGTAACAAAGTATTTGGATATCAAATTTCATTTCATTCATTCCATTCCAACCGTTATAGCATGATGCGTGAACGAAATTGTAAGCGATGTTCGCGAAATTTTAAAATTTATTCGAAATCTAAAAAAAATTGTAAGACTTTACTAAAATTGAGTTACCACCTAATGCATGTTTCTGAATCTTCTTTCATTCATTCCAACCATTTTCACGTGATGCTGGGAATAAAGAAAATTTGAAATTCCTTCACATTTTCTACGCACTTGTGTTCTTTCCATTTGTTTTATTTTTTTCATTATGTTTTAAAGTGTATCATAATCCATGCATAGACTGCATTTGCTTTCTTGTTTCATTATGATGGAAAGTGTATCATAAACCATGCATAGGCTGTATTTGCTTTCTTGCTTCGTCTTTATTGTTTCATTATGTTCGTTATCATATTCCATTCTTCATCCGTACTTTTATTTCTGTTAAATTTCAAAAGTGAACCAACCCACATGTATTGGCATGAGATTAAAAGCACTCAAGAGCTAATGAAATTGAAAAACACTTCAACACAAAATACCGATGTGACAAACCCATTCAAGTTCTGAAGAAAAAGTATGAAAGACTAAACAAATGCCGAGGGAAAAAAAATAATTAAAACAAAGTTACATGCCATCCACTTTTCAAAGAGATTTAGCATAATACCAAAAAACCTTCTAAATCACCTGCAAAATCGATGGCTGTGCAAGTTCCCAAATTCTCATTAGTCCATCACTGTGCCTTACACAAGTCAATTCTGACCTTAATATGAGAAGGAAGCAAGGAAACACAGTAATTTCAATTACGGATGATTTTACGGAAGTTTAAATGCTGCGATCACTTCGCTTAAATGCTGAAACGTATTCCACCGTAAAATGGGGACATTACAGAAAATCATTTCTCATTTCTTTATTTTTTTCTTTAAATTTTACTCCAACAATCAAAAATCATTCTGCTTGATAAAGGATTATATAGCTGTGTTTGTGCACCGACTTCTCTTAATGAATGAAGGAAGTCAATGGGTTTCTTGAGTTTTTAATTTCCGTGTTTAAATGGAGCGTTTTGTTCCCTTTGAAGTATACAGCATTATGGAAAAATAATTGTACGCATTGCATATGTTTCTTTGAAAATGAAAATTAATTTAGACAATCGACTGAGCAATTGAAAATAATTATCCTTGCTCCGCTAGTTTTATTTACCGTTTTCTCTTCTCGTCAAAATGGTAATCGCAGTCAGTAAAGCGAATAAATTTGGAAAATAAAGTTCGTGTGTGAATCATAACTTATAACACAATAACTTATAATATCGTTTTTTCTTATTTTTCTCTGCTATTTTCGTATTTTTTCAGGCTATAAATTTGTTATTATTTGCTTCTTTCAAATTATTTTTTTTCTCAAGTAAAAATGTTGGTTTTTTTATTATTATTATTATTATTTATTAACTAATTAATGTATTTATTCATTTATTAATTGGCCATTTGACTGCTATGCAGCGGTATTGCGCTTTTGGAATGTACACCTTGCAAAAGAAGCATTCGAGAAAGAGAGAAATTTCCTCCGTTTGTTTCGTATATTAAAAGTTATTTATCATAGAATATGAGTTAGGCTATGCATAAATAGGATATTCCATATTTCTATTAAATTGTGCGTTTTTCAAAAACTCAATTGTTTTTCGCAAATCTAAAATAGGAAATTTCTCTCTTGCTCGAATACTTTTATTGGAGGGTGTATGAGGATTTTTATGGATAGCAGTCAAACGGTTAATTATTTGTAATCTTCAGAGAATCTGAACTATATTTTTTTTTTTTTTTAATTCCAAACGACATTGCAACACACTTTTTAGAATATATAAAAATCCGACACAATTTTAAATATTTTTTTTTATTTATAATGAAACCTTTTGTTATATATTTAATATATACTAAAATAGAACAGACATACAGATAGATATAATCTTTTTTTTTCTTTTTAATCGTCTTCAGACACCATCGAAAATCCGGATAATTGCAGCTGCTAGCTCCGATACCTCAGGGCTGTAAAGATTGGGCACTTGAACTATGCCTAGTTAAAAATACTTAATAAAAATAAAAAATAATAAAAAAATAAATAATACTTAATAAAAATGCCTTAATAATTTTTTATTTTTAATATAAAAATAAAATTAAAAATAAAAATAAATAAAGATAAAAATAATTTATCGCACTAAAAAACTTTAGTTTCGGCTTAATTTAACTTGAAAAGAAATTTCCAGCTTAGTCAGGATATTCTCATATCTTAGTCAATTCCTTGACACATCAACAACACATCACATCCACTTCAGCTAAGTTCCATATAATTTTGAGAAAATTTATTAACGGATCTATATTTTACACAGAAAGCACAAAATTATTCTGTATACTTTTTAAACACTTTTGAACTAAAAATCTAATCTTCTATTCTTCCACTCTAGAGATCAAGCTACTCCCAGTCATTCTCCTTTCCAGAGCATTGTAGATCTGTTTTGCTTGTGACAGAAAAAAAAAATGTAATTTATCTCTCATTACATCTGCATGACCGAAACAGCGTTTTATTAGGACATTCTACGCAGAAAATTAGCTTCTATTGAAATCACCAGTGTACAAACAATAGCCATTCACTCTCACTTGAACACACGCTCCACTTAGAATGCATTCGTCCTTCTGTAGTGTTTTTCCTTCTGCATTTATCATCGAGAAAAAAAAAAAAATTATTAATAAGCAGATTACAGGAATAATGTTGTTTACCAAATATCTCACACACTCTGTCACAAGCATTTTTGTTTTTAATCAACAATAAAAAGCCCTTTTACAAGAGAATTCAACCAAGTGGCATTAGGCGTATTTTCGCATTAACTGCTCATGTACTGGGATGTAACGATAAAACACATGTTCCTTGTCCGTTTAGCTTTACACTTTAACCCTTTGAGACACAACCCTTTTCCAATGCTGAAAAAAGGGCATCCGTTCATCACTCGACTTAACTACCAGCAAGATGGCGGACGATCGAAACGTTCATCGCGTGCCACAGATCGAGAGACCCTTTTTGGACGACAGCTGGCTGTGCGTCCGCCATCTTGCTGGTAGTTAAGTCGAGCGATGGCAACGGATGCCCTTTTTTCAGCATTGGGCAATCTATCCAGCTGTTCTCGCATTCTTCCCTTTTTCAGCAGATGTCAGTGACCATTTTTTTTTTACGGGAAAAGACGTGCTGAAAAGTAAAGGATTCTCGTGGAGCTCTGTCACGCGCAACTATTTTCATAGAAATCCAATCTATTCTTAGTGACTGGCAACAGTCAAAACGTCAGAGTTGGGTGTTCCCAGAGCGGGAACGCTGAGCATTAAAGGGTTAATGTCCGGTACATATTAAGAAACAATGTCGAGCGACAATGAACCCTAAAATATATTATTTTTTTAAATGGTCTGAAAATATAAAATTGTAACTTCAATTATTCTTATTTATGCAAAAACAATATAAATTAAATAATGATTTCGGAAATGATAGATCGGGGTTTCATTGTAGAAATCCATTGACTTAAATTGAAAGGACGTAGCTAGGAATTAATAATAATAATATATAATTAATGGTGAATGATTAATAATTAAAAGTGACGATAAAAAATAAAGTTTGTACATCAGGTTTGTACAACTAGGCCGCCACTTAGGGCAGCATTTTCTATTTTTTCATATCGCAATATATTGGATGCAGTCCTACCTATAACAAAAAATTATTTACTCACGAATGCATTCGTTTTGTCGAAGGTCACTTCTGGTGTCCAGTCATTTGCCATGATGAATAACTATATGAATGCGACCCTCTCAACATAACATGAACATGAGTTATATAGGCTCGAAAATCTACTCTCAGAAAAACATTAAGCCACCCCCTTCCTCCCCCCCCCCAAAAAAAAAAAAAAATTAAAATTCCTAGCTACGTCTTTCAATTTAAGCCAATGGATTTATTTCTACAGTGAAACCCCGATCTATCTTCCCGCATTCATTATTTAATTATTATAATAATAATTAATAATAATATATAATTAATATATAATTAATTTAAATAATGACTGACTAAAGGCATAATATACCGAAGATGCCCATAGGCATTAATTTATTGAAATTCTTTTGGGGGTCTTGTAAATAAGCTCTACAATAGATTTGAACTAACAATCGAGATGTACAACTAGCTGTTACAAATATATTATATACAAAATTTCAACAATCTACGATTAACGTTTTCGAGATATGCGAGTTACATACGTACGTGAAATACGTAATAAAAGTCGCCACGCTTAGCGACTTTCGGCGCAATTTCTGAGGGAGGCTCATGACTGTCGTCGAATCATTATCTAACTATATGGTAGGATGATATTGTTCTTGAAATGGATAAATGTCTATGTTATGCATGTAAAACTGCCATTGACCGTGGATTTTTTTTTTGTGTGTGTGTGTGTGTGTGTGTTCCTGTAGAAGAACTCTCCACTATTTTCGATGGTAAACAATATTTTTGATGGAAGGATTCATTTTGTAATCCTTATCAATATATATCACTTTTGACTCGTTTGAAATAATTTAATATCTGCACATAGAGCGTAATATATGGAAAATCTTTTGTTGTGGCCCTGCAAATAAACTATCCAGTCGATTAGAACCAAAATGTTATATGTTCAACTATGCACAACAATCCTAAATATAAAATTCCAACATTCTACGAGTATTAGTTTTTGAGATACGCGAGTTACTTACATACATACACACGTCCGTACAGACGTCAGCAAAAATCTTGACAAATTGGACTGACTTGCCGTCGGTCAAAAGGTATTGTACATGATGTACATGAACATACATACATGCGTAAGATGAGATGACAAGCAAAAACTCTTCAAAGTAAATTTAAAGACAGTCAAAAATCGCTTTTTTCGTCAAAGTCTGGATACAGAAATATTTCAAGATCACATTACTTCCTTTTACTTATTACAAGGAAGTAAAAATGGATACAGTGCATTCAATTTTTGTCAAGGTGGAAAAACCGGGACACTCCAGTGTCAAATTATTAAAAGAAAATATTATTTTCTTAATGATTTATTCGTAAATAGCAATCAAAATTCAAATAATATTAAACTGAACTCTTAACCTTTACTGTAACACTGACCTGGATTGCACTGACACTGATTCTACCTGACACGGGCAGAGACATCTTCATAATAACTTGAAAAATAATTAAATCGAAAATGAAACATTTAATTACTTTTAGTCATGTAACTTTTTATTTTGGAAAAGGAGTAATATATATATATATATATATTTAATGAGCAAGTGGTTATAAGAGAGTAATGTTGAATTCCGTACTGCACTTCTTCATAAAATTATACGTATTTAGGTAGAAATAATGACTAAGGGAGAAGCATCTATTTTCATTTTGAAGAAGTAAACAGTATTTTTAGTCTTAAAAGAAAGAAAAAAATCTTATGGAAGGGGAATTTTTTGAAAAAATTACTAACATCATTTTTTAATGCATAACCGCAATGAGACGGGGCCATCGCTAAGCAACGGGCCTGCTTATGAGTTGCCATCCCTAAAAATGAGTTTATCATTGAGGCCTGTTTTCCCCAGTCACAGTATTCTATTTTATTATTCTAAGTATTATAAATGTTATATTATTTTAAAACAATTTTTTTATACTTTTGTCGTACTAAAGAACTTTAGATGTAGGTAATCGTTTTGTGAATCTTGCGCCAGTTTCTTTCATGAAAATTTATCCTAAAATTCGAACATTTTGCTCTGAATGTAAAGGTAAGTGAACGCTTATAATGTATTTAGAAATTCTAAAAATATGTATGTAAATCATGTTTAGTGAATAATTACTCATGTGGTATTTATAAATAAATTATTTTAATCAGAAATCGTATTACTTGAGTAGTTTTTTTTCTTGTAAATAAGCATGACGTTGTGATACTATTTAGACAATTTAATTTTACCAGTTGAAAATGTTATTTATCAGTTATATATACCTTGATTATGTGATTAAGACTTACATCTGGTACAGTGCAGAAATACAGTAAATTATAAATTATTGATTTTTGCCCGTTTATACAGAAACTTGAAATGCAGTTAATATTTTGTACAAGCGTTCATTATGCTTGCTCAATTCCTAAGTTCGATTGAGAAAGCGACAAAAGAATAATATGTACTACATGAAATGTCTTTATTAAAGAATAATTAATTCAGGGATCGCGCTATAGAGCGTATTTTATCAATTTTCTCCAATATGCAGGATATCCCGAAAACACTGAAATGCGCTTTAATACATCATTTGTTAAAGATTAATCTTGAATTGTTTAAAATAACGTAGTAAATACGACTACGTTCATGAAATATTCATTATAAAAATGTCTTGTGTATTTAGTTATTTTAAAGTATACTAAATATCCACTTGTGAAAGTAAAATAAGCAATCGTGAATCATGAGAGTAAGCGCTACTTTGTTTTTCCTTCAAATTATATGCATCTATTTTCTTAATGTCAATATGTATCATAGCAAACAAAATAATCACGAGTTCGTACTTGAATTAGTAACACAATTACTACTTAAAACTACAATAAATAACTTTAGAAAGCACTGGGAAGCTTAAGAAATGCCTGATGTATACGTGAAGACTCGAGCATTCGTAGGCCTCTCTTTGGATGGCTCATCAAAACACACGCGGAGGCCCGTTACTAATTGCGAAGGCCCCGAATGAGACATCTTGTTACTAAGAAACTCGTATGGGCATTTCAGCTTTCAAAATGTACAAGCGTATTAACAAAGTTTAACATGGAACCTTTCTTGCACTGCAATAACAATAAACAGGAACATTTTTTTTTAAGTCAAATATTTCTGTGTCTTAAAGTCAAATACTTTTTGTATAAATAAATTCAGGTGAATTTACACTACTGGCCAAAAGTATTGCAAGTTTGAGAAATCTAACCATCGTTTCAAGCCCAGAAAAAGTGGACGGGAAATTGGCCAGATTTAAATATTTTTGAGAATTTATGTAATATAATTGGAAAGAATACATCTAAAAATCACCTAAAGACAAAATGAGAGCTTCAGGAACCCAACATTTAAGTTGGCACGATGAAACACCGAAATAAGTGTTGTAAAACAGTGTGGATTCCCTATCTAAAAGAGTGGCTGTTGTGATCTAAGTGAAGGCTGCTCAGCAACATAATAAATTATTTTTAGTTCAATTTCCTTTATTGATTATCCTCTTTTTGCAGAACTTGAAATTAATTCTTTATTTATTTTTATTCCGGAGAGCCAAAATGGATTATGATTACTTAAACAACTTATATATTTTTTATGCTATTTTTTCAATAGATTAAAAAAATATTTTTGCTCTTTAACCTAATGCTATCTTGTCTCTGAAGTCATTAATTTAACACGTTGACATTAAAAAATATCAATTATATTCATTTTTCTTTGACGGGGGAGAGGAGGCTTAATTTTTAAAACGGATGCATTTCTGAAACTTGCAATACATTTGGCCAGCAGTGTATTTACACAAAAATAGAAAAATGTAAAGACCTTTCATCGCAGAAAATTGTTAGGACGTGAATTTCTACTTCAGAAATATAGAGGTTCGTTAGGGTTATTTATAAAAATTATTACGCTACATTCAATATAGAGATGACCAACAAAAAAACCTCACCATTGGTTCTGCCCGGGATCGAACCGGGGACCTTCTGCGTGTAAAGCAGACGTGATAACCACTACACCACAGAACCACAGCCATAAGGCCGTCGTAACGATACAGGTGCTTTTCTTCTAACACACAGTTCATTCCTTTCTTCTGTGTATACACTGGATTCCACTTATGCAAGAATTACGGAGTATGACACTGTTTGTTTGGTTCGTTTTTTATTTGCGATTAACCCTTTAACCCGCAGTGTTCCCGCTCTGGGAACACCAAACTCCGACGTTTCGACTGTTGCCAGTCACGAAGAATAGATTGGATTTTTATAAAAATAGTGGCGGGTGGCATAGCTCCACGAGAATCCTTAACTTTTTTAGCTCGTCATTTCTCGTAAAATAACTGTCACGGTTATTTTGAACAGCGCTGGCATCTGCTGAAAAATGGAAGAATGCGAGAACAGCCGGATAGCCGGTTATCTAGAGAACCTTTTTTGACGACAGCTGGCTATGCGCACAGCCAGCTGTCGTCAAAAAAAGGGCCTCTAGATCTGTGGCACGCGATTAACGTTGCGATCGTCCGACATCTTGCTGGTAGTTAAGTCGATCGATGGAAACAGCTGCCCTTTTTCAGCATTGGGAAAGGGTTGTGCCTCAAAGGGTTAAAGCAGTCCAGAATTGCGAAGCTGTCAGTTGCTGCTGTTGTTCTGGTTCTCATGTCCACTGATAGACGGTTGCACTATTCGCGGAAATAGGTGCTCCCGAGGCACCTTATATAAAAAATATATTTTATTTAAGGAATTTTATATAAAAAATATAAAATTGCCCCCGAGGGGGTTGGATTTCTGTCTGGTCTGCTGGTCCCTGATTTTGAACCCATTTCAAATAAGGGACGAACCATCTGAAATCGCTATCCCCAGAGGTATTGTTTAAACATGGGGAACACTGGAGCCACGAACAGATTTTACGTGGTAGCGTACGCGGTGCCAACAGCAGACCACAGGAGAGAGGAGTTCACCCTCCCAAGCACTGGCGAATCCGGATGCTGCTTCACTTTCCGTGTTCTTACGGGAATGGAGTTCAGTGACTAGACCTCTGCGGGACAGCTCTCAGTCTTCGACGCAACTAATAACGCTTCAAAAGTCGAAGGGGCAATGATTCTTAAACGATCCCAAAACTCTCAATGAATTTCTACTGACCATATATTCCATTCAATCCATCCATTTATTAATCATTAATTTTTTTTTGCTATTTCATACTCTCAGAACAGTTCGCCATCTCATAAGTCACATTTTTACCTCGTGGGAACCAGTATCAGCCATTAGCGACTTGCGCTATTTCACGCCTCTGTTGGCATTGTCGTATTTTTGAACAAAATTGTTACCATTCTCCCTTGTTAGTCTTTTGAACTTTATTTCATTCTTTCTTTTTCACTTCACCGAAATTTTACTGAAGGAAAACGGAAACTGCCTTGATGGAATTTTGCATAAAATAGTTGAATGTCTCCGAAGGGTGTCAACGATCTCGTTCAAGATATATATATTCCAAAGGCACCGCGATCTCTGAGGAAGTTATTGAAATCTTTGCTATGCTAGGTAGAGTGTACTGCACTCCACACGGGGCGGTTTAACCCTTTAAGGCGCAACCCTTTCCCAATGCTGGAAAAAGGGCAGCCGTTGCCATCGCTCGACTTAACGACCAGCAAGAGGGCGGACGATCGAAACGTTCATCGCGTGCCACCGATCGAGAGACCCTTTTTGACGGCAGCTGGCTGTGCGCGAGCACAGCCAGCTGCGTCAAAAAAAGGGTCTCTAGATCTAGATCTGTGGCACGCGATGAACGTTTCGATCGTCCGCCATCTTGCTGGTAGTTAAGTCGAGCGATGGCAACGGCTGCCCTTTTTCCAGCATTGGGCAATCTATTTTAGCTGTTCTCGCATTCTTCCATTTTTCAGCAGATGTCAGTGCTGTTAAAAAGAATCGTGACCATTTTTTGACGGGAAATGACGTGCTAAAAGGATTCTCGTGGAGCTATGTCATCCTCAACTATTTTTATAGAAATCCAATCTATTCTTCGTGACTGGCAACAGTCAAAACATCAGAGTTTGGTGTCCTCACAGTGAGGACAACGCGCGTTAAAGGTTTAAAATCTACGCACCATTTTTGTTTTATTGACAACATAATACATTTTGTAATGCATTACTGAAATCTTATCTACAGGGTGAATCTAAACTCTTGGGAAAAACTTTAAGGGGTGATAGGGCAGACAATGAGGAATCGTAATCCCATAGCAATCTGTGGTGAAAAACGCAGTTTTAACTTACCCGGTCATAATCACTTTTGGAAAAGCATTGAAATGTCCGTCTAATTTCTTAACCAAGTTTCATAAACAATAGGCTCGTCTCCGAAAATTTCATCCATGAAATAAAATAAACTTTTTAAACTATCCATTTTAGTCTTCTGTTTTCGGAGAAAAATACATTAGTTTCTGGCGAAACAAGGGTCGGAAAGAGCACTGTTTTTTCAGCACTTTTTTCCGAAGTGATTATTAACAGCTACACGAAGACGACGTTGCCGACCCCACATTGCTAGGTGATTCTGATTTCTTATTATGTGCCTTATCACCCCTTAAAGTTTTGCACAAGAGTTTAGATTCACCCTGTATGCTGAAGCTCGGAATAGAAAAGTAATAAATGACAACGGACTTTTTCCTTTCACATGAGAATAAAACACCATCTGCGGGAAAAGCAGACGTGATAACCACTACACCGCAGAACCTACCCATGGGGGGGGGGGGGTGTCTATTCTCAACTCGTTGTTAACGCGAGTCGGTTGTTAGTGAACTACCGCGAACAGCCCACCCTACGATTTTCGATTCACCCAGTGAGTGGTTAACGCAGTTGTTACAAAAAATCACCAAAAACAGTGGTTAACTTAATCACTGCATACATTCAGTTGTTAAACAGTCTTTATCAGAACAATTTCTGTTTGCAGATTCTGTGCTGATTGGTTGAAAGCTATAGCCTCCAGGCGCGTAGCCAGGAAATTTTTCGGGGGGGGGGGGATATGCGCCTGGAAAATATTTCGGGGGGGGGGATATGAACTTATATTTGTATAAATAGACGGAATTTCATCACTAATCCAAACATTTCGGGGGGGGATATATCCCGATATCCCCGCCCCTGGCTACGTCCCTGATAGTCTCAATAGCTCAGTGGCGGCCAGTGGTCAAAAATGTTAGTGCAGCCGGAAACATATGACCCCCCCCCCTTCCTCCGGACAGGAATGGAAAATCTTTGTTACTGAATTCGAAAGCTGGCGGATTAAGCCCTCACCCAGGATTTAAAAAAAAAAAAAAAAAAAAGAAATTACATAAAAAAGTAAGAGATCCTAATTTACTTTTCCATAAAATGGACATAAATTTCAATCAGCCGCTCTTATCCTCAAAATTGCATTAATCCGTGTCTGATTCGAAGTTTCCTGAGAATTTTCTTTTGTAATGATAACTTGAGAAGAAAAGAAAAAAAAAAAGAAAACTTACTTATTTTTTATAAGTCAAATCAATCAATCCTCCTTTCTTTTAAACTTGCGAATCAGTCAGTGATGTCCTCATAAAAAGGCGTTGTTTTAATTCAGGTATCATTAATTTTAAAAGCTCTTTAAAATTCCCCATGTTTAAAGAATTTTCTCGCGCGCCATGTCCTCTTAATGCCAGTTCTTGCTTACTTAAAAACAATACTGTTTTGATGGCTAATTGCATGAAGCGTCTATTCAGGCTTACCTTTTTGATAAATTCAGCAATATAAAGTCGAGAGTTTTCCTTTAATGCGTCAGCAATTTAGCTCCCACTTCTTATCAACTCTTTAAATTTTAAAGAATTTTTTTAAGGCTCGATTGAGCTTTCATTTGTTTTACATGCTCGTGTGATGGTGGTTAATCAATCCATCCTATCCAGTACCATTCCAAACGCTCTTTTTTTTTATCTCAACGATTAAACACAGATGGAAAATGGATATATTTTTGAATAAAAATGAGAATAAATAAGATGATTTTTTAAAAACATGCATCACTACTTGCTCTATATTTTTTCTCGCCCCACCCCTGCAAACGTTCTGCGGGGGGCTCCCCCCCCCCCCCTCAGGTTGAGAAACGCTGGGCTAGAACATGTATTCTGTGTCTTTATTCTCTCCCTCACTTCTCGTCCGAGCCAATGAGTTCGTCGAATTCTCTAGTACAGCAAAAGTCAGAAAACCTCTTTCCAGCTGAGTCTTAGCTAAAACACCCTATGCTATCCTAAGCAGGAGAAAGTACTTACGTAATCGTTACCATGGCAACGGTGCTGCCAATTCCTTAATCAGCGCTGAGGGCTGTACCAACGACTTTCCCAGTTGAATTGCGGGAAGATTAAAGGGTTTTTTTTTTTTTTTTTCTGAATGAGCGATCCGGCCGTTACTACAATACGTTTTTTTGTTTTTGTTTTTTTGAGATTTTTTTTAAATTTACTATAAGAATTCCATAATTCTAATCTGAATTTAAGAAAATTTATAGAATAAATTATTTTAAAGTATATGCTGATAATTTCAAGTGCAGCCCGGCAGTACTTGCTGTATCCCACGAGCCGCCACTGCAATAGCTGAGTGTTTCGTGAACAACTAGAGTTAACCACTGCAGGGGAGAGTAGCACTTACAAAGATAGTTGTTTATGAAGCCAATTATCAACTTCTTACTCGTTGGTTGTTAAGCTTTTTCAACGACTCGGGGAGAATAGACCCCCAAATGTCTGTCGCATAGAAACAGCTCCATTCTTTCTTTCCTCCACGTACTGGATTCTGATTAGGTACAAATACGATACTGTTCGTACTTTCTAGCACCCTCCGGGCCGACCAATGACCGAGTGGATAAAACACGGATCATTGCTAGATGGCTGAGGTGTGAAAGTCCAGGGTTCTGACCTACCCTCATGGCTGTCGATCTAACGGTCTGGTACTGAAGGTAGTTTTCTCCATATGTAACGTGGGAATGCCTTAGAACCTCTTAAAATGTCCGACGGCCAAGGCATCCCTCCCTAGGCAGAAAACCCTCCGTGTAGCTTTGCCTTAGCCAGCACAGTCAATCCAGACCCTTCTCAAAAATACATTTTTTTTTTTCAATTTTCGGAATCAATCCAGTGGGGTTTTACCCTCCACCGCCCCCCACTATTATTAAATGCGCTTATTATAGCTAACGCACTGTATCGTAAGCTACTAAATAGTATTTCGTCGCTCGCACGCACGTGCGATCGGCCAAAAGGCCTTCTGAATCGGTCTCTGAGAAAAGGCTCGGAGAAAGTTGCCGGAGAAGTAAGGCGCCTCTGATATCACACCGTTCGCACATTTTTAGCGTGCTCTCAGGAACGATTTTTTCGCCGCTATCCCTACCGGATTCTCCCTTGGTTTTCTATGTTCGGTTATGTTTTTTTTTTTTTAATGTTCTTATTATTTTCTTATCATTTTTACTACAGTATTTATCAAATAATTAAGATGGGAGTCAAACAAATGTTTCGCAGCTAAAGCAACGACATTTTTCAATAGTATCCTTTGAAAAAATATTTGAAATGAAAAATCAAGGCAGCACCTTTCCTGAAACTTATCTTGGTGGCGAAATGTAGGTCCAAAGATGACTCGATTTCTTTCAGTCGCGCGCATTGTTTCCCTTTAACTGCTGGAAACGCAAATAAATTTTAACTTGTAAGGTGTGTCGCATCTTCTGCTTATTTAATTTCCGAAATATATTTTGTGAACCTCCATTTAAATAACCCACGAGCCGCCACTGGGTGACAGTACAACCGTATGTCAAAGTTATGTGTACCCAAAGCTTGACCTCGATCGGTCTATAAGAAATGGGTTAAAATTTGAAAACGAACTTTAAATTAGAGCGACGTAATAACAGAACCAAGTTAATAAAGGACAGTGAATAAAATGAAAAGCACTTCCGCCTGAAATTCATTAAGTACTTCAGATACTGGTTCTGCCCGGGATCGAACCGGGGACCTTCTGCGTGTAAAGCAGACGTGATAACCACTACACCACAGAACCACAGCCATAAGGCCGTCATAACGATACAGGTGCTTTTCACCAGTTCATTCATTTTCTCCATGTATACTGGATTCTTATTTATGGGAGACTATGGCCATCTCTACTCTTTTCCAATGTACTGATCGGGCCTGCCCCAATGCTGTACGTTACAAAACAGGTCGATGCCTAGAGCTGCAAGTTTAAGATTAGTTAATGTTTTTCATTTATTTATTTAGACACATTTATGCCACTTCCGATATAAATTGCTGAATATGCAGCTTATAAAGTAAAAAACGGTCTATAAGAAATGGGTTAAAATTTGAAAACGAACTTTAAATTAGAGCGACGTAATAACAGAACCAAGTTAATAAAGGACAGTGAATAAAATGAAAAGCATTAAAATAAGAAGCACTTTCACCTGAAATTCATTATGTACTTCAGATACTGGTTCTGCCCGGGATCGAACCGGGGACCTTCTGCGTGTAAAGCAGACGTGATAACCACTACACCACAGAACCACACTCATAAAGCCGTCGTAACGATACAGCTGCTTTTCTCCAGTTCATTCCTTTTCTCTACGTACTGGATTCCTATTTATGAGAGGACTAGCGGCTACCCGCGACTTCGTCCACGTTGGCTTTAGAATTAGGTCCCGAGAGAAACGAAACATGTGTGAATAAGAAATATATTTTCGACTAAAGAAACTGCATTTAAATATTATTTGCTTGTTACTTATTTTAAATGAAGTATAATGCATGGTAGTATACTTCATTTAAAATAACAGAGTATGTAAAATTACCAAATTTAGATTTTTTTCAGGCATTTGGCGAATAGAGACAGTTACGACAGTATTTGCGAACTGTTTTGAGTGTTCTTGTAAAAGTGCAGCTTTCTATTAGCGAAAAAGTTTTAGAATCGGTTCTATAATTACAGAGATACCCATAGAGCGTAGTGTATTAGAATTATTTTTAGTGTTCCTGTAAAGGAACTATTTGTTCTACATGCATTAATTTTAGCCTATAATACTCAAGAATAGTGTAGCTTACTATCAGTGAAAAAGGTTTTGGAATCGGTTCAGTACTTACAGAGATACACATAGAGCGTAATGTAATTCTTATGAGTATCCCTGTAAAAAAAACTATTGTTGATATATGCGACAATAGTTTTTTTTACAGGGTTGTACAAGGTAGCCTATAACACTCAGGGTCCCCCCAGTGTCTAAGAGGGTCTGCTCTCAAACCTGGAAGGCGGGAGGTGCCAGGTTCAAACACCGGTCGCGCCTGTCGACCTAGCCGCTCGCGCAGTTTTCCGTGTTTTTTTCAAATACCTCGCGAAAATACTTGCTAGGATCCCTTAGAAAATTCCACACAGAGGAATTCTCCATATACACCTAGGACCCTATAGGCCTAGGACCCTATAGGCCTAGGACTTTCAATCAGTGAAGAAAGTGTTAAAATCGGTTTAGTTGCTACAAAATTTCCATAGAGCGCAATGCATTAGCATTATTTTGACTGTCTTTGTAAAAGAATTATTTATGCTATATGCTTGAAAGGTTGCCTGTATGTTAATCCAGGGCATAAGCTATCTTCATTACAAATTTTTCCAACCATTTTTGTGTGATTCAGTCAAAAACATCCAAACACATAAACGTACACATTTATATTATTTGTAGGATTTGGAAATTTACGAACTTTAAGAAACACATCTGGACTTTTCTTGGTACTTACCTTATTATCCCGACGGTCATTCCCGCCAAACTGTTTTTTCGTCAAATGAGTTTCCAAACTGTTGCCAGTCGTATTCAAGACCATTAATAATTTCATGTGCCCGGCATTTATCTCGGCAAAAAAATCGCTCGTCTTGGCGGACCGCCGGGATAATCCGTAAGTACACTTTTCTTTATTTATGCTTTTTAATTTGGCGTAAAATCAACATAATTTCCATACTTATTTATGTTTTTCAAATGCATGTGATTTTGCAAATAGAATTTCTGCTTTATTTCAAAAGCATAAATCATTTTGTGCGGGCGATAAAACGGTTTTTAGTTTTTAATTAATAGTTAGAAAAGTAATTAAAATTTCCGAGCCTCAGGTAACTTTACCGAAGTCATGGGTCCAGGTATGCTCAAATTTTCAAAGCTCTGCTTTCTGTAGATTTGTCTGGAGAACATTCATTTTTATTATTAGAGATAGATATATTTGGCATAAAACTGGCATAATTTCCGTATTATTTAATGTTTTTCAGATGCACGTGCTTCTTCATTGAACTAATAGCATTCTTGTTAGCTCAAAACATGAATCATATGATACGGGCGAAACTCGCCACGCATAGCAACGTAAAAACGGTTTTTAATTAATAATTAAAAAAGTAATTAAAAATCAAAAATTCTAAGTAGCTTATAACTAACTCCAGGGTCCCATCTATATCTAGACCGAAATGCATCCTAATCGATTCAGCGGTTTAGGCGTGAAAGCGTCATAAACAAACAAACAAACAAACTCACTTTCGCATTTATAATATTAGTTAGGATATGGCCATCTCTACTGTGCTGTAATGTACTGATCGGGCCTGCTCCACCAAGGCCGGGCCCAAGGAGTAGATCAGGGGGTCCGCCCCCCCCGAAATTTAAAATTTTGTTAACTGAACAATAATAATATAGCCTTTTTGTGAAAAATTGAGCCTTTTTCACCTTTTGCTTCCCCCCCCCCCCGAAATATTTTTCTGGGTACGGCCCTGTGCTCCAATGCTTTCGTCCCAGGTCTGTACGTCACAAAACAGGTCGATGCCTAGAGTTCTTTGCTTAAGCTATGTTATTTCATTTATTTATTTAGACAAATTTATGCCAGTTTTGATATAAATTGCTGAATATGTAGCTTATAAAGTAAAAAACACATTTTTTTGCAGGGATGGTAGATCACATCACCAAGAGCTTGCACGTGAATATTCAAATGATATAGCTGAATATATAGCCTCTTCTGGCAGAGGCGGATTGCAATAGCCTAAGAAATTCGCAATTAAAATAGTATGATATACTTTCCAAAATTTTTCTACTAATTTCAGAAGAATTTGAAGAGCTCTTTTGAAATATTATATCGATATGTATTAATTATCAGAAAAACTTTTTACTAGGCTTGTAAAAGATAAAATGTCTTTGTCCAGAAAACTTTGCACAAATTTCGAAAAATCTAAAAATGCAAATAAACATCTAAAAAAATCAACGAAATTTTTAAAAATTAAATAGCTAGCTAGGGTATTAACTACAATGGACATAAAGTGCTTCCCTTTAAAAAAAAAAAAAAAAAATGCTTATAATAAACTCTTAAAACTAAAAGTGAAAGGTTGTAAGCGAGTTCACTATAGTCAAACTTATAATAAACTTTTTTTACAACCATTATTATTTGTTTATTTATTTCTAATCTATTCATTTTGATTCAAATTAATCTTTAAAAAAAAAGCTAATTGATTATTTATCAGCAAAGTTGTTTATAATGCATACGGAATAGTATTTTTCTTTTTCCTCTTTTAGTTTGTGATACACTGCTGGCCACCCAAATTGCAACACCAAGAAAAACAAGAGATATCACAACAAAATTTATTGTGTAGATAACATGTTGACCAAGTAACAAATGATTAAATTTACAGCATTCTATGAAGCGTGGTTCCTGCCAAAATCAGTACCCAGAGTAGCCGCCGTTGTTGGAGATCACAGCTGCCACACGCCTCGGCATTGATTCAAAGAGACTTTGAATGTGTTCTTGGGGTACAGCAGACCAAGCAGCTTCCACACGTTGCCAAAGTTGATCTGGTGTGACAGCTGGGGATGAACTCTGGGTCAGTCGTTGAGCAACCATGGACCACATGTTTTCTATCGGCGAAAGATCCGGAGAGCGCGCCGGCCAGGGAAGCAATTCAATCTGGTGATTGACGAAGAACCCTTGGACAATGCGTGCCACGTGTGGCCGTGCATTATCCTGCTGAAATATGGCTGTTGGCAAGCCCTGAAGGTAAGAAAGGACAACTGGCTCCAACACCTCGGAGATGTAGCGCTGGCTGGTTAAAGTACCGGCAATGCGTACTAGAGGAGTGCGAGAGAGATATCCGATACCGCCCCATACCATAATACCCGGTGCAGGACCAGTGTGACGGTGCATAATGCAGCTGTTCAGCATCCTCTCTCCACGGTGTCTCCAGACTCGAATCCGACCGTCGTGGTGTTGCATACAGAAGCGTGACTCGTCAGTAAAGAGAATTTCATTCCATTCTGTCGTCCACATCCTTCTTTCATCGCACCATTGGCGGCGGAGACGTCTGTGGTTCCGCGTCAGAGGTAGACAAAGCAACGGACGTCTTGCGGACAGACCATTCTGCTGTAAACGACGTCGAATGGTACGCGCAGACACTGGATGATGCGTTACAGACTGAATCTGCTGTGATATGGTTCGTGATGTGACTGAGCGGTCCGTCACTGCCATGCGTACAATCTGCCTGTCATCACGTGACGTGGTGCACTGAGGTCGATGCGGTCGATCACGTCTGTCCGTCGTACCCTCCTGCACCCAACGATCACATATCCGCATCACAGTTGTTTGGTTTCGTCCAATACGACGACCGATTTCTTTGAAAGATAACCCACAATCTCGGTATGCCACTATCCTTCCTCTGTCAAACTCGGATACTTGATCAAAAGATGATCGTTGTTTCCTACGAGGCATAATTTATCGTTTTTTTGAAAAAAAAGCAAGAAAAACACAATTGCTGTACTTGAAACCGTCGAAATCTCCAAGCCTTAAATAGCGCTTTGAGGTGGCGCCACAGGCGCGCTTGATGTGCGTCTGCGCTGAAATTCTAATCATTTGCATATCTCACCTCAGCTAATGCATGTTGTAAATTTCATATTATTTGCATGCTTCCTTCAGGGTGTTGCATTTACGATGGCCAGCAGTGTACTAAAGAAAAATAAATAAATAAATGAATATTGTTGGACTCTTCAGTGTTTTTGTTATCACGTCAAATTTAACCGCTTCATTAAAACCTAAGGATTTCCAACTCAAAATGTTTTCAACGTTTTCTTCTCACTTACGTCACGTAATCAATCACCATAACGGTTTTCAGACTTAAAAAAAACTATTGCTTTTTGTGTCATCATTCACAAGATGCTTAAATGGTAACGTATAAAATGCTTTTTACGGCTTTTAAACAGAACAATTTCCCCTTCCCCCCCCCCCTCTCAAATTATATACTAGGAAATTCGTGATTTAACACATTGCGTCTGTTTATTTAGATTGCAAACAAAGTGTGATTTCATTGCATGGATTCTAAGAACCGATTAGCACACACAGAGTCCCAAAAAGGTATTAACACGCTTTCATTCATTACCTATTAGAGATAAGTGAGCAGTGTAAACTAAAAACTAAAAGTAAAAGGTTGTAAAAGAGTTTACTATAGTATAACTTATAATAAACTTTTTTACAACCGTTATTGTTTATTTATTCATTTTGATTCATTAATCTTTAAAAAACAAGCTAATTGATTCTTACAAAATCTTGTATATATAAACTGTTCAAAATACAGTGAGATAAAAAGAGAACTTTTAGAACAAATTCCTCTCGTTGATTTTCAAAAAGTTAAACTTTTTAAATGTGTATGTATACCACCCCCCGTGAAAAAAAAGAAAAAAAAATCTCAATTAGTAAAATATGCCCCGTACACTAATAAGGGGATGTGCAAAATTTAGTATGTGTATGACTGTCCAGACTGTTGATTGACAGCCGCGCGGTAGGCCGAATGCGGGACCTTCACACTTCCTTCGTCGTCTACAATGACATCCATTCGGCCATAGTGGGGCCAAAATTTATATATATTAGTCGCCCCATATCTTACTGTTCTTTAAATTCAGTGCAGTGTTGACTCTATTAATGGACTCATTTCAATCAAAATCATGTTTCTTTGTTTTAATTTTAATTGTTTCTTTGTTGTAATGTTTGTATTTGTCATTAAACTTATTTAGGTTAGGGTTGCTACACATTTTGGGTGTCCTCATAAAATCCGATGCTGACACAGTCAATGGCTAAAAATGTGCTTTCGTCCAATGCAGGGTGACATTTCTTAAGATGGGCGATGAACGTGCCAAGTATTGCAAATTTGATATTTTAAAGCTCTGAAAAAGTCCGAAAGATCTTGTATTTCTGTATATCCATTATTGTTAGTTTGTAATCTAGCTACTGCGTGACATAGGCTTATTCCATTGGACATCATTGAACTGTTGATTTGGATTTTTGCACATGCGTCATAGTTATTGCACTCATGTTTACATCTAGCTGTTGCCGTTTGCAGCGTGGAAATAGCGTCGATTTTGATACCGCATACGCGTTAGCGTATTATATAAGTAGATAGTTAGATTTCCTTTTTATAGAAAAATTATAAGTTTAAAAATATGCAATCTTCAGAAATCTATTTCGAATGAATATGACATACTAAATTGAAATCTAGTTGACAATAAAAACTAATTTAATTTTGCGGATTTTTAAATTTCATTTCCGATCCATGATACCGAAGAATTTACTATCTCCTATAAATAGGCAAATGAACATTTTTTTTACATGCGCGTGCATTTTTTAATTGATTACGGGATTATCGGCTGTTCTTAGTGTTTAAATCTAAAATTTAGATTAATCAAACTTTAAGCCAGACTAAGAATGTGTGGTTGAAACTCGAAAATTCTTTGTTCAAAACTTCTATAGAATTTTTTGTTTGAATTAACAAACGTTTTAGTTTTTTACCAAGTTAATGCTTTTGTTTTTTCATTGGGGATAATAATTTACTTCACTTTTTAATCCAACAAAAACTCTTGTTAAGTTAAAAAAAAAAAAAAAAAAAAAAAAAAAAAAAACGGAACTGTTTAGATTCCGTTATTTCTTAAGTGTATTAATGATTTAAAGGGATTGTGTTTATATAATTTCAAATTAAAATTTCCAATTTAATTAGCAACCGGCGCGGTTTAACAAAAATGTTTTCAAAATTCTCCAAAGAAACATAGATGTTATTTTGTTACAGTTGTTCTCTTCGGAAATTTTACGATCCAAGATGTGAAATAAAGTTAAGTCGTCTCAAGTCAAGCGTGAGGCTTATTTAGTTCGAACGTTTAGTGTTGATCGACTTACCACCATTTTCCTTGCAGGAACTTTAACTATTAGAGTAAAATTCAAGAGAATGTGAACCGAAGTTCATTAAATAAAAATAGTCAGCATAACTTTCTCAGATATGTAGAATTTGATCTGCTTAGCTCTCATTTAATGCTTTTATATTATTATTTCCTAGCATTTTTTAAACAGATCATTACCTACACCTTCAGTACCTGTCGGTAAAAAAAAGGTTTTGTCTTTTATTCCTTTCACCGATGAAATAGTTCTTTTCTTTTATGTAAAAGTCGTTTATTTCGGTCAATAATGAAGCAGATTTATTTTTATGCAAAAGTCATTTATTCTTTTCAACAATCATCAAATGCATCAACTAGCTGAGCGTCCAAGCCAATTTTATAGGTACGATTCAAGGATAGTATAACCCTTTGAGGCGAAACCCTTTCCCAATGCTGTAAAAAGGGCAGCCGTTGCCATCGCTCGACTTAACTACCAGCAACCTACTTACTACGACAGCTGGCTGTGCGGCACAGCCAGCTGTCGTCGAAAAGGGGTCTCTCGATCTGTGGCACGCGATGAACGTTTCGATCGTCCGCCCTCTTGCTGGTAGTTAAGTCGATCGATGGCAACGGCTGCCCTTTTTTCAGCATCGGGCCATCTATCCAGCTGTTCTCGCCTTCTTCCATTTTTCAGCAGAGTGCTGTTGAAAAAAATCGTGACCCTTTTTTGACGGGAAAGGACGTGCTCAAAAGTAAAGGATTCTCATGGAGCTATGTCACCCGCCACTATTTTTATAGAAATCCAATCTATTCTTCGTGACTGGCAACAGTCAAAACGTCAGAGTTGGGTGTTCCCAGAGCGGGATCACTGCGCGTTAAAAGGTTAATAACTAGGAATTTTTGTGGGTTTTCTTGGAAAAACAGTTCCTAGTTCCATTTAAGAGTTCTGTGTGATGCCCTGTCTGATTTCTTGTCATCTGACAAATTTAACTCTGATTGCCAAATTATTCATTCAACATCATTCTCCTCGAATTGTTAGACGCTTATACATACAGGACTCGTGCACAGACTCTTGAGCGCATTCCTCCTCATCATCATCACCTTAACCCTTTAACGAGCAGTGTTCCCGCTCTGGGAACACCAAACTCTGACGTTTTGACTGTTGCCAGTCACGTAGAATAGATTGAGTTTCTATGAAAATAGTTGCGGGTGACGTAGCTCCACGAGAATCCTTTACTTTTTAGCACGTCCTTTCCCGTCAAATAGAGTCACGATTATTTTTAACAGCACTATCATCTGCTGAAAAATGGAAGACTGCGAGAACAGCTGGATAGATGGCCCAATGGTGAAAAAAGGGCAGCCGTTGCCATCGCTCGATTAACAACCAGCAAGATTGCGGACGATCGGAACGTTCATCGCGTGCCACAGATCTAGAGACCCTTTTTTGACGCAGCTGGCTGTGCCGCACAGCCAGCTGTCGTCGAAAAAGGGTCTCTAGATCTGTGGCACGCGATGAACGTTTCGATCGTCCGCCATCTTGCTGGTAGTTAATTCGAGAGATGGCAACGGCTGCCCTTTTTTCACCATTGGAAAAGGGTTGCGCCTCAAAGGGTTAAAATATAAATTAAATACCGTAGTCGTGTCTTTTGGTTCGTTACCGATGCTATGCTCGTAGACCCCACCGGTGGCACAGCACATAGCACTCTGAACTGGGCGACGCCTCACCATGGCACAGTGATGATGTCACTGGAAATGGTAGACGGGCGACGTGTGAAGGTCCCGGGTTCGGGTTCCATCGCGCGTTCGTCGACCAAAGCGTTCGGAGTTTTCCGTGGTTTCATCCGAAACTTAGCGTAAATACGGGTTAGGACTCCATAGAAAGACGCCCCTCCCCCACATAGGCAGAGGCGTAGCCAAGGGGGGGGTTAGGGAGGTCATAACCCCCCAATGAGAAATTTTTTGCCATACAAAATGTATATACTTCACTACATTATCACACATATGTATACATATATATGAGTTGCAGTAGTCGTAACCCCCCCATGCAAAATTTCTGGCTACGCCCCTGCACATAGGGCATCCCTCCCATAGGTCTAGATCTCTCGTGCAGATAATTGGCCTTAATCCCACAACACAATACACACTGAACTGGGAGACGGAAGGTGCCTGGTTCGAAACCAGGGTGCGTTCGCCGACCTAAAAGATCGGACCATGGTTTCCTCCGAAACTTTGCGTGAGTACGCGTTAGAACCAATTAAGGACGCGTTAGAACCAATTTTAGAGCGCTTTCGCCACCTATTTTTAGTCGCCGCTAAAATCTTTTTAGGAAGGACTTAGGCTATCCTAGCCGCCATCCAGGTTCGTCCTAGACATATGTGTTATAGCAGATGCAATGAGTCCACGTTAGAAAGCGTACCAGACATCAGGGACAAACTATCCAGACACATCGTGCATTTTTTTGGAGTACAAGATATTTTCAAAAGATTTAAAACTAAGCGTTTCTTCTCGCCAGACTGGCTTAGGTGTAATTGTTTTCATAAATGAAAGACTATGTGTCCCTCATATCATGTAGAACGGCAGTTTCTACGAGTGACGCAGCCAGCCCAACCAACCAACCGTAAATCGCGGCACTTATATATACAGCTAACTTTTCTATTTTCAAAAGCGTCTCATCTGGATCTCGGAATCCGCTCTAACGAATTTTTTACAATTAATATATGATTTTAATCGGTGCCAAATTCGATGAGTGACGTCGCCGGTTAAGCTAGGAAAACCCCTTTTTTTTATTTAATCCAGTTAAAAGAGGGAACTATTTAACCCGCGTAAGGAAATACGGAAAATGATCTTGTTTCAACGGCGGTAAACAAGGCAGGGAGTAGGAATACAGTGCTGTAAATCCGTGACAAGATTTGTACAAGTTACTTTATATCCTAAACCAGTTTGCTCGTAGACAGCTGGTGCGAAGCGCTTCCGCGTTCTGTCCAGAAAACTTAGGTTCTGTACCCGATGTAGCACTTTTGCGAGATGAGCTTTATGTTACTGTCGTTTTTGTTTTATTTCATTTTAAAAAATAATAACAGGTTATTATATACTTTACTTATTTTTCTGTAATTTATTTTGCTATAATTAATAATTAAAAATAGTTACGACTTTGAATTAATAAAATAATTAATTTAAGTATTTTTTGGTAAAACTCCTTCCTAACTTTTTCTTTAAGTATTTCGTTTCCCTAGTATTTTGATAGCTATTTCTAATTAAATTAAGTCTTTATTTTTCTAATATTATTAATTCTATTTGGAAAATTCAATATGTAGTTAATCTTTCAATGAAATTTTTTTCTCTTCAGAAACCTCACATAATTAATTAATAATAATTATTTAGTATTCAAAGGAAAATAAATAGTAGTTTTACATACTAACTAGTTTTAATAATAATTCTTTTACTCTTCATGTATATATAAAATTTATTGAAATTATTGAATTATAATTTTAAAACCAATATTTTTTCCAAATCTTAGGTTTTTCTCACTTTTATTTTGTATTCTTTTAATTACCAGATTTAAAATTTTGTTCAATACTTTTCAGATAGAAATTTGATTAATCTAAATTTATACATGCACTATATTTTGTATTAGAAATTTGAAGGACGGAGATAGCATCTAAAACAAGATGTTGTGTCCATTCGAGCAGAGACGGCCCAAGGGGCATGCGGGGGCCCCAGGCGAAGCGCAAGAGCGGGGCCTCTTCTCTATCATGTCTTATGAGATAGCAATAAAATGGCCCAGGAGCGGGGCCTCTATAAACGCGGGGCCTTAGGCGATCGCCTACATTCGCACCTCCTTGGGCCGGCCCTGACCCGAGCCGAGTTGATAAGATACGGAAGATGGTAGATAACTGAAGTATAAATGTCCAGGGTTCTGGTCTACCGCATGGCTGATAATCTAAAAATTCGGAGTTTTGGACGGTTTTTCTCACGATGTAACGTAAATACGCTTCAGAAGCACTAAGAAAGTCAACCGCGCAAGACCCTTATTCTTAAACGTTTAGATGAACGGTAGTTCATCTAAACGTTCTCTAAAAAAAATGAAATTATCAACTGATAAAAAAACAAACATAGTATGAAGTTAGTTTTCTAAAAAGCGACATAAAACCAATTATAAACAATATTTTGAGTAATTTTCTATTTTATTAATGATTATAGTCATTAATTAATTTAATCAACAATTTTAAGATGTATCATTAACTTAGTTAAAAACTTAGTGTATCATAATATAGTTAAAAATTTAACTTAGAGATAGCTTTAAACTGAAAGCAAACATTGCATTAATAGATTACATTGCATTAAAATAATAGAATGAGTAACTAGATTACATTAATTAAGAACGAGATTATTAAATTAATAATTTTAACGAAACTTAACTTACGGTTATCGTTAAACTGAATGAAAATTAATGAATCACAATGCATTAAAACAATAGAGCCAATAGTTATATATTGTTGTTGTTATTCTAGAATTACGGCCGATTATAGTTACACGTAGGCTTTAAGCCGAGACGTGGGGTGCCCTCCGTGTGGGTCTTTCTAAGGGGTCCTAACCCGTATTTACGCTGTTTTGGAGGAAACCACGTAAAACTCCGAACGATTAGGTCGGCGGACGCAACTTGGTTTCGAACCAGGTACCTTCCGTCTCCCAGTTCAGAGCGCTATGCGCTCGGCCGCTGATGGGGCCCAATAGTTATATAATTATAGTAAAAAAGTTAACTTACGTTTAGCATTAAACTGAATGCAAATTTATGAAATAAAATCAAAGATGGTGGCAGGGATACTAATCTATATTCGACCCAAATTATAAATAGAAAATTACTCAAAAAATTATTGATTATAATCAGTATTATGTCTCTTATTATAAAATTCTAACAAAAATATGTCAATTTTCTGTTACATGTTACAAAAGAACATGCTGTGACTTTTTTAATCAAATACTCTGATACGCATGAAAACAGGTTTGTATATTTATTTACATAACTTAGTGTCAAGCAAACTTCCGAAATTCGCCCTTGAAACTAATTTATTATCTTCTGACCATACCCTTAAAAAGTAATGATATCCACATGCAAAAACCCTTAACTGGTTAAAAATTTGTGACGCAGCATTTTACTTTATAGCTCTATGAATTTTAAATATGGGTCTTAAAAATAATGATATCAAGTTCTGAGTGACGCCCTGCTGGGAATTTTAAAGACTTGTTTTTAAATTCCATTACAGTTACTTTCGTTTTAATTTCTAAAGAAGATTTACGCATTTAAGCAATGCTTTTAATTATGAAATACACTGTCAAATATATCACACTTTCACTGAGTCTATATAATGTATTCAAATGAATTTATTTCAATAATTTAGATATCTTTTGCGTCACGCTATCCAAAAGGGCAAATAAAATTTACGTAAATATTTAGTTAGTGTCATAGTAACCAAATTAAGTACAATGTATATGAAAAATTTGCTTGCCCTTTTGGATAGCGTGACGCAAAAGATAAATTAAATTATTGAAATAAATTCATTTGAATACATTATATAGACTCAGTGAAAGTGTGATATATTTGACAGTGCATTTCATAATTAAAAGCATTGCTTAAATGCGTAAATCTTCTTTAGAAAATAAAACGAAAGTAACTGTAATGGAATTTAAAAACAAGTCTTTAAAATTCCTAGCAAGGCGTCACTCAGAACTTGATATCATTATTTTTAAGACCCATATTTAAAATTCATAGCGCTATAAAGTAAAATGCTGCGTCACAAATTTTTAACCAGTTAAGGGTTTTTGCATGTGGATATACATACATATATCAGTGTATTTGCTCTTTAAACTGCGGGCATTCAAGTTCATTGTTTAAAAGAATTATCCAAAATGGATTAAAAGTGTTTTTTCACGTAATCGTTGCAACATGGGTTCGAAGTTCGATCGGGTAACGTTGTCGTGCGTATTAAGGCAAACCTGTGCGATGGGGTATCTGCCTCGGATGGGAGTTGCCTAAGTCGGGGGGACTTTCTAAGGGGCTCTCTAACATGCACTTACGTTACATCTGAAGAAAACCGGCCAAAACTCCAGACGGTTAGATCGACGGCCGCGCGGTGACACTTCCGCCGCCCATAACCATTTTGAGCATCTTATCCACTTGGCCATGGTGGAGCATCCATTGGGCAACGATTGCTGCTACTCGTATTAAGTGGGTACAGTTTAGAGTGCTTTAGTCGCTAGTCTTCAGTGTTACGCACTACCCGTTGCCACGATTATGGAAATCGTCGAAAGCCTTCATAGCCACAGTTCCTTCGTTGGGTTTGATGAATCGGCGCTTACTGTCATCTAATACTTTATTAATGAATTCTAATTTCGTCTATAGTATCAGTTCATAATCACACCACATAAGGTCTCTCTAATTGCTAGGAAAGCGGTTTCCAGCTAGTCCTTCTTTTTTTACAACACACCGAAACACGTGTGCAGATTTTCATAGGCATACTCCTTTAATGAAGATGAACTATAATGAAGATTAGGACTAGAACTATGGACGGTCCCGCAACGCTGAACTCCGTTCCCGTAAGAACACGCCGAGTGAAACGGCATCCGCTTGGCCAGTGCTCGGGAGGGTCAACTCCCTCTCGGCTCGACTGCTGTGGGACCGCGTGCGCTAATGGGAAATGGTGCCCTTAAAATCCGTCGTGTCTCCAATGTCCTCCAGGTTTAACGCTACCTATGGAGCAATGGCGGCTCGTGGGTCATTTAAAAGGAGGTTCACAGAAAAAATTTCGAAAATTAAATATGCAGATTCGACACACCTTACAAGTTAAAATAGATTTGCATTTCCAGCAGTTAATTCAAGAAAATGCACGCAACGGAGAGAAAACAAGTCATCTTGGGTCTTGCATTTCGTCACCAAGATAAGTTTTAGCAAAGGTGCTGTCTCGATTCATTTTACTTCAATTTTTTTCAAAGGATACTATTGAAAAATGCCATTGCTTTAGCTCCGAAACACGTCTTTGACTCTCATCTTTATTATTTACACTAGTTCAAAAAAAAATACTGTAGTGAAAAATGATAAAGAAAATATTAAGACAATGAAATAAAAGTTAATTAACTAACCGTGCGTATCAAAGAAAGGCAAAATCCGGAAGCGTTACCGCAAAAAATTTGGCCCTGGGTGCACAATGAAATTGTGCGAACGGAATGATTCCACCGGTGCCGTAGTTCTCCCCGGCTGTCTCGGCTTCAGATCCCAGAGAGCGGGTTCAGAGGGAAAATTTTCCGTTCGCACGTGCGATTGATTCAAGACTGTGCTGTAGTAACCTACACTACAGCGCGTTAGCTATAATAAGACTATTCAATGATAGTGGTGGGAGGGGGGAGAGAGTAAAATTCACATAAATCTAGAAGTGTACTTAATATTTGTTTCAAATTTAATTTGTTTATTCTTTAGTTTTTCGTTTGGGGGGTTCACGTGCTCATGTGCTCCAATGGAGGAGCCGATTTCAGGGAGCTGGTCCCTCCTCCGGAATGGGTTCAAAATGAGGGAACCAGGGACTAAAGTTGGACTTCCCTCCACTGGGGCACACTAAAACTGGAGGACTCCTCCCCCTCCTTCTACCCATCGTAACTCTGTCTGGGGGATCTGGTACCGCATTGCGGTTGTCAGAGGGCATCAGCAACTACGGATGCTTATAACCTGGATGTTTTGCTTCCGTTTTATTCATACAACGTTGCCAATATTAAATGTCCAACCAACACTTATTTTTAAGTTTTATTGGAGACAGAACTTTATATTTTTCCATGATTTTTTTTTCCCCTTGAGATTTTTTACAGCCAATGCGTATATTTTTTATATCACGTCAAGATAAGTCATTGAGACTTTGTAATAAAAATTTCCACCTACGTTTTTCTGCTCTGAAAGTTAAATAAAATTATTATGTTCTCATTTATTTTTCAAAATGGCTTTATCCAGTTCTGTTAAGAGCATCCACTTCTAGTTTGAGCCTTCATAATATCGGTATGTACTGATATTCAGAAGTATATGTTTTTCAACTTGAGGCGCTTTCCTATAACTTTAATTTTGCCATTCATTGTTCTAAAATAGCTTCATCCCATATTTTTTAAGTTCACCTTCTTCTTATCGGATGCTTCTTCCTATATATCTGTCCTAATATTTACCGTTTACGATGAATTATAAAAATAAGTAAGCAATGACTGGTGGCTTTCAATCATTTTTCAATTTTCCGGGACAGCTAGGAAGCGGTTTAAGGCCACACACTCCTGACTCACCTAAAGCAATAATGCATAAAACATACTTAGCACATTATACCATCAACGTTCGGTTTCATTGTCACAGTTTAAGTGCAAACATAACACACCGCAGGAACTTAGATCCGAGAACCACAAAAGCAAGTTAACAAGTCTGGCCCATCTTCCATCTCTGCGCCGCTACCCGTTGGCTATTGCATCGAGTTCCCCCCTTTCCACCAGCAAAGCAGCACAAAAACAAATCAGAGCGGCAAGGCCGGAGAGAGAGTGAATCCTGAAACCGAAGGCCCACAAAAAAAAAAATTGGAAGAAGAAGCCAAAATGGAATACAATCTCCCAACTTCCACACACAGATGACGATGAATGAATGAATGGTGTTTAACCTCCTCGCAAATTGGGATTGCAATAATCGGTATCGGAGTCACGGTCGGCGATTTCTAGGCAACCTGGGCTCATGCCTGGCTGCCTATGTCACTCCTTGTGGTGGATCTCTCGCCTCGGGCAATTCCGCACGCACTATTTGCGGATGATGCAGATGATGATTCGGATGTAGGAATTAGAAGTTTCTCCGTTCCTATATTATTTATTTATTTTTTTACTCCGTTTAGGCCTTAGAAAAAGGCTTCCCGGGGAACGTAACAAGAATGAGAGCCAGCATAATTGTGGGTCAGAAGTAAGAAAGCTTCATGTCAACCGCTGGTTTTTCCCGGATTCCGTGATATTTTTTCTTTGCTCTCGTCCGGATTAGGGTGTAGGATAAGCGGTTTTGCGTAAAATGTTAAAAAAAAATAAATGTTTGTTCAAATTAGAAAGTTTTTGTGTGAAAGTTATTCTTCTTCAAGTGAATGTGTTGGCCTATTTCGTGCCATTTAAACAAGCAGGCTGAAATTCTAAATAAACTATGCTAATTGATTTGCTTTGAAAGTAAACAATATACTTAAAGTAAAATAATCTTAACTCTCATACAAATTTTCTGATTTTAGAGTGTCAGAATCGTATGAATAAACTAGTTTAACACTTAAAATACCTGACTACCCTACATATATTGATACCATAATGTCTATATTGAAGTTTTCTGTTGTAATTTCTCAAGTCATATAAGCCCGGTGAGTTACCCGGTGTTACGCAGGTGTATTATATTTGTTTAGGTATGGCTTGCAGAAAATAATTGTCAGCTGATCTCCGATGTCTATCCACTAATCATCTATGGACACGTGAGTTCCTGGGGTAAACCTCAAAAAGCGAAAACACTATGTAATTTCACCTTTTTTAATTTCTTATTATTGACACAAATATATAGATATTTCATAATTTTCTCTCAGAGTTTATTTAATTTGCATCCAGATTACCTCAAGGTGAGATATGTTCTTCTGTCCCGAAACCACGAAGACTAAAGGCGCCGGATGGTTTTCTCCAATACGTACTTAATTGATCTTAATTGAGACTTAATTGATCTTGGTATCATCTCGGAATCCTTACTACCAGCAGCTAACCCTTTAGAATTTTATGATATTTCATTTCACTTGGACCTTACTCAGCTTATTCTGAAGTCGGACAGTTGTCCTAAAGTCTTGTTTTCAATTGCTATGGACACAATTCATACCCACTGCCAAACTGAAACCTGCCTGGCGATGTTTATTGATGGCTCAAACAATGGAACAAATCAAAGATCTAGCTCAGCCGATTACAGCGAACTTTATTCTCGCTATATTCTACCAGGCATTTCTTGCCTGTGTATTGCAGAGTCAAGAGTAAGGAAGAGTTAAGGGCAATTAGAGACTCCTTACAGTGATTGAGATCACGCCTTTTCCATTTTGCACCAGGTGTTACTCTCTCCGACTCTCAGTCTGCCATTCTAGCAAATTTTGTCCAAACACTTACTTCCAGAACCGTTATGGAGTGTCGACTCATTCTGTGAGTATCGTTAAGGTTCTAGAAAATAGTTCTTCAGTGGACTACACCCTACTTTACGAGGTGGTCGGGAAAGAAAGCCACTAATGTCAACCAAGCCTCGTGACGTTCATTTGACTACAGACCAACTGCACATTTCATAAATTTGAAAATGAAACATCTTCAAAGGTTTCAGCTGGAAGAAATGGCCAAGAATAAACCATTGAATTTCCCCCATTCTCCGGTTACCCAAACACCCACGAGATCTGGCTCTTGCCATCTTTGAGACTGGCAACGGGACACAAAGCCAAGCCGCACATCAATGTCTTGAGTATCCCTTTGGGTATTAACTTTTTCATATAGATCAACCTGTCTTCAACGAAACCATAGGAAGATACAAATACTTTTTTTTTAGATGCAGTTTTTTTACCAAAACGTAACTCAACGAAACAGAAATTCATGGGATTTGGAAATATTTTCATTTAAGTCAAGCTTCATTTTCATAAAGGCACCTTTTATTTTCCAAAATTTGTAGCAAAGCAATCCTATATTTTCATCTTTTGCTTCAGGGTACACTGCATAAAAAAGTCGATCATGCTCCCACCCCCCCCATTAGATTCCTATCTTGTGCGTCCTCATGTAATGAGCTAACCCCATTCCTCGCACCACACAGGAAGGAAGCTTATTTTCACAATACTAATTTGCTAATTTACTGAGTTGCTAATCAACAGTCGTTCTATATTTCTCATTATCTATTCAAAAATATAGATGTTTCACTTTTGTAAGAAATGAAATTTTTTTTAATGTTCAAAATACATTTTAAAAAGCATTCAAGACCAATAGTCCACTTGAGCTGTATTTTCTTATAAGGCGTTGATTTATTCATTAATATTTGTATTGCAAAGGTCTCGAACGCTTTTAAAATATTTTGAACCTTTAGAAATTTCCATCTCTTGCAAGAGAGAAATATCTGTATTTTTCTAAAAAATTTTCTTAGTTTTGAAATTTTCATTCATTTATAGCATATCTTTGCAAGAATAAATTTTTATTTCATGTCTGCTCCACAATAAAAAGCTTCTACTTTTAAAAATTTAAATTTTACTTTTTTTTTAATTTACATTTTTTTGATTAAATTTTCGTTAAATTTCTCATACATGCCCGTCAACGTAATATCCCAGAAGATATTGAAAATGTTGTAATACATAATAATAACATATCCTTTTTAACTAATACATTTAACCCTTTAACGCGCAGTGATCCCGCTCTGGGAACACCCAACTCTGACGTTTTGACTGTTGCCAGTCACGAAGAATAGATTGGATTTCTATAAAAATAGTTGAAGGTGACATAGCTCCACGAGAATCCTTTACTTTTTAGCACGTCCTTTCCCGTAAAAAATTTGTCGCGATTATTTTTAACAGCACTGACAACTGCTGAAAAATGGAAGGATGCGAGAACAGCTGGATAGATTGCCCAATGCTGAAAAAAGGGCAGCTGTTGCCATCGCTCGACTTAACTACCAGCAAGAGGGCGGACGATCGAAACGTTCATCGCGTGCCACAGATCGAGAGACCCTTTTTTGACGACTGCCAGCTGTCGTCAAAAAAAGGTCTCTCGATCTGTGGCACGCGATGAACGTTTCGATCGTCCGCCCTCTTGCTGGTAGTTAAGTCGAGCGATGGCAACGGCTGGTCTTTTTTCAGCATTGGGAAAGGGTTGCGCCTCAAAGGGTTAAACTCAATTAGTTTTCAAGCGTCAGAATTACTTTCTTATAGAGGTGAAGCTTTTGAAAGCTCACTGAAAATTCCTGAACGGGCAGATTAAATAACAATAATAATAATAATAATAATAATAATCGTTCTCGGCACATACGCACCCCGTTTACCCTACAATCACCTCGGCCTCACAGACAATCTGAACCATATAGACACTAGAGATGAGACGGGCTCAGCCCGAGCCCGAAAGCCCGAGCCCGAGCCCGGGCCCGACTCGGGCTCGGGCTCTATAATTCACGATTGCGTTCGGGCTCGGGCGGGCTCGGGCTCGTGAAAAATTTCTTCTTTGTTGAACATACTCCTTGAAACAGATTTTAAAAAGTGATTCATGGGATAAATAGACGTACTTATTTCAAAAAATAGCGGTACGGGGGACTAGAGGGTGTGTGAAGCTCCAAAATTTATTGTATCCTCTTAATGAAGTAGTTAATTTTATTTGTCTTTAGCTGAAATTTCGGGCTCGGGCGGGCTCGGGCTCCAACTTTAATAATATTGCTCGGGCTCGGGCGGGCTCGGATTAAAAGTCTTCGGGCTCGGGCGGGCTCGGGCTTCAAAAAATGAGCCCGAACTCATCTCTAATAGACACTTAGCACTCCGCATTACAACCGCACGACCATACGGTTGACAACTATCTTGGCTCCTTTGCTATTTCGCACTTTCGCAATATTATTATTCTTCATGCTTTATTTTCTGTAAATATTTACTTATGTTACAACCAAGATTTTGTACATTCATTAATATAGATTTTTGCACCTATACAAAATTCGCATCTTTTTCTTTTGGTTAAACAACGCCACTAAGCAACGACGCAACAACAATAATAATAAGAATAACAATTAAGCAAAATTTGAAAATAATTTGTCAAACGATGTCGGTGATGCAATCAAATGTAAAAATTTCATAATATGCGTAGCGCTAAAAATCAACCAAAGAAACATGTGAATTTTCTTTGATTTTGGATTTTAGTTCACAGAACCGTCATCCTCATTTCAAAAATTTATCAACTTCAATAAATGTTAGAACACAATTACAATAGGGGCATAAATGGTAGGAGAAGTTAAAACACAGTGCCTGTTTGTTTGCAGTGAAACCTACCTATTCCCTTCCCGCAGTCAAGAATGAAACAAATCACAAAGGTTTTTGTTTTAAAAACACAATTTTTAAAATGGCTAAATGTTTTTGTTTTGAATGAAACATAATTTTTTCCAATTATTATTTCTTGAATAGCGTGTAAAATGCCAATTCCTAAGAATATCTAAAACAATTTCTTAATTTGTTAAGAATTAACTGTACATTGGCGTTAAAAAACAAAAATTCCACTATATTAGAATTCAAGTGACATTTTAAGAACCGAAAAAGCTAAATCAAATTAAATCAAATTTATGTAGGATGCTTAAAGCACATTTGAAAAATCTTTCTGGGGACTTTTTAATAATAAAAGAAATGCTATCGTTTTACAATTAAAAATTTAATTTATTTTATGAAACTAGACCTTAACCTTGTATATAGCACACTGATTGTGGAAGAACTCGAATGAGGGTCGTCAGTGTGCAGCAGAGCTCAACTCAGCAGTCACTCGAGAAGCGGAATGTGTAATATTCCCTGAAAAAACTACTTTAAATTCAGTATATGTCGCAGGCACCGAATATGAGGCTTGGGTGTAGCTAACGCAATTAAGATGCCATAGAATTTTAGAAGAGAAAACGAAATCAAAATAATTACGGCGCGAAAGATAAGTTAAATCACAAAGTGAATTTTAAATCGTAACGCTTCTCGTACACACTTACATACACATATATGCATAATATCAGGTAAGCTGCTTGTTGAAAAATGAAGAAAGAAATAAAGAATTAGAAGCTGATATCTAAGAAAAAACACAACATTAGCGTAAGCACAGTAATCTTGTCTAATTTCAAAGAAAAGAAGATTTTCTGATTTAAACTTCGTGTATTTATTCGTATTAAAAAAGTCTGATCGATCTCGGTAACTCTGTTAGGACTTTTAAGAAATGACTTGGCATTTAGACAATAAATAAGCGTATGCGAGAAAATAAATATAATTATACTTAACCAGAAGCGTTAAGATTATAGTCTAAAGTATAAATTATTATATTACAGAGAAGGAACAAATTGGGGATAGAATCTTAATCTGTAATCGCTCTAGTTCATCACATTTTGTTTCGTTTAACGATTTCAGGCTCATTCTAACGTTTCATCAGATAAAGATAAAACTTTCACAGGTTTATATTTTGAGCATTATTTTGTTAAGTGCCAAATAATAAAAGGCTGGCCAGAAAGTTCGCTCCGTTTGTCGAGGAACAGAAACTAAAGCAAGCAGGCAATTTTGGGATTTCACAAAAAAAGGAAAAATAAAAGAAAGGAAAAGAAGAAAAAAAAAACATATTAGAGGCAACAGTCCCGCAGTAGCCTAGTCGGTAGCCCCATTCCCATAAGGTGCCCCGTCATGAAATGCCCGACGTCTGCGGCCGTCGTAGAGGTCAAGCCTCCAGTAAGCCCCTGCTCCGTCCATTAGGGGGGGGGGAAGGGAAAAAAATTCAGGTAACAGGAAAACAAGCTTTCATTGTAAATAAGCGTAACAAAATCATCTGATGTTCACATCGTTATGTTAATGCTGAAGATAGACGAAAAGAAGCAGCAGTTCCAGCAAATCGTGCTTGTCTTTTATTCTAAGAAAAATAAAAGTGATAATAAAGAACTCGGCTGTTCGAACCTCGTCAGAGGGAGATCCCCCTGAACCCCCCTAATTTTTTAGTTTCATTATTGCCATATTAAAACGATATTCATGGACTCATCTTTCGCGTATTTCGCTTGGTAATCCTATGTTGAAATTTTTAGGAGTGTAACCATATCAATACAAAAATACATGGGATGCCTATTCTACAGCTTACGAAATAGTGTAACAATAGATTACAGCTGTTGTAAACTAATAGTATTTAAATATATGAAAAAAATACACGTGAAGCATATTCTACAACTAACGAAACTTTGTAACAATAGATTAAAGCTGTTGTGAACTAATAGTATTTAAACATATGTAAAAAATACATCTGAAGCATATTCTACAGCTTACGAAATAGTGTAACAATAGATTAAAGCTGTTGTGAACTAATAGTATTTAAATACATGTAAAATTATGTCGCTTTTTTACGTCGCATCTTTGGGACACATTTTTCAATAAAGGGTGTTGAGAAATAAAATGACATAGTCATTAAAAATAAAGTTTGTATATCAGGGCCGTTTTTCTATCTAAGCCGCCACTTTGGGCGGCATTCTCTATTTTTTATATCGCTATCTATTTGATGCAGACCTACCTATAACAAAAAAAAATATTTACTCACGAATGCATCCATTTTGTCGAATCTGGTCACTTCTGGTGTCCAGTCATTTGCCATGATGAATAACTGCGGCCAAAAGTATTGCAAGTTTGAGAAATCTAACGATCGTTTCAAGAATAAACCCAGAAAAAATAGACAGGAAATTTGCCAGATTTAATATTTTCGAGAATGTATGTAGTATAATTGGAACGAATGCATCTGAAAATCACCCAAAAACAAAATGAGAGCTTCAGGAACCCATCATTTAAGTTGGCACCCTGAAACACCGAAGGAAGTGTTGTAAAACATTCTGGATTCCATATCTAAAAGAGTGGCTGTTGTGATCCAAGTCAAGGCTGCTCAGAAACATAATAAATGATCTTTAGTTTAATTGCATTTATTTATTATCCTCTTTTTGCAGAATAACTTGAAATTAATTCTTTATTTAATTTTATTCCGGCGAGCCAAAATGGATTATGATTTCTATAATAACCTATATATTTTTATGCTATTTTTTCAATAAATTAAATAATTATTTTTGTTCTTTAACTTAATGCTATCTTGTCTTTGAAGTAACTAATTTAACATGTTGGCATTAAAAAATATCAAAAATATTGATTTTTAATTTCGACGGGGGAGAGAGTGCTTAATCTTGAAAAGGATTAGAAACTTTGAACTTGCAATACTTTTGGCCAATAGCAGGGGCGTAGCCAAGGGGGGGGGGGTTAGGGGGGTCATAACCCCCCCACCCACGTATACATATATATGAGTTGTAGTAGTCGTAACCCCCCCCATGAAAAATTTCTGGCTACGCCACTGGCCAGTAGTGTATATGAATGCAACCCTCTCAACATAACATGAACATGAATTATATATAGGCTCAAAAATCAATTCTCATAAAAACATTAAGCCACTCCCCCCCCCCAAAAAAAAATATTCCTAGCTACGTACCTTTTAATTTAAGTCAATTTCTACAATGAAACCCCGATCTATCGTTCCCGCATGAATCGTTTTATTTCTATGGTCCCTGTTCAAATTGCATTTGAATAACGTTAAAGAAACCCGCATTTATCGTTCGCCAAAAAGTGACATTCCGGCATTCTGGAGAAACTCGCCTAAAACTCCACACAATTAGGTCGATGGTCGCGCGACAGGCCTGAACTCGGGACCTTCAGGCTTCAACCATCTACCCTGTTCAATATCTTTATTTTATCTTCCATAGTGAGGTTCATTATTTTCTAGATTATGTGACTACGTAGTACAAGTTTGAAGGGATCTAGTCAGCAGGTGCCTTCCATGGGGGGTCTTTCTAAGGGGTCCTAACCCGTATTTGCGGGTAAGTTTCAGAGAAGACCACATAAAACGCCAAACGGCTAGGTTGACGGACGCGACTTGGGTTTGAAGTAGACATCTTCCGTCTTCCAGTTCAGAGTGCTATGCGCTCGGCCACTGGTGGGGCAAGTTTGTATGGAGCATGGTGTTCAAAAGTGAAAGAAGCTTTCTATGTGGGTGAGAGATTTTATTCTTGTCTATGGCTTCATTTGATTTGATTTGATTCTGGGAATACGACCGATTATCTACCCGAGATATCTAGGCCGAGTGGGACTTTCCAAGGGGTTCTAAGCAGATTTACGAAATTACCGGAATATGTAGTGTATTGAGAACGCAATCTGATACATGTCGAAAAATACGTGTTCACAGAATAAATGGAATTGGAACAATAACTTTACACATTGTTTCAATTTAGAATTTGATATTGTTGAGGAGGCTCGGAACTTGTGTTTCCATTCTTAGAAACCCAAATGTGGTATATTATTGCGAACCCCAAAAATTTGCAACAATGAAAAATACAAATCATTTCTAACCAAGCTTTTTAAAGTGTGAGTTGGAAAAAGGATCCTATTCGAATAAAACTTGTGATTTCTTCGATTTTTGATGGGAAAAGTTACAAGTTTGTAACTACTCGCTTCTTGTATTTTCTACCCCTTGCTTTTTTTAAGCATCAACTATTTTGCGCTTATTTTTAAACTTTCAACCAATTTCGAAGGTCATCGTTTAATTGCCGATTTTGTTATACAAGCTGACTGCATTCACCGTTCCTTATTGCTAATTATTTTGATTGTACTTCCGAACTTTGTCTGAGATAAACAGAATGTCATCTGAGACGATTATTTTAGTGTGGTCAGCTCAGGACTTACTCTTACGTAACAGCTCTGGAGCGGGAACCTGCACCTCCAAAGCCAGTTGAAATAGCAAATTACCCAGGAAACCTTTATCACCAACATTTTATCGAAAATACTCTTTCGAGTATTTTCGATATTAACTACTGTGGAATTATTACTATGGAATTTGTAGACATTCATCACCGGCATGTCTACAAATTCCATAGGAAGCCTTTATCACCAGCATAGCTGCATTTTACATCGAAAGTATCCATCACCGGCATGTCTATACACATTCCACAGTTTATCACCAGCATAGCTACAGTTAGCATCGAAAGCCTCTATCGCCGGCATGTCTACAAAATCCGTAGGAAGCCTTTATCACGAGCATAGCCACATTTTGCATCGAAAGCCTCCATCACCGGCATGTCTACGAATTCCATGGTAAGCTTTTATCATTAGCACAACTGCAGTTTACATCGAAAGCTTCCATCACCGGCATGTCTTCCCATTTCATAGTTCATACCCAGCATAGCTACTGTTAGCATCGAAAACCTGAATCACACGCATGTCTACAAATTCCATAGGAAGTTTTCATCGTCATCATAGTTACAGCTCACATAGAAAATCTCCATCGCCGGCATGTCTACAAATTCCCTAGTAAGCCTTTATTACCAGCATAGCTACTGTTAGCATCGAAAACCTGAATCACACGCATGTCTACAAATTCCATAGGAAGTTTTCATCGTCATCATAGTTACAGCTCACATAGAAAATCTCCATCGCCGGCATGTCTACAAATTCCCTAGTAAGAGTTTATTACCAGTATAGCTACAGTTTACATCGAATCACCAGCATGACTACAAATTTTACAGGAATCTTCTACCATGTCCAGTCGCCAATATTGAAAACGAATACAAAGAACGGTCTTCTATCTAATGATTATGCCAATGATAATTCCTGCAGTTTTTTCCCAGACTTGTTCATATAGTAATTGAACACAAGAGCAGTTAAAGGACTCTCAAAAGCTGGACACATAATAGCAGGATAGCACCTATAAAAAAAACTGCACATTCTCACCAGAAAAACCGATTGATCCGAGATTAAAGATGTGCAGTTCCACCCGAAATGTAAAGAACATGCTATTCTACAGAACAGTAAAACGTCTATGAAAAGTTTTCAAACAAAGTACAAAGCCATATTCTACCGACCTTCCAAATCTTTCAAATGTGTAGTCCCATTGAAATCAGAAAAAAAAACTAAAAAAAAACTTGCTCGACACGAAAAGAAAATCTGGAGTGACTCCACTCGACTTTCCGAACACTTACGATTAAGATCATTACCAAGCACTTAAATAAATTTTAATCGATGAATAATTCAAACATATATACCAAATTGAAACTCAATCGAATGCACCGTTTAAACGCTTGCGCACTTTCAAGAATTTCACCCCATATGCCATTATGCCATAACATAAAAGAAAGTTTTGTCGTAGCCCTTTAGGAGAACTATAAGTCCTATACACACCAAAATCAATACCGGTCTTAGGATGGTGGTTTATAACATGTATACCGAATTTGAGCTCAATCGAATGTACCGTTTAAACGCTAGCGCACTTTCAAGAAATTCCCCCCATAGGCCATAATGTAAAAGAAATCTTTGTCGTAGCCCTGTAGAAAAACTATAAGTCCTATACACACCCAAATCAATACCGGTCTTGCAACGGTGGTTTATGACATATATATCCAATTTGAGCTCAATCGAATGCTCCGTTCAGGAGCTATCGTGTTCACTCACATACACACAAACACACATACACACACACACACACATACACACAAACACACACACACACACGCACACACGCACACACACACACACACACACACACACGCACGCACACACACACACACACACACACACACACACACACACACATACATCTCGTAAAAATAGCATAAATGGATTCAGAAGCCCTCAAAACGTGTAAAAACACCAAAATCTCGAAGTCTAATTTTTTCATGATTACAATACTTTCCTTACATGGTACATGGTACAGATCTTAAACAACTTTAAACTACAGAACACTCTTTCTTAGTATAAAAGTCGCATACCGAGTCTGCATATATGTTACTTCCATTGCAAATACAAACATTTATAACAGTAGAATGTAAAAAAAAATAAATTCTATACAATAAAAATAAATTCTTTAAGCTATATTTTGTAGTTTTATATATTGCATTTTTTTTTTCTCTGTATACATTTGACCACTCATCTTTTTAAGATTTTACTGCTCTGCATCTACATGTTCACACCATCGAATAGTTCAGTACGAATTAATTGCGGAAAGAATATTAAGCCTCTCAGTATTTCACAATTATAACTATTTCCCAGTCTTTTTTTTTTTTTTTTTAGAAACTAAAGAAGAAAAAAAGCGTATTTCAGAACCTAAAAAAAATTTTCGTTTAAGCTGCACTAGATGAAACTTGAAAAAAAAAAAAAAATGCACTATGCATATTAGAGTGCCTATACATACTACCCAACATCATTGCTTTGAAGGAAAAAAGGCAGTTGAGAAGTTTTAATTTGGCAAAAATTTAAGTAAAATGAAGCAACTTTTGATAGAAAAATGAAGTAAAAATTTTCTTACATATGTAATTCGAATTGATCCCAGTGATGAGGAATCATAAAAAAAAAAAAAAAGTTTGATTCTTGACGTACAGTTTATGTCATGAGTTCTAACCTGGGATCACTGCAGTATCAGGACACAAAAATCTATATCAGTGTCATCCGCGATCAAAAAAAAAAAAAAAATTGACAGTTTTCAGAGAAAACTCCTCACTTTCAAAATGTCTGGTTTCTACATCATACTTTGTTTTAGGTTTAAGTTACAGCATTAACACCTAAGACACTTCAAAATTTTACACTAAATACTACATTACTGAATCGTTTTGATAGTTGAAATTGAAAATCAGAGGCAAAGACGGATTAAAGAAGGGGGGGGGGTCGGAGGGGGCGATCGCCTCACCTGAGAAAAAATAATTTTATGAGAAAGATCCTATTTTACTTCCTTAAAATGGATGTGTATATGAATCTTTCACCTAACCGCCGCCACCCACAAACTAATCGCTCTCACTCACTAACTAATTAACTAATTTGTATGAAAACTCTTGATTTGGTTAGTTAGTGAATCCTTAAAGTAGGCCGTATAACTCAAAACACAGTAATTAATATGTGTGTTTTCTGCACTTTGTGTATCCTATAGAGCACATATTGGCAACCGCCTCCCCGCGGTCCGGATGTGGCCCGCCACGGCTTTTGATCAGGCCCGCGGAACATATTAAAACACTATATAAAGCCCATATAAATCATCAAAATCTCATATAAATACATATTACACGGCCCACGACTTCGCTAGCATTCTAAAGTTTGACCCGCAACTTTTCAAAGGTTATCCCTACCTGCTTTAGCAGTACTGCGCTTTCCCAAAGTTTCCTGCCACTATTTCCATCGTCATCAGAGGGGAAGAACTTCTGATTATTGACACCATTCAGAAACTGCTAGCGATATCCTGAAGGACTTTTTCAAAAACAGATTCAACGTTCACGTACTCTGTATGGGCACACGATGGTCTTTAGTGGTATGTCAAGAATCGAACCCGTGACCTTTCGGTTATTGGTCCTGCATTTCTGTCCAAAAGAGGTGTCACGGCCAAAGTGATCAAGTTATACCTGTATTCACTAGTGGGCTTGGTTCTTTAACTTGAGAAATATTTATGCTAAGTCTTGTTCTCAAGACGGGGTGAAAGTATTGTTTCTTTATCGTCACCCGCTCGGATTCGCAATTGTTTTAAACTTCCTTTATTACTAAAAAAAAAAAAAAAAACTATCTGTAAAAACCATCTTAGCGAGTGTTAGTGAATTAGTTCAAAATTTAAACTTCGAACTATTTTTAATTGTGTAAAACCTATGGAACACCTTTCGTATTTGCCAATAAATTAGTATTTTGTTTTACTTTAAAAATGCAGCATAACTGTTATACATATTTGCGGAATGACGGTGGCAAAACAAATAATTGAATGTTTGGCTAGCTACTGGGTACATTGCAAATTAACCGAAATATCTAGACTCTTTTATAACAAAACTTACATAACAGATGGCAGCACCATCACTTCCAATCCAATAATATCTAATTCTTGATTAGTAGGCATAATCAGTGATGTCAGTAACGCCAATCACACAAAAACTGGTGTAAAAAGATGATACAAATAAAAAATTTGCATAATAACGCACATGAAAAGGTACTTATCAATTGGTACGATTGTGCGGCCGAAAAAATCGGCAGCCTTCATGTGCCGGCACCAGAGTCTCACGGAATAGTGGGGACTCCGAAAAACACCCAAAAACTGGTGTTGAAAGTTGATAGAAATAAAAACTTTGTATAATAACACGCATAAAAATTGTCAGTAGTAATTAGTTAGTAGTAATTGTCAGTAGCAAAACGTATAATTGCGCTACTGATCCTACATAATTATAACTGTAAAATTATAAAATAAGCAATTATAATAAAATAACGTAAGATCATATCATAGGCAGAAGTTGCTAAGGGCAAGAGGGGTATTCCCCCCCCCCCCGCACAAAAAAAATCATGAAAATTGAGATATGATCCATTTGAAACCATTTTTTACAATAGTAAATCCTACAAACAAACAAACAGTGAGCCATCAAAAAATTCGACAGGAGATGAACAGTTGCGCGTCGCATCTTTAAAAAACCCTGTACTAACGTAAACGAGCTGTTCATTTCCAGGATTGGTGCATTAAAACACACTTGGGGTGGTAGAGACATCAAGCCCTAATTTTCCATAAGCCCTGTAGATCCGGACCTAGGGCCCCGAACGTTAGAGACCCCCAAAACAAAATCCAAATTCCATTTATCTTAATTTTATCAATTTTAACAGCAGATTTTTATATGGCCTTTCAAGTTTTTTCGAACAATATTTTTAACAAGTTGAAAATCTGCCCGATGACTGAATGGCGTTTATAACCAGGGGTTGAAAAAACTAAATTCTTAGTTATTTTATGTACAGATTGAATCTGTTTGTTAAACTAGAGGCCAAGGCCCCTGGATTCGTTACGCTCGCTTTTCGTTTTAGGCATTCGTCCCCTAATTAGGCTTATTCATAAAAAAGGCATAATATCAACAGACAAAGATTGGATCAGATAGAATTTTACCGAGCTACACATTGGTTGGTCTTGCATGTTCCTTGGAATATGAAAATTTGAACTTCGAACTATTTTTAACCTGTAAAACCTATGGAACACCTTTCGTATTTGCCACCCATGGCAATTTTTCATAATTTGACGACTTACGTATATGTATATTTAATAATTAGTTCCACGAAAACAGTACTTCATACGTTTTCTTTGATAAAAACTACGGAACGGCTGGAATAGATTGCGACTTTTCATTATTTGGCGATTTACACATGCTCATAACCGATAATTACTACTCATGTAAGGTTACGGGGAAAACCGTAATCCATGTATTCATATACATAATCCTTTACAGATTGGCGTATTTAACACCGCGAAATATATCATCTCGCCGCTCAGGGAAACACCCAAGCTGTACTATAACTGCAATAATGGCATAGTGAATTCCGCAAAATATTTCTATTGGTAGCAAATACCCAAGCCAAGCCTAACCGGCTTTAAAATAATCTGCATTTTAATTATTTTATATTTTTAAGATTCTGGATGCTATCATTTTGGAACACGAGATTTAGATTCAGCCTGCTTGGAGAGACAGCCTTTTGCCAGATCGTACCTGATGCCAAATTGGCGCTTTTTAAATTAGTTACAATTAGTTATTCTGTCTTGGTAATACGAATAATCGGTAATTCTAAACTCCCGTTATCTAAGAGAACTTACTATTTGAAAAACATCAACTTTGTGTAACACACTTTGATTTATTTATTTCACATACTTTTTATATAATTCGGAGTAATTCTACTTCATGTTGTCAATTTCACGCGATTCTACGTACTTGGAATTGCTGTGTTGCAAAGGTATTAATGATTTTATGATGTTGAAAATTGTCAAACCTGGTAACCTTTATGCTTATGCCTTCAGTTTTTTATTTAATATCTTCTAAAATAATTCGATTTTCAAAATTGAAGTCAGCTTATCGGCTTCCCCGGAATTTTCCGAAACCGTGGACACCTTCGTCGAAACTTAAATCCCCACAGTTCAGGAGGCGATAGCAGAACAAGCCTTTGACAGCGGCGGTGGCAGCGGCCGTTACTTTTTTTTTTTTTTTTTTTTTTTTTTAGAATAGAGAGATTCATTATGAAAGATAATAGACGACTGTTATTTTGGAAAAAAAGAAAGCGCAGACTTTCGAGAGCAGGGCACAACCAGACAGTAATTTACCTTTGGAAAATTTCACGCTGGATACATCAGTGCTAGCTCCACCTTTTATTTTCAAAGAGGTGGGATTATGGAGCGGCTTTTGGCACAGTGGTTATGCCACTGACAATGGTAGACGGCCGAAGAGAGAAAGTCCAGGGTTCAGGTCCGATCGCGCGACTGTAGATCTAATGGTCTGGAGTTTTGGTAGGTTTTCTCCAGATGTAACGTGAATGTGCATAAGAACCCATTAAGGAAAAAGTCCTCCTACCGAGACACCCCCCTCCTCCCCATCCTTGGCAGATCGCCCCGGCGTAGCCTTGCCATACTCACACAAACAAACAAGCATGCAGCGGCTTTAGTCCCATGGGTCGGTTTATTGTAATAATTGTATTGCAGAATGTCGAAATAAGTCGATGCGTGTTAGAACTCCTTAAAATGTCCTCCGCCTAAATCATCCCTCCCATTGAGAGGTAGCCCTAGTGTGTGTTTTGCCTTAACAAATCAGCATAAAAATTGGTCAATAAACTTTAATGGTTGTTTTCTTGTATTGTTTAAATTCAAATATAATTAATAGATGGCAGCACTGTAGCACAATGCAGCCTAACATGCTGAGTAAACCCTCTCTGCATATCCTTGTTCTTTCCATTACTAAAGCTAAAACTTTTGCCTGGAGTTGCACTAAGAATTAAATTACTGCATACATACAAAATTGCACATTGTCTTTTTTTTTTTTTTTTCAATTCCTACTATTAGTTTGCAGTCTCTACATATTTATATATCTTGTTCAAATTTTCAATCGTTAATAAAATATATTTTATTAATCCACTCAAGTTCAAATACATATTTTAAAACTTCTAGTGGATGACACTTGTTGTTAATACAGTTTTTTTTTTCAAGCATTAATTTATTCATTAAATTTAATTAATTCATTTTAAATCCTGTTCCGTGGGATTAAAAATGAATGAAAACAATAAACTAAACAAACTGGATTAACGGTATCAACCCTTGCTTAACAAACGTTCCTGCATTAATTAATTAACTAATAATTCATTCATTCATTCATTCATTAACTTTAATAAAAAGTAACTAAAATGAAATTTTTGGTTGCTGACCTAAGTAGGAATAGATATATATTTTTTTTTTTTTTAAACTTGTGTTATAGCAAGCCTACACAAGGTTCATCTGCCTGCGTGGGGTGCCTTGGTCGGAGTACTTTTTAAGGGGTTCTAACGCCTATTCCCGTTCTGGAGAAAACCGGCCAAAACTCCAGAAGTTTAGATCAACACTCACGCGTCGACCCAGGTCGGGTCCGTCGATTCAGCCGTTCGGAGTTTCCGTGGTTTGCTCCGAAACTTCGCGTCAATACGGATTAGGACCCCTTAGAAAGTCCCCCACGCGGAGGGCAATCAACAATGGGTCCAGATCCCTCACGTAGGTAACTGGCCGTCACAAATGTGAGAAGCATTTTGAGTGTATGGAGCAAGTAACCCTGTTTATATCGCATTTAAAAGTAAGAGAATCTCAGATTCAGTTTTTTCTTTAGAGATGAGAACAAAAAGCCTGAAGAACACTTTTTTGTCAAATACTCCCTATTATGGTCGATTAAAAAAAAAAAAAGAAAAAAAAAATATGTATTTGTATTTGTTACATTTTAATGCAAGAATTTGTGCCTATCTTCATTTTCTCTTGAGTTATGAAGGCAAATGTGAAAACAAAGTTTTGGCCTCTCACCCTCGTTTGGGTGCGAATTTCTAAAAACCCTGAAAATGAATTTTAGGTAAATCTGTTCGTTACGTTTTAACGCAAGAACTTTACGGCTATTATTATTTTTTTCTTTTTTTCTCATGAGATATGAATGTGTTTTGGCTCACTACTCCCTCTTGGGTTCGAATTTGTAGAAATGTTTCTTTAACCCTTTAACGCGCAGTGTTCCCGCTGTGGGAACACCCAACTCTGACGTTTTGGCTGTTGCCAGTCACGAAGACTAGATTTGATTTCTATAAAAATAGTTGCGGGTGACAGAGCTCCACGAGAATCCTTTACCTTTTAGCACGTCATTGCCCGTCAAAAAATGGTCACGATTATTTTGAACAGCACTGACATCTGCTGCAAAATGGAAGAATGCGAGAACAGCTGGATAAATTGCCCAATGCTGAAAGAAGAGCAGCCGTTGCCAGGCACAGCCAGCTGTGCGTCAAAAAGGGGGGTCTCTAGATCTGTGGCAAGGCGATGAACGTTTCGATCGTCGACCCTCTTGCTGGTTATTAAGAGTCGAGCGATGGCAACGCTGCCCTTTTTTCCAGCACTTGGGAAAGCGGTTTTCCGCCTCAAAGGGTTAAATAAAGAATCCCAGAATGCATTAATTTCTAGAATGAACACTGAGATCTCTTTGAGTGATTCAACTCTTTTTTTCAAACTAAATTCAACAAAACGCTTTAAAAGCTTCGTCTCTTCATTTAGCCTCTCGTCCTTTATACCAATTCTGTCAAAACGCTCTTCTCTCTTATCCCCTCCCCAAATGTCTACTCGCCAACATCCAGTACCTTGTGCTTTCGATAATGAAGTTATTATTCAAAAATTGTAAGCAAAATTAAATTCTTAAAATTGAATCTTCAAAATTCCGTCTTACAAGTTGTTATTAGTAATAGAGCACTCCCATAAATGGTTTCTAGACTCAGCTTTAATTTTTTTTCTGATAACCAGTCAACACTAGGTATTTTACAAAACATCCAAATCAAAATTTCAATTATTTAACCCTGCTGTTCTTCTGGGTCTATTTGAACAGAACAGAACATCCATCTATTGCTCCATATATTCAGGCAAGGCAATGTCTCCTTTTGAACTGAAGATTCACGTTAATTTAGTTGAAAGAATATACAGGGTCAGAGGCGACTATGCCCACCGCTTCATAATACACACCAAATGAGTACCGGCCCGTCCATAGTTAAGTCACAGATGTGTAACAAAAGTGCCCGATGCAGATTTTGTCCATCCAGCAATGATTAAAAAAAAATATATATATATAGTGTGCAAAAACGCATACGCAAGCTGCATACTTCTAATTTTTGTCCAATTTGTCAATCAAAAGATGTAGATCGAAAAAGTAATATAAATATTACATTTCGTTGATAGGTTTTTGTGCTATTATTTTTCAAATATATTGTTGTATTATTTTTCAAATATATATTATGTTTTGTTTTTTCTTTTGGAGGAATTATTTATCTTAAGATAGTTTTATAATATTGTAAAAATTTAACTCCTATAGTTAGTATTCGATATCCGGGGCTTATTGACCCGAACGTTACATGTGCATAGTAAATGTGAAGGGAACAGCAGGGTTAAAAAAATTTTAAACTATTTAATAACAGTAAAGAGATAATTTATTTAGTGAATAAAAGTACCAATAAGCATCCCAAGAAATAAGCTTGAGGATGTTTTGACAAAGAGAAAGCGATCATGTAATTTTTCTAAATTTCTTCTCCAAGGCACACCCCCTTGGCAAACACCCCTTGTGCAGGTTTACCTTAAATACAATGCACACATACACTTAGCTGAACTAGTTCCACTCTCTTATGTAAAAAATTATCTTTAGGAAAATATTTTAACTTCTTGACAAAACAGGTGGCACTCAGAATCAACGCGTAGAAGATATACATGTCTGGACACATAGCTTTCTCCCATACATAGCAAAATAGATTAATATAAATTAAAACGGGATGATTACAAATTACGGTCTTAGCATAGAAATTACTATTACTGGATAGCAGTGTATCTAGCTACAGTAGCGGATCCAGAGGAGGGGTTGGGGGCTTTAGCCCCGCCAACATTGCTTACAGGTAACATTTTGCTTTATTGTACACTTTGCTTAAGTTGCTTATGAGCTTTTTCTAAATATAAATTAGACCCTCCCAAGGGAATTTATTCAACGTAACAGTTTTCCCCTCCCCCTCCCCCCCCCCAAAAAAAAATCAGTATCTGTCATTATCTAGCAATAAAAAATGCGTCTATCTACTTACATTATAACTTTACTTTTCTAAATAGTTTTCTTTAAACTGAAAAGATGGCAGCACTAAAACTTGTGGAATTGTATGGTAATGAAATTTAATTATTTTTGAGGTTTGTTATTCGGAGAAATGATAAAGTAAGTCTTCCTCATGGAGTTTATACATAAAAGAAAATAAACTAATTCCGCTAGGGGCTCAAAAACATTCAGGATGAATCTTCATCAGCTACACTACACATAAATGAAACAACAGTGTCCTTCATGAAACTTCGGGGAAAATTCTTCAACATGAAGTGACACAGCAAAAATTGATACATCCTGCTAAATTTTCGTTTTTTAAGAATTTTTTTTAAATTTTTGTAACTGATACAATTTTATCATTTATTACTGCGTATAGCACAGCTTATAAATAGATATTTAAAAAATACTGAAGGATTTGGCATGATTATTTTTATTTGTGTACCGAAATCACGATTTTTTCAAAGTACACCGTTAAAAAGATAGCAGAACAAAAATTTAAGCATATATAAAATGGTGGAATAACACCTTCCATGACAACGATTTTTGCTTTATTTAATTCAAATGTTTAATTTTTTTTTTTTTTTTACTCAAACAAAAGTGAACTTACGTTTGGTGTCATAAAAACCTCTGATGGCTACAATAAAATATGTTTTATATAAAAAATTCTAGTTGAAGTACGCATCCTTGACGGGTTTTGACCCTTTTTTGACGCAGCTGGCTGTGCGCACAGCAAATGTCGTCAAAAAAGGGTCTCTAGATCTGCGGCACGCAATGAACGTTTCGATCGTCCGCCATCTTGCTGGTAGTTAAGTCGAGCGATGGCAACGGCTGCTCTTTTTTCAGCACTGGGTAGGAGTTGCGCCTCAAAGGGTTAATAATTCTCTCAAAATCCCTTCACAAGAGGCTGTATTGTCAGTCATTCGATCTTTGTTATTTCCGGAAGAAATTTTGCCGTGATATCTCTGATCCTTGCATTCTGGATGTCCAGCAGTGTAGTTTCATGAGTGAATTTTTTGATCTAGTCAAAAAGGAAATTTAAAGTTTCCTTTTTCGATTAAAAATTAAGGTTATTCGACGTACCTTTTGAAATCGTATTCTTTCCATTTGTATCTTTCCGAATATTAAATGAATCATTATCATTTTACATCAACTGAATACAATTGAATTATCTACCGATTGAGAAACAGCTGAACGGCACTGATAACCTTAGTACGGTCGTGTTCTGAATAAATTTTTCGTTCACAAGTTATTGAATCTTTATCTCCGCGCATTGGAAAATTTTCAGAATTTAAATGTCACGGTTACTTCTTATTTCCTTTATAACTTTCCCTTTTCTTGTCTAATGTGTATTTTATTCAAATTGTCTTTCTGCGCAAACTGCACGTGGGTTATTCCACGCCAATAAAAAAAGAACTATAAAATGAATTTTTATTACTGATCATTTAAAAATAAAGTTAGCAGAATTTTTTTCAGCTTCACAACATGCATGATAGGATCATAAATAAAGAAATGGTAGTTTATATTTTAATACTTAATTAACTACTCGTTACTTAAGAGCTGTGACTAACGTAACATTTGATAGTTTCAACGTTACGCTAGTCACATCAAAAATGTTTTGTTAGTCACACCAAAAAAAGATCAGTATTTTTCTAAAATTCACCATTGAATCTTCTTACTTGTGATCTTATAATACATAACTCTAAAGCTGAAAAAGTTATCTTAATTTTTTACTTTCCGAACAGGCACCCTGTGAGAAAGCATTGTAATCACGAAAATATTCGACTTTGAGAATTTAATGTATTTACACGTTTTGGGGTCTTCTGAATTCGTTTTTGGTGATGTATGTATGTACGTGTACGTGTGTGTGTGTGTAAGTGAACACGATTGCTTCTAAACGGTGCATCCGATTGAGATCAAATTTGGTGTATATATATATATATATATATATATATATATATATAATATAGAATAGCTAACTTACGTAATGTGAAATCCCAAGATAATACATTGATAAAGTGAAAAAAATATAAAAATAAAAAGCAGATAGCACATGGTGCCAATTAACGAGCTTATTCCGAATAAAGTGTATAAAAATAGCCTTCTAAGCCAATGAAAGAGTGGATAATTTGGATATAAAGCGCCAAATGAGACCAGGTGGGCTTTAAGCCTAACCACGTGTATCCACATGAGTTGGATATGGAATGGATAATTGAAATGGTGTGCTCTATCATCAGGCGCCACACCACACACATAATCGAAAAAAAACAATAATAGCTAGTTTTCTGCAAGTTACCTGACCAAAATTAGGGTCATTTTGTAACCTGGGGGCGCGACCATAGCTTTAGAAATAAACAACGAGGAAGTGAAGCAGACAAGAAGATCGAAAACACGAATCATACTGAAAATAAGACATACCTCGCAGAAAAAAATAACAGCTAGAAGCAAGAATTAGTATCCACAATTTGAAAAATAATAATAATAATAATAATAATAATTAATAAAAGCTGAGCCAAATAGAGTACAATAATTAATGTGAAAATAGAATGGAACGGAAATTATAACCACTGCCACCATCTTCAGGAGCCACGAACAGTGGATTATAATTAAAAGCAAACAAAATAGTAGGGTTTCGGTTGTGTGGCATATCAAAAGAGATATTTACTCCACACTTTCTGGGCTCTACCCTACTATAAAAAGGAAAAAAAAGAAATAAAAAAGATAGCAAAAAACAGAAATAGCATTGATAAATCTACATACCAGATTTGAGCACATGGAGGACACATCGAAAACAAGTAATACGTGTTGCCAATGTTAAGAATTGTAAAAAAGTGAAAAATGGTGTTGCCACAAAATAAAAGTGGAAAAGTGGAAAGAAGAATGTATAGGAGTTGCCAAATACTAAAAGGTAATATTATTATACTTTATGAGTATCCAGGTATATTAATATAATTAAATATAGATAGAATAATAAATTAAAATTATTTAATCATAGATAGTATAGCCAATTAAATATAACATATTGTTTTAAAAAATATAATGATCATTATTAGTGACAAAGTATGAATAATAAGTTATTGTATGACAGAAGATTAATCTAATAAATTTTAAAAAAAAATGTTTTTTGTTTTATTAAATAAAGGTAGGACAGAATAATAACAATATAGGAACCACCCCCCCTTTTTTTCCCCATATCTCTCCAAATATATATATGCATGCATATACACATCCAGATTGTTTTTATACATATTACTTTTTTTTTTTTTAAGAAAAACTTCCTTCTCCCGACCCATCCATCCAATTACAACCTTAAAACCAAAACCCCACCCAGCCTCCAGTAAATTAACAAAGACAATAGACACATCATTATCAAGAATTGTATATGATAGATTTTAGGAACTTAGTAGGGAAGTTGTATTGTTTAGCTGACAGAAAAAGTGATTTAAAATTGGAGACTTTGAAATCTTCAGAACAGAGAAATTTGATTCCACAGCAGTGATTATAGATGATATTGCGGAATACAGATTTATGTAAGCAGGAGAAAAAATGAGTAAAGCAATTTACTTTAAAGCTAAAATCTTTTCTCTTGTATCATATATATTGAAACTAAGGTTATTTCTAGGAGTGATGGAGATACTTAGATCTAGAAAACTAACAGAATTGTTAAGCATATCATTTTTAATTAATTCTAGAGCAGAAGGATATTTTATTGGGAAGATAATGTTATTATTATTATTAGTGTTTACAAGTAGGATATCATCTATATATCGTTATCTATATAAGTCCATACACTAATACACATATAAGTATGATATGTGTATTAGTGTATTCTTTTTCATAATAATATAAGTATAGATCTGCAAGGTAACTAGATGCTGAGCCACCTTGTGGTATACCATGATTTTGTAGATATATTTTATAGTTATGTAGAATATAATTATTATAGATAATATATTTAGAAAGACAACTGAAATAAAAGTTACATCAACATGGGATGGAAGCTTAATATTTTTAACACAAGTTTCAAATAAATCATTAATTACATTGTAAAGGTCGTCAAGAGGAATATTGTTAAATAAATCTTTAAAATCATAGGTATATAAAGAGGTAATATTACTAATATTATATATTGCATTGCGTAAATCATAACTATTTCCTATAAAGATAGAGTAATCATTACGTTTTATATAATACTCATGCATAACAGACAAGAAGTTTACTTGCTACATTGCTATATGTATTACATCTTATTGTAACAGTTCGAAACTTTAAAGTAGATTTATGAAATTTAGGGATTAGTACAATGTAAGGATAGTGTAAATTGTTATGTTGTAGGTTGAGAAGTTTATAGAAAGCCAGAATTTTTTTATTACAGACTACAGTAGAAAGATTAGTAGAGGAATAGATACTATTATTTACTATTGAAGAGGCTAACAAGCTGTGATATGACTGTTTACAAATAAAAGCATAATTATTGGAGGATTTATCTACATAAGTAATTATGAAATGCTGCTTTATAAAGTCTATATGAGTATGAAATTGACTATTGACAGGAGATCTGTATTTTACATATTTAGCAATAGTGTGCTTAAAGATTGAAAGTACTTTCACTTTCCAGGTAGTGAAGGCTTCAAAAGGAGTGTTGTATTTTAAATCAGTATTATATATGTAATAATCTAAATCATATGTGAATTGAGTTACAATGCCACTAAGAGAGTGTTTAGAAGGTATTTAGTTCCCTTCTGCAAGAGTTTTTTTTAATTGTATATATTTTATGATAGCGAGGTCCCCAGTAATAATGTATATATATATTATAGACCACCCTCGCACGATAGACGTTTATTTTCAAGTTTATAACACAAATAGAGTTTTTACAGGGTTCCTAGAAGGGAATTCTTGCACATTATGGCCTATGGATTCAAATTTTTGAAAGTGCGCTATCGTGCATTTGGAAGACTTGATTGCAAAGTGTGGTGTTTAACGACTGATCTCAGTTCTGTTTGTCTGATGACAGCCATTGGTTGAATGTTTGGAGGCGTTTGAGGAATTGAGCCAATCCAGTCACTTATGTTTAATGCCACACCAATCGCTAAAATTGTTTGATGGTTTGGAGTGCTATCGGATATAAAAGCTGCTCGTTTCTGAAATTCATGTGAAGCGCATTGACAGCACGACGAATCCTTGATAACTGATGCAACAATCGATTATGTTAAAATACATTGAGGTTTCAAAATGGTATATCCTAGTTAGACAACGCGAGACGGATCAAGGCATCCATCAGCAGACAAGCCTTGCATTATGTCCAGTTGCTTCCTTGGTTTGCAGTCTCCTGGTCCCTCACCGATCGAGCCTAGCTGAAACTTGATAACCCTTGCTTATCTGTTTTACCCTAATTCAATCAGAGGATAAGTTGCAGATAATGCTTCAGAGCATATGGACGTCCATCCCCAAGGATATTATACGCCACGCTAATTCGATCTGTACATCGTAAGGAAAGTTCCTTAAAAGAATATCTCGTAGGGACGTGTGTCAAGCTGGCGGGACCACATTCCGCAAAATGAAAAATAACAGGATAAAAAATTAGTGCTATATTAGTGCTAATTAGTGCTCGAACCTCAGAATTAGTGCTGATTATTTAAGCGAGTAATTCACAATTGAATGTGGTCCGGCTATCTTGACGTCAAGCTGGCCGGCCACATAAAGAAAAAATTATTTTTTCCGGAATTTTAATACATACAAAATTAGTGCTATACAGAATTAGTGCTACACTCATGTCCATAAATTAAGGATAATGAAGTTCAGGCAAAGAAAGAGAAAGAAGCAAAACACATTTGACTTATTTGTAAAGTCTATTTATTAAACAAAAAGTAAAGAGCAAAAAAGATGCTATATGTTTGACATAATTAATAAAAATTGCAAGTTTTACACCCTTGACCAAATTTCAAAAAAGAACCTATTTACAAAAAACAGTATAACATGGTTAGTAGGATGGTTAATACGGAGTATGTCTCCCGGACGATGCAATACAGGCCTGACAACGCCTAGGCATGCTGAGTATCAAATGATCAATCTGATCTTGGGGAATATTACACCACTCATCAAGCAATGCACTCCGAAGTTCCGGTAGATAGGTGGGAGGGGGTTGACGGGCTGCAATTCGTCGGCCTAGCATATCCCACACATGCTCTATTGGATTCAAGTCCGGTGAGTATGCTGGCCAATGCATACGGGTGATATCCTCCGATTGAAGGCATTCGTCAACAATTTTTGCACGGTGAGGACGGGCGTTGTCATCCATAAACACAAATTCAGCACCCATGGCGCCCCGAAACAAACGTACACATTGTTCCAGAATGACATCCCGATAGATGTGGCCTGTCATCGTTACACTCTGAACATGCAGGTCAGTTGTGAACCAAGAATAATTCCTCCCCAAACGAGCCATCCTGCACCACCGTAACGGTGTCTTTCAATGGTGTTCTCTGGGTGGTAACGGGTACCTGGCGCTCTCAGAATGAATGTCCGGCGAGAATCAGACTCCAAACTAAACCTGGACTCGTCGTAAAACATCACACAAGACCACTGTTGCGGTGTCCACAATGCATGCTCTCTACTCCAGGTTAATCGCAGGCGACAGTGAGTTGCGGTCAGTGGAACACATCTGACAGGCCTACGAGCATATAGACCAATGTGCCCTAAGCGTCTGTACACGGTCTGCCTTGAAACTGTCGTACCGGTAGCTGAAGAGATCTGACGAGACAGGTCTGATGCTGTACTCCGTCTGTTTCTTTTGGCAGTAACTGCCAAATAGCGGTCCTCATTCGGCGTTGTAACTCGGGGGCAACCTGTGCTGTAACGTCTACTCACATTACCATCCTCTTGGAATCGTTGCCAAAGCCTGGAGATGACACTCTGGGCGATTCCAAGTTCCTCGGATACTTCCAGCTGGGTACGTCCACATTCCAGTCGTCCGATAATTCTGCCACGTAAAACATCATCCAAATGCCTCCTTTGTGCCATAACTATGCGGTTTTTGCACTGAAAGGCTTTCACAGCGCTTGTGAACAATTTTACTTCTTTGCCACCATTCCATATATACCCCTCTCTTACACTCTCGTCATTGTGACGTACCATCCACGCCATCTGGTGGTTTCCTGTAATTTGCATATTCTTCTTCAAGATGTGTGTGATCATTCCACAGGTGAAATTTTTATTTTAGAGATCAATTTCTGTGTGATTCTGAATTATCCTTAATTTATGGACATGAGTGTATATTAGTGCTGGCTGAATACCAAATTAAAGAATTTTTGATGTATATTTAAAAAAGTTATTAAATAAATAATGTGGTCCGGCTATCTTGACGTGAAGCTAGCCTGCCACATAAAGAAAAAATTATTTTTTCCCGAATTCCGTTACATACAGAATTAGTGCTATATTAGTGCTGGCTGAATACCAAATTATAGAATTAGTGCTCCGTATTTAAGAAAGTTATTAAATAATGAGTGTGGTTATTTATTTGCACGTTATTTATTTGCTAACTTTTTTTTAAAATATGGATAAAAAAAAATTCTGTAATTTGGTATTCAGCCAGCACTAATATAGCACTAATTTTGTATGTATTAAAATTTCGAAAAAAACAATTTTTTCTTTATGTGGCCGGCCAGCTTGATGTCAAGATAGCCGGACAACATTAAATTGTGAATTACTCTCTTAAATAAGCAGCACTAATTCTGAGGTTCGAGTACTAATAAGCACTAATGTAGCACTAATTTTTTATCCTGTTATTTTTCATTTTGCGGAATGTGGTCCGGCCAGCTTGACACACGTCTCGTAGGGTTTCTTTTGAATGGAAAGGTGATTCAACCTGCCTGGTATATTTTCACCTTGTCAATAAGATTGCCTACTTAGCTATTCAGTTCCTTCCTCAGTAGCCTAGTCGCTAAGCTCCCACAAGGACGCGGAAAGTGAAGCTGCATCGATTTGACCAGTGCTTGGGAGGGTGAAAATCTCTTTCGGCTGGGTGCTGTGGAACCATATATACTAATGGGAGTTGATGCACGTAAAATCTGTTCGTGACTCCAATGTACTGCATGTTCAAACGGTACCTCGGTCGGTGTCAATTTCAGGTGCTAGGTCTCTCACCTGGAATCCGTTCAAAATTAGGAAATCACTCATGGGGGGGGGGGGCAACGCTGGTCTACCTAATAGACGCTCCCATAATGAAATGACCAACATTTGTGGCCTTCGGAACGGTCAAGCCTTCAGTAGGCCGCATACCCGACCATTAGAAAGAAAAAAAAACTTAGATATTCATTCTAAGTTAGCCTGTGTGTGTGTATCAATTTTTATCACATTCTACCCACTCTTTCATAAAGTTACACTTTCTATGTCGGGTAGTGCACATGCCGACATTTCGTTACAAATTGCCAGTGTAAGTAGAATTAAATAAATAAACTACGTTTTCCTTTGCTTATTTTTCCTTTTCTGCTCATTTCCAAATATCTTCCTATAGCTTAGATTAAATTGGAAAACACTTATATACAGGTAATTTCAAAGAACATGATCATTTCGAAAGATCTTCATAGTTATTTGTAGAATGATTTTTTTTAAACAATTTCCTCATTCACTTTATAACAGTTCTGATAACATTTCCCTTTGCTTGTAAACCACACAGTGAGACATCGAACAATAATCACGCATAGTAACAATGAGTTCAATTAAAAATTACATGCCTGACTCACTTTGCCGAAACAGTTTATTAGACTATGACATGCTGCTAATCCACGCATTTTCTGACACGTGAGGGTGAGTTTAGTTGTCCAGAAAAAAAATCGTTTATCTCCAGTTCTTTTAAACTAGCTGATGATTGCGTATACTTAATCCGCTTAATACGGCATGAAACTTAACAACCTCCGTCGACAGCTCCAGTGAAAGTTTTGTATAAAGATTGATCTAAAAAGTGTTTTAACATTTAGAACACCTACTAGAAGTTCCCGCCACTAGTTTCGAATTGCAATCGAAGCCTGGGGAAATGTCTGTTTCCTTATTCAAGGACGCAATGGACGGATATGTGCATTTTCTTGACGGAAAAATTAGGAGCACTTAAAAAAAAAAAGAACGGTTGGGTTAAAGAGGTAAAATTCGTAACGCATTTATTCCATTCACTCAAATGAGGGATAAATTAAGGTTTTCGGTCGAAACAGATTCTCAATCATATATTGACACGATATTTTGGATTAAACTGCACTTCTTAAAATGCACTTTCCTTGTTCGATCCGACTATTCGGGGAAGGGGCGGGAACGTTTTTTTCCTTTTTTTTTTTTACGGTGTTGTTAGAAAAAAATCATGTGACTTTGGTACATAAGTACAAATAAACTAATTGTGCCATGCACTTCAAAATTTTGAAACTGTCTCTTTACAAGCTGTACTACATACTGAAATAAACGATCCATCTGTATCAGTTTCAAAACTTTTAGAAAAAATTCTTAAATATCGGAAATTTTCGAAAAACGTCACTCTTCGAAAAATTCTGCCGCTCAGATCCATGTTTAAGAATTTTTTCTGAAAATTTCACAAAAGCCAAAGCTTTTTCGCTTATTGCAGTGTGTAAAGCAGCTTATGCAGAAACATCTGGAATTTTTTGGAGACCATAGTGCTATTAGTTTATTTCAATTTGTGTACCAAGACTAAAAACAGAGTTCATTTTTTTTTTCGACATACACCCTTTTAAGTAAAATATCGGGAAGCAAAAAATAAGAAAATCCTTTATAAAGAGAATGAGATTTTTTTGTATAGAATTTTAATTACGCTGCCAAAATTCTGTGATTGTAATTAATTTGTGAGGAAAGACTGTATTTCTGCTGGTACGACATTAAAACGGTGCTCTTCAGCATTTTTATCGTCGCGGACTGGTCATCTGTTGATAATTTTACCGCGGCCAGTTGAGGGGGTCGGGGTAGGAAGGAGGACGTTGATTGTTTATATTTTAGATTGTTTCGATTTATTAATATTCGATAATGTTTATGTTATAATAATTTAGATGGATGAAGGACTTACGTTTATTTATTGTTCGATAAAATTTGATTTGTTTATTAACTTCTTTCTTTCTTTTTTTTTACAGGAAAGCGCATTTAATTTTAATTTTATGACTGCTATTTTGATTCATAATCTTGAAATATTTAACTAACAGTAAACTAATTTAAAATAGTTACAAGATTTCTGTTACAAAAATATAAATTAACACAAATCTTACAAAGTCCCACAAACATCACAGAACAGAGAAATAAACCACAATAAATAAAACGGATACAATTTTAATGTTCCTTGTGCGGCCCTGTTCCATTTGACCCACCGGCCGGTACCAGTCCGCGGAGCAGGGGTTTGTGAACCACTGCTTTAAAAGACTAGAACAACTAATGGTCTGTTTGATCGGACTTCAGTAAGACAGTAATTTTTTTTTTCTGAAAATCGTGCATCTGAATCGTGCATCGTCATTTAAAAAGCCTGAAACTTCTACCTCGCAGCGTAACAATGACCATATAAAAAATTCGACGCATATACTTCTCTTATCTCTAAAATTCTGATTCTGATCTCCAGTTATCGTACACCTGCATCTTTTGTTAACCAAAATACGCTTATCATAAATTATTTTCCAACTTTCACGTTTGGAAGTGTCTTTTAGAACTGAGTTTCACTTAAATATTATTTGTTTTTATTCCAACTTATTATTCATTTATTAAATTTGCCAAAGTCCATACCAAAGCTGACTAAATTGCGTTTTAACTCCGGGAAAAAAAAAAAAAAAACGCTCTCATTTACAACGAATAGATGTTTGTTTTCTGTGTTCCAAAACTAGAAGAACAGATCGTAGAAATACGCGCTCAGGTGATACACACAACTGGTATAGACGAAATGGTCAACAATTTCTAGTCCTTACTATTCTAGCTAATCAAAGCAGAATGACTCGTTCGTGCAACGAGAAATGATCGTTCGAATTTTAGAGCACTAGAATGACCGTTTGTGAGTCTACTCACTACATCGATTGACAGATATTTTCTTCCGGGTACAAGCACCAGCTTACAGAGGAGAGATCTAAATATTGGATAAGTTCAGAATTGTATCATTCTACAAAAGTGATAAAAAAAAAAATACTCGCCAACTAGATTGCCATTTGCAGAAAAGCCATTCAGCTGATAGAATCACAATTACAGTTTTGTATGATCTCCACAAAAGGGGGGAAATAGTGAATTTAATACAATCTGAAAAAAAGTCTTCGTATAACGATGATTACTTTTCATTTCCCAGTGTTTTTTTTTTTTTTTTCCAGCATTGATCTTATAATGGAATCCTGTGTTTTAGTTGCTCAAGCCTGAATGCCAGGAGACTTAAAGATCAGTGGTGAAACACAACACTAGACACTGAAGTGGATTTTTCACTAACGTTTTTTTTTTTTTTTTTCCAATGATGAAATTGAAGGCTTTCGATCAATGATGAATTTGAAGGTTTTCAATGATGAAATTGAAATTTCGACGAAACAAACTCTGTTTTCTGGTCTTGGTACACAAAGTAAAGTACACTAATTACGTGAGGGGCTCGAAAAAATTCAGGATGATTATTTGTACTATATAGCTGTACTATACAAGTTGTACTATACAATGTAATAAGCGAAAAAAGTGCGCCTTTTATGAAACTTTCAGGGGAAAAAAAATTAAACATGAAATTGCACAGCAAAATTTTTCACATGTTTCATTTCGGATATATTCTTATCCTTTATTATAGTATAGCTTTTTTGAAGAGACAATCTGAAAGTTTTCAAGTCCATGACATCACCGTGAAACTTCTATTTGCGAACACTTCTATTAAGCGACCACCTCTTGCAACGACCCGTTTTTTAAGGCACCAAATTTTTACCGAATCTACTTCCCTACTAGCAATTTTGCCCGAGCCATCATCGGCTGGCTACGTGGCCGGTGGTAGCCCGAGCAAAATTGCTAGTAGGATTCATTTTAAAAAATCCTCTAAAAAAGATCACACAACCCTCTATAAGCAACCGGTCCCTGTTCACAGCCCGAAAATCTTCTTGCATTTTTCCGAAAATAAATTAATCGCAAACCGCATTCCAAACGCGTCGGTCGCTCCTACAAAACGACAGCAAGTGCAAATACGCACATACACATCATTTACAAGTCTTGTGGGTTAGCGAAGAGACATGTCTGTAAAACGAGTGATTTTTACCGTTAGAGCAGCCCATTGATGGGATCGAGTCACAGGATAAAGGAAATTGAGGGAGGAAGTTGGAGGTTACTTTTGGCTGTAGGAAAACCCAAAATGCAAATTTTAGAGCAAAAAAGAGTTTATTGTGGAAAATTCAAGAATATCAGGATAAATATTCTTTTGTTAGATGTAGAAAATAAATTAGAGAGAGAAGTACTCTCTGGAAGAGAAAAAAATAGTAAAACAATCCGAAATTTTCAAATATTTTATTAAAATCTAAATTTTAAAGGTATGTTCTTATAATTATTAATGACTATGTCATTTTATCCCTCAACACCCTTTCTTGAAAAATGTGTCCCAAAAATGCGACATAAAAATATGCGACATAATTTTACATGCATTTAAATACTATTAGTTCACAACAGCTTTAATCTATTGTTACACTATTTCGTAAGCTGTAGAATAGGCATCAAGTGTATTTTTCTATAAATAGGTTACACTCATAAAAATTTCAAAATAGGGTTACCAGGCGAAATACGCGAAAGATGAGTGATAAAATGATATAGTCCACTAATATCGTTTTAATAGGGCAATAATGAAACTACAAAATTAGGGGGGTTCTGGGGGATCTCCCCCTGACAAAGCTCGAACAGCCGAGTTTTTTTATGCATTAGTATACAATTTCATAAGTAGCAAAACAAACAATACTTTTTTTTTCTTGGCTATGAAGTGTTTATACGTCTTCGAGCGACCACCTCTCTTAACGACCGATTTTTCACGGAACGGAGAGTGGTCGCTTCCGAGAGGTTTCACTGTATTAGTTCATTTGTATTTATGTACCAAAATTATATGATTTTTTTCGAACTACAATTTTAACTCGATTTGGAAAAATAAAATGCCCCTTAAGATGATCAGATGGTTTAAGAAAATAGTAGTAATTTCATCTGAAAAGAAAAGTTACATTGTACGCATCCGCTAAATGCATTAATCTCTTTGTAGATCAAGGTTTCACAAAACCTGTTTAGCGCGCCAAAGCCAAGCACTCTTAATCGTAATAACCTTCTTCAAATTCTTTTTTTCAGCATAAGAACTTCTAACCGTAACCTAATAATAAGTCAGGGATGCTGTGTCAAGGGTATTTAAGCGAAAAGATTTGACATTCGCACCAAAACCCAGTAACACGATGCCCAGTATTGACCTGTAACATCGGGGAGAAAAATTAACATTCGGAATAATTTATTTATTATGTATTATTATATAAGAAAAAACAAATATTGAGTCATTAATAGTAGCATGTTGTATTTTCACTTAAAATATATTTATTTTATTAAAGTACAGTATTTTTGCTCAAACCGTGCGGAGCCATATTCTTTATGAGTTTGTCTAGGACTCCTAGGTTTGTCCAATGGATATTTGTGGTTCTTGGTTGGTTGTGTGTGATTGAGGCAAACCTGCGCGAGGGGTATCTGCCTGAAATGAGGGATGCCTTGGTAGGAGGACTTTCTAAGGGGTTCTAACGCGTATTCACGTTACATCTGGAGAAAACCTACCAAAACTCCAGACCGTTAGATCGACGACCGCGGCATGGGACCCGAACCCGGGACCTTCACACTTCGGCCGTCTACCATTTTCAGTGATATAACCACTGTGGGAAATTTGTGATTAATGAGTCTCACTGGCGCTTGAATGGTTTCGAAATCAAACAGACAGTGTCAGTGACTCAAAAAAATTCAAAATAATTTGTTACGAACACACGAACTTCTACCAATGTGTAGCACAGTGGTTAAAGCCACTGACATTGGTAGATGGCTCAAGTGGAGGAACAGGATTCTGTCCTCTCGCGGGGCCGTCAGTTTAGCGGTCTGGAGTTTTGGGCGGTTTTCTCCAGATGTAACGTGAATACGCGCTAGATACCCAGAAAAGTCCTCCCCCAAGGCACTTTCTCCCCTTGTGTTTGTCCTTTCTCTGACGTGGATTTATAAGCGGTTCCTCGTGAACAAGCACACAAATCCGAATACATGTTCCAGCACAACAACAACAAACTTCTACATTTCGGAATTGCCTGTTCCATATAACCGGGATTCGGTGGTCAGTTGTGGAGTTTTAGCACGGTGGCTGTATTTTAAAGGTTGCTAGTATTCAAAACATAATAGTGTTTTAAAAATCTGGTAATCCTTGAATAGAAAAAAAAACGTTATTTTTTTACTTATGACTTGTTTGTATTTTTTAAGAATCTAGTATTCTACGAATAATAAAATACTATAACAAATTTCACTACTATTTGCTAATAATAACAGTAGACATTTTGAATATTAGTTATTAATTTCATTGAAGTCATTCGAATTTATTGTTTGGAATTTCTGGGAATGCGTTGATTAAAGAGTAAGCAAAGAAATCTGATTTTTTGCTTCTGCATTCTATAACTGTGAATTATGTCTAGAATATTAGCGTTAATTTATGTTTTAAATAAAATTATTTGTAAATGTTTTTACTCTTTTCATACCTAATTTATGTCATACAAATGAGTGTTAAAATTTATAACATGTGTACACATGTTATTATAACATATAACATATGTAACATTTATATTTATAGATTACTTTATAATTAAAAAAAAGTCTTTTACCACATGACGCTTAGTAATGTTTATACTAATAAGTTTCACTTTTCCCAATTAACTGCGAATAAACATTAGCAAACATTTAGCTATAACTCAGCAGTTGGAATTTTAAATTGGTTAATTTTTAGTACTGTTTACTTACGTCGAATCACGTTTTTGTCGACCACTGGCATATGGTTTATTTCAATCATGAACATTTGGAGCACTTGTCAGGGACTTTTCAGGGCCAGAACAGGGTAAACTTGGTTAGAAACAAGATTTTGACAGCACAAAGTTTAGAAGAATTTTTTTACTTAGACAAAATGAACAGATAATTGGAATATTCCTGCAAAAACATATTTATAAATTAATTAATTATGTTCATAATTTTTTCTCTTTAAACTGCAAAACTAAGCAGTCTCAATAACGAAAAAATTAAACTTTCTGTTTAGTCTAATTGCGTTTATTAAAAAACTAGCACTTTTGAGATTATTATTAAAGAATATTTAAGTATGAATTAAATATATAAAATCATTCAATTTTTTTATACAAATGGAAAAAATCTAGAAAAGAATAAGAAAAAATATTAATTTAAATAGTTAAAATACAAAAACTATTACTAAGAAATTGAAAATAGACGCCGTATTTATTATGTATTTATCATGATAATTTTTATAATTAAAACCAAAAGTTTAACTTAGTCAGTGGCGGCCCGTGGTCAAAACTGTTAGTGCAGCCGGAAGCATATGAGCCCCCCCCCCCCTCCTCCGGACAGGAATGGAAAATCTTTGTTATTGAATTCGAAAGCTGGCGGATTAAGCCCTCGCCAAGGAAAAAAAAGAAATTACATAAAAAAGTAAAAGATCCTATTTTACTTTCCATAAAATGGACATAAATTTCAACCAGCCGCTCTTATCCTCAAAATTGCATTAATCCCTGTCTGATTCGAAGTTTCCTTAGAATTTTCTTTTGCAACGATAACTTGAGAAGAAAAGAAAACGTACTTATTTTTATAAGTCAAATCAGTCCTCCTTTCTTTTAAATTTGCGAATCGGTCAGTGATGCCCTCATAAAAAGGCGTTATTTTAATTCAGATATCAATAATTTTAAAAGATTTTTAAAATTTCCTATGTTTAAAGAATTTTTTCGCTCGCCATGTCCTCTAAATGCCAGTTCTTGCTTACTTAAGAACAATACTGCTTTGATGGGTAATTGTCCATTCATAAGCGTCTATTCAGGCTTACCTTCTTGATAAATTCAGCAATGTAAAGTCCAGAGTTTGCCGAACATATATTCTCCTTACCCCCTCCCTCACTTCACGAGCCAATCAGTGAGTCGAATTCACAAGTGCTGCCGACCTTTCAAAATCTTGAATGAGCTGAGTCTTAGCTGCGAATCCCCATTATAGCCTATGCCGGAGGAAATGCTTACGTAACCGTTGTCATGGCAACGGTGCAGCCAATTTTCTTATCAGCGCTCTGGGCTGAACCAAAGATTTTCCCAATTGAATTGCGGAAAGATTAAAAGAAGCGATCTGGCCACAATACGGTTTTTTGGTTTGGTTTTTTTTAGAGATTTTTTTAATTTACCATAGGGATTCCATAATTCTAATCTGAATTTAGGAAATTTAGTAGAATAAATTATTTTAAAGTATGTGCTGATAATTTCAAGTACAGCCCGGCTGTACTTGCTGTATCTCACGAGCCGCCACTGAACTTAGTCGTCAGTAATTTTTTATATTTTATTCTTCATACATAACACTTGGTAAATTAAGAGCATAAATAATTCGGGATTTATTAATTTTAAGACCAAGATCTGATGTCTTTTCTAAGTTGCTAGTGAAATGTACCTAAGGGTGCAAAACTTAACCGTCTAACAACTCCGATTTTGCTTCAAATCCATTTCACAATGCATTTCAGAAGAAAAATATGTTGGTCCTACTAATAATAATAATATTTCAAGCTACTGGTTTGGCAATAAAAAAGAAGTATATATACACAAACTCATAAATATATACAGACAGAGATAATCATACAGTGTCCTAAAATTCTAGTTCTCGCCAGTCCGGATTCTTTCTAGGCTAAGGGAAGCGGACAAATTAAAACGAATTACGAATGCTACAGCCGTATTCACCCAAGTACTTGCACCGACAGCACAGCAAACTTGCATCATTCTTGCAGCAAGCTTGATTTATCAAGTCAATAAGCTTGAAAATTCCAATCGTGTAAGCTTGATGCAAGCTTGAATCAAGTGTTCTAGTTTACACTTGCCCAGCTTGCATTAAGCTTGACATTTCAAGCTTAAAAAGTTTTCCAAAAAAAAATTTTTTTTAAATACACCCGCTGGCTAACGCGCCCCGCATAATTTATTTTACCGCGCATTTTCCCCCTCTACGCTGACATTTCAATTTAATTTAATCTGTTTCCATCGAGTGTTCGTCGCAGGGATAGAACCCGGGCCCTTTGGCTTCGCAGTCGAGCACGCTATCCATTCCGCCACCGTAGCCTTGTGCAGCTATGACTAAAGTTTGAAGTGACTTACCACGCTGTTTTCTCGCCAAATTGATAAGTGGGCGATGTGTTATTTGTTTCTTTTATTTTTCCATGGGATGCATCAGAATTAAAATAATGCATCAAAATAAATTAAATTAAAATTAAAATAAAAAAACACGTTTTAAAACTTTCAGTACCGCAACACTCATGAAGCAATACTGCTGGCCAAAATCGAGACAAACGACTGATTTTGAAATCAATTTCGTAGTATAATTGTATTTTATTTTGAAGAATTTCCATATTTGGAAATATAGAATGGGTTTACTTAACACAAGTTTTGTGTTAAGTAATCGGAAATGAAAGAAACAGATAGTTAAACGTTACTTCGAAATGCTATATCACAGTTGCTAACATGTATATGTTATACAAACATTTTAGTCATTTTTGTAAATATTTCGTAAAATAACAAATAATTGAAAAATTTTGCTATTTTTTAACGCTAAAAATTCTCTTTACAAATATGGTTATTTTCCAACATATTGGTATGCTATATTGATGTAGAGCATTTCGAAGAATTAAAAAGAAGTTAAAATTAATTTATACAAATGTAAATTTGAATTATTTTCATTGTTCATACTTTATAATTAAAAAAATTATTTAACTTCTGAATTTTTTTTATCCTTTGTAATTTTATTTTAAAATTACAAAAGTGTAAGATGTAAGATTTTTGGGCCCTAAAATCTGTAGGCCCTGGGCAGTTGCCTCGTTTGCCCTGCCGGTAATATGGCACTGGTAATATAAAATGCATCTTTTACGAACACACATCTTTTACGAACTTTCAGCAAATATTAGGACGCTAGACAATTAATGTCCATTCTCTTTCACAGATGGCGCCATCAACGCTCCTTTAAAAAGGAAAAATCAGGCGTGTATCAATTTTCAAGCTTAAATCAAGCTGTATTTAAACTTGACAGTTCAACTTGACTCCTGCAAGCTTGCTGCCAGCTTAGAATGAGTTGAACTGTCAAACTTGCATTAATGCGTCAAATTCAAAGAAATGTCAAACTTGATTAAAGCTTATGTGCTGTCTAGGTGACACCCTTGTTAAGCCACCAAAACGAGTTAACACGGAGTTGAAGAGTTAACAGGGGTGTCAAGTACTTGATAAATACGGCCGCTAGTCATGGAGATTTGTCACAACAAAACAAATATAGAGAAAAATCTTAGTTATAGTAGAAACCTATTCTTTTGCAATTTTCAACATTGAAATGTCTGGAAATCTGTCAGGACAGTCGGTGTTTTATCTTGCAGAGATGTGCTGAACTATGCAAAGAAAGTTTTAGATACTTTAAAAATCTGTAAATCAGACTGTTGCTAGATTATTAGGGATTTTCCGGCAATATTCAAATAGCATGAACGCACCTTTAACAATGTTTTCCTGCTCACTTGAAATTTTTGCTCAAAAGCAGAAAAATTTTGAAATTGTTTTTAAAATCTTTTCTCCTATAAAAGTCTTAAAATCCACCCTTTCTTCAATGTACCCAACATACCTGACGTTTGTTTTAATTGCCAGATTAAACACTTTCCTTGCGAAGTACAGGTACTCTAGCGGTCTACCTTCATACTTGAGAAATTGTAGAATAGGTTGGGTATTTAAAAACACTTGGAAGAATTGGCAGTTGATACAATAAGAGATAATAACACACATAATAGCGTGACGTTAAACTCAATAAATAAAAGGAAATAGATGGCAAAAAGAATATTCACGTGAAACGCTGGGGGTTTTTTCCCCTCTTCTCAAGAAAATACAAGATTATAGGGAAAAAAGAGTCGTTTTGCAGCTGGCAAGAGAAGAGAGTATTTTGCAGCAATAAATTTATTAACCTGTGTTGTGTTGGCTAATTGCACATGCGCGCTTATATTTTTATACGATTTTTCACCCCTAATAATTTTCATAGCTTTTTTTGAAAGATAAAAAGACTGTTTTTGGGACTAATGTTGTCTTGAAAGGGATATTTTCTTTCGAAAAAAATACACCAGTTAAAACTTGTCTTGATCTAACAAGATACTAATTAATCTAACCAAATAAAACTACGAACTAACTTATCTAAAAGCCAAATCTAACAAAAGCTAGAATTTTGAAGCTGTGTATTTATTAACATTGTGTTGGATAATTGCACTAATATTTTTCATGAAAGTTTTTGTTTGTTTGTTGTTTTTTTTTTGAAGAGGAAACTGGACTTTTTTTTATCACTAACACTGTCTTGCAAGTTCAAAAACAGTATGAGTACGAGCAATTTATAAATTAACGTTTAAGAATTGCATACACAGAAAAAAAATTACCGAATTCTTTTAATAAATGTTTTTTGCCTCAATATTCTAGTTTGTCGTGGGTGCGTTTCAATTTTATCATGGGTAATTAGTTATCTAAGTAAAACTAGGCTCTATTATTTAAGTTTTTCTTAAATAACAGCTTATTTTTTCCAATCGGATATTGTTATCAAAAACCCGTGGTCCCGAGGTGATCACATTAAGCGGCATCTACTACATATGTAATGAGTAATTATTTTAACCGTTTGGATGCTACACGGTACGATAGCTAGCAACGTTTGAGTCTCGAAAGATGCGCTGTTCTAGCGTCATAATGCGAATTTAAAAAAAAAAAAAAAAAAAAAAAAAAAAAAAAAAAAAAAAAAACATTAGGAATGCTAAGTGAATCTTCTTTATCATTAAAAATAGAAGAGCTAACTTTTATCGATATTTTTCTGATAAAATAATTTTCTAAGCAACGAATGTTTTATCTGAAATACTTTGACCAAAGCGTTTCAGCATTAAAATGTTTTAGCAGAATTTAAGGCTGTGCAACTTCGTAAACCGTAATACATCTACTGATTTACCGAATCATTTCCATAAAACTTTGAAAACCCACAGAAATATTCCAACTCAGACTACGTTCTCATATTTTCACCTCGGTGGAGACGGATAACCTGGTATAGTCATAAGCTGAAGTCACTAAAAAGTTAAAACCTCTTTGCTTTTAATTATTACCGAATTTTACAACACAGCAACTAGGTAATCATTATTTTAAGAGCATTAAAGTATTTGTCAGAAAATAGAGCCAGTAACAGACACATGGTTTTTTTTTTCCCCAATTTTTCAGGGCAGTATGTGAATATGCATCATAATTTTAATGTTTTTGTTTACTTTGACTAACATACGCACCAAGCAATATTTATTTTCTCGCAATGCTTTCTGATTTGCAAAGCGGCGAGTGACTTCACATCTGACTAATAATGAATGTATAGTACTTAGTCATAGCAAAAATAGAGTCATGAAAGATGCACTTGACTGCATTTAGTTTCGTATGATTTCGCTGTACCATTCGGTACTGGCTGTTCGCCATACCAGGCAAGAGAAAAAAAAGATGATTAAAAAAAAGATTCATTCGGTATTGAACCGAAAACCGAAAACAGTTATTTTTGGCTGAACGAAAACCGGAACTGAACCGATTTACTTATTTTTAGTTTAACCGGAACGAAAAAAATTACGGTTCGAAGCCCTGAAATAAATTTTTCATTTAATCTTAATATTTCACTTATTATCTAAGCTACCCATAAAAGTATAGTCAAAGTATAGCCCCCTAAAAGAATAGTCAGAAATGACCTATATTCCCAATTGGGAACACAGTAAAAATTGGAGGGTACATCCCCCCCCCTTATTTAAGTGACTAATATCCTTTAAAAAACGCACTAGAAGGCAAAATATGCAAAAAACTAATTTAAAATATTCCTGAATCTGAATTCGGTCTGTAAAAGGTTACTTCTCACAAAGCTGTGATGTTAATCATATCGAAGCAATGTTTCAATTTGTTATCTATTAAATTTAAGGCTCGGGCTCTCATTCAAGAAAAACTTGTCGGGTTCGAGCTTTCAAAAGTGAGCTAAATGTGATTTATTTCCCAGCTCAGAAAGCAGGCAACAAAGCGATTTGTTAAATAGCACTATACTATATTTAATAATTTCCAACTGCAGAACAAATCAACTATTTCGAAAAAGTAGTGAGATGCCTTTAACCTTGGTACATTAACCTACATGACCATATGAGCAAGTTTAGTGAGATGGTGGATTTCTTAACAGGCCATGGGTGATATAGGAATGTTTATTCAAATAAAATCTAAACAAGAACAAAATCGTTTCTCCTGCGTCCTTGTTAATTGTGTAACTCTGGCATTTCTCCCAGAGTATATCAGCAAGTACGAAACAGCTGATAGTTATACAACACTGAACGTAATTATGATGAATATACAAGTATTTAGCAATATTTTGCTTCGAGTTGTGAATTTTTGTATAATTAAAGGGATGGGGATTCTACATTACATAATTTTCTCCTTGACTGCTGATTTTTAAATAACGGTCAATTTTCTGAGGTATTGCTTCAGATATGTAGATTCAGGTGAAGTGTTAAGTAATTTTTACAGTTCAAAGACTATATAGACAAGGAAATATCTTTGAAATAATTTACTTTTAGTCAAACTGAATTTCGCTGTACATATTTTTTTTATGCATATCATAGTAAAAGTATTAACACATCATTTTAAAAGTCAAATTTAGTAAAACTTCATTCTTTTTTTTTTCTTCTTCTTTTACATTTTTTTAATTATGTTTATTATATTATATTATTTTATTTTATTTGTTATGTTGTTGGTATATTTTCGCAGATTATCACTGATGTGTTAATACTTTTCAAATGCAGTGATAAATTTTAGCTTTATAAATTTTATCATTAGAATTCGAATATTGTTATAGATTGACTATGTTGAATATTAAATGTATAACGCATTTCTATTGAACGTACAGCAAAATACTTTCTATTGAATGTACTGTTGAATTCGACTTGCAGTCGAAATGTGCAGTAGGGTGGATCGAAAAAACTTTTTTTCGAAATTCACATTGCCTGAGTCATTATATGGTGCCAAACTAGCTGAAACCAATTTTCTCCAAATTTCAGCTTAAAATGTTGACATCTTGAGGTTCCACACCTCAAGTGAATGTTTATATTGGCTTTTTTTCAAGTTTTCAATGATTTTTATGTAAAAAATATTTTTTTTTAATTTAATATTTTACTAAATAATTCATTATTTTATAAAATAATATTAATGAATTACTTTCTCATTAATAAATTGTTTTATTGAAACGTTACTGCCAGATATCAGATCAAGAAATGGCTTTTTGTACATAAAAAAAGCAAATTATACTCTAAAATCTGCTAGATGGCAGCGCGTGTTCTAATCTAACTATTATATCATAACCTAATAAGGCACGTCACTTTTATTGTGTGGAATGATTTGTTTTTGCGATTGCCTTTGTTTCAATCACTTGTTTCTCCTTTGTAAGATTGAAGCAATACTTTTTATTAATTTTGATTTATGTTCGACAAAAAAATAATACGGAGTTTTGAATTTAAATATGACCATAACTAGAAGTGAAACGTTTTGTAGTGTTTTCGGAATTCTAGTACTATTGAAAGAGACAGTGTTACCACCAACGTATTCTGATTTAATGAAGCATTTCTTAATCACAAAAAAAGGATATACTGTGGAATAAATGGAACAAAAAGGATCCTTTAGTAAAAGAGATCATCAAAATTATTTCTTTGGACGTTGAAAGAATTTGGAAGAAAGACTCCTTTGCCTGTGGTAAGTCACCAAGAAGTAATTCCCCTTATTAAAAATTATAATGAAAGATACGATCACAATTCTATACAAGTAGCACAGTCTTTGTACACCATATACTTCGATGGAAGAAAGGACACAACTGAGTGAGAAGTGAAGCTTTTGATATACTACTGTATCTGTGGAAGAGCATATTGTTATGTTTTCAGAACCTGGTTCTGTTCACATAGGACATGTGACTCCGCATTCAGGCTCTAGTACTGATATTACCTGCAGCATCATCAACTTTGTTACACAGAAAGAGATTGCACTTTAGGATCTTGTTGCCGCTGGGTGACATTGGGTCAACATTGGGAAGAAAAATGGCGTAGTTAGACAGCTTGAAATCTTTGTTGGCCATAAATTGCACTGGTTTGTATGCTTATTGCATACTAATGAACTACCTCTTCGCCACCTCTTCCATAAGATTGACAGAAAGACATCTGGGCCACACCAGTTTTCTGGAACAATAGGAAAATTTCTGGAAACGTATGAAACGTTTGCTGTGACAAATTTTGTTTCTATTCCTGTTGCTCTGCCTGAAATTGATAAAAAAGACCCCAGTACAGACCAAAAGTACCTCTTCGATATTTCTAGGGCAGTATGCTCGGGATAGTGCCATCCAGATTTGGGAAACAGAAGTCAAGGAAGGATGTCTCATTCAAGCTGACTCGCTACAGCGAACTGAATACTGCACTTGTACGTATCGACTGCCGAACCAACAGAATGCTTTAAACTCCTAGTAGACTATGTGATGAAAGTGTACGTGCCATCCTGGTTTGAAATAAAGAAAATCCCAGGAGCTACTCATGGAGCACGGAATGATGAAAAGAAGTCCATTATTCCCAGAGGATTTTAAGTGAATCATTCATGAAATTATTCAGAGGAACTCTTATTTTGCTCATTCTGAAAATATTCTGTTGGCAATGCTGTTTGGTGAATGATCACATATTCGGGAATTTGACCTAAAAAGAATATTGAAAGCAAGAAAAATTGACTGGAAGGGAAAAATATGCCACTTTGATCTTCTAAATATAAATTTCGATGCAGAGTAGTATTTTCAGATGATTCACTGGGACAATCCTTTGGAAGCACCAGCTACCATCAACCTCAGTGACGAAGACGTAGCAAGTATGATCAGAAGCGGTTCAGAATTTGAAATAGAGAAGCTCCCTTGCCCTTCTTAAGCAGTAGCAAGGCATGTAAGACTACTAACGCAAGCATCATTGGTAACATGTGGAGGAAAAGCCAGAGATGGATACATTCCTTGTGGAATCAAATCACGAAAGGAACTACCAAAGTTCATTATTTTGCCCGGCATGTGGACTCCAAAATTGAAGACTGATTAAAATAAAGTGTTTTATTAGTCAATAATACTCAAAAGGTAAATTTGGTATCATTTCCTTCTTTAACTGTTTTGCGACAATACTGTGGCCTATGCCTGCAGATAAACATCCTCTAGTTTAGACGACATTACTGTGGCCTATGCTAACTCCATTTACTCTGCCATTAAAAGTTTTAAATGGGTTTTATGCAAATTTTTAGCAGCGTAGACAAAAGTCACCCCGTATATCTCCCATATCGTACATTTTTGTAATAGATCTTTTTAGCACAATCTTTCATCCCCCCTTCCTTAACCCTTTGAGGCGCAACCCTTTCCCAATGCTGAAAAAAGTGCAGCCGTTGCCATCGATCGACTTAACTACCAGCAAGATGGTGGACGATCGAAACGTTCATCGCCTGCCACAGATCTAGAGACCCTTTTTTGACGCAGCTGGCTGTGTCCGCGCACAGCCAGCTGCGTGAAAAAAGGGTCTCTAGATCTGTGGCACGCGATGAACGTTCCGATCGTCCGCCATCTTGCTGGTTGTTAATCGATCGATGGCGCAACGGCTGCCCTTTTTTCAGCATTAGGCCATCTATCCAGCTGTTCTCGCATTCTTCCATTTTTCAGCAAATGTCAGTGCTGGTAAAAAGAGTCGTGACCATTTTTTATGGGAAATGACGTGCTAAAATGTAAAGGATTCTCGTGGAGCTCTGTCACCCGCAACTATTTTTATAGAAATCGAATCTATTCTTCGTGACTGGCAACAGTCAAAACGTCAGAGTTTGGTGTTCCCAGAGTGGGAACACTGCGCGTTAAAGGGTTAACACTTATCTCATAAGGAAATTTGATAACATCTTGTTTGAGTAGATAGAGCTAGAAATGGCTTCGAAACAATTGTCAAAGAGGCAAGTGTTAACTTTTTACAGACCGAATTCAGATCAAGGGATATTTTAAATTAGTTTTTTGCATATTTTGTCCTCTAATGCGTTATCTAAAGGTTCTTAGTCATTTAAATGGAGAAAAAAAATATTGTATACAACTTTCACTGTGTTCCCAATTGGAAGCATGGATCATTTCTGAATATAATTTTACGTTTTACGTTGGTTTCAAAAACGGAATATACTGGTGGAAAGTTTCAATAATAAGGGAAATTTTAAGAATTAATGAAAGGCTTATTATTAAATTTAAGTAAAGGTTAATTAAGTTGGAAAGGAGGAGGGAGTATATCAAGATAGCTCCGTTAAAATTTACAAAAATGGTAATTTTTTTAATTTTATGTCCAGCTTCCTCATGATAGAAATTAAACTTCTATTTGAAAAAGTCAAGTCATGTTTTAACTAGTTCTTCTGATTTTTAAGTCAATATTGATAAAATTTAATTTTTCAATAAAGTTTCAATCTGATATTTTCAACTGGGAGCATTGGCCTGTAAAAGGCTAATAGAAAACATTCTTTAAGTATTGGATTCCTTTGACTTTATTTCAGTTTTCAAGGAACTGAAATTTATGAGACACCTATTTTCGGAATAATTAAGGATAAGCAAATGTCCCTTTTGGACAGTACAGAAAAATGTAATGACAAACCCTACATTTGGATATATATTTTGCTCCCTAGCAGACATATTTCTTTCTTTCTTTTTTACGTCAATGAATTGAATATCTTCTTTCTTATCTTATAAGTCCCTGCTGTTTGTGCTGCAATTTGTTATCCATTGACTAGAAGTAAAGCTTTTGTTTACTGATTTCCTTCATATATATAAAGGAAAATATGTTCATAAGTGTATTTCAGTTAGAATAGAATACATACAACAACACACACACTAAAAACTGAATCGTATGATTAAAAACAGAGAGGAGTAAACAGAAATGTGAATGATTTTTTTTTTTCTCAGGAAAGTGTGTAATTTCACGAATATTTATGTCCTTTGAGAGAAAAAAAAAAAAGGAATTTCATTCGGAAAAGCAGTGTAAAAAAATTTCCTGTAAATCGTTTTAGCAGGTAGATATTATTATTTCCGCTGATAGTAAGTTTAAAAAAAAAAAAATTTCAAATAACCAGTAAAAAAGAAGCGATCATTCTGTTTTTCGAAGAAACCAAAGTAAATGCACATCCGTAAAATAATTTTTCATTAGATTTGCGATTTTTCGTTCGCGGAAAAAGGCGGGGACATGAACAATATCTTACAGCAGACACTGGAAAAATAAAATTCGAAGAAAAATTATTGAAAAAAAAAAAAAAACGTTCAATGCAAATTTTGACATGTACAGTTATCTTTTATAAACCAGGGAGTAAAGTTTATACAGAAGTAGGGGAAGGAAGTAACATTAATGTTTAAATAAAACTCTTGCCCCTTTGCTAGCATATTTTACACTGCCTGGTGATTCAAAATAGATGTTAAGGCAATTATTTTTTAAACCGTAAGTGATCGAAACATACTTCCAATGAGAAAAGTTCGTCCATTTAAGAGTAGCTTTCAGATATGGCATTTTTTTTTTTTTTACTGGCGGTTGTATAGATATTAAAATACGAAATTTAATTTTATACGTCCCTCCTTTCCTACCCTTTACATTCAGAAGAATGTTGCTCTCTGCCTAAGAAAATTAATAAAACAAATCCCGTATATATCCAAGTGAAATAGTTAGCAAAAAAGTTAATTTTCAAAAATGATGACTTACACCACTTTACCTGCTGTGTTTGCGTCGGTTTTCAAGCGAAAAAATCTTTACTTTGGGGGGGGACCCACTACGAGTTGATAAATATTAAATAATGACCCATTGTTGCTATCGCCAATTAAACGCCTTCAAACGTGTGAAATGAACAGGTACAATTTTACCTGAAAAGATCGGTACTTCGTAAGGAAATCAGCGATAATTTAGTGCTTTAGTGGGGTCATTCAGTAATTATATATCACGCTGATAGAGGAAAGAATTTTAGTGTAAAAGAAAATGACAAAATAATAGTGTGGGTTATTATGGTGTGGTCGCTTTCAATAGAAATTGTCAAACGTGCGTTATGGGAAAATTCTTGCTAAACTAGGATTTGATTGAGTCAATTTTGTCTATTGAGTGACTATATCCATAAATTAACGTCAGTTGAAAAGTAATTACATTTTTCTCACTTTGGAGACATCCCCTTATTATTTGGCGACCCATGCCAAAATTTTCAAATTGATGCATCTCGGAGACTATTCCACGTAGAGATTTGTTTTTATTAATTTTCTCAGGCAAAGAGCAGCATTCTTCTAAATATAAAAGGTAGGAAAGGTGGGACCGTATAAAAATTAAATTTCGCATTTTAATATGTATACAAACCCCAGTAAAAAGAATGCCCTATCTGAAAGCCACTCTTAATTTATGAAGTTTTCTAATTGGAAGTATGTTTCTATCACTTAAGGTTTAAAAAATAATCGCCTTAACATCTATTTTGAATCACCCGATATACACTAGAGATGAGTTCGGGCTCATTTTTTGAAGCCCGACCCCGAGGACTTTTAATCCGAGCCCGCCCGAGCCCGAGCAATATTATTTAAGTCGGAGCCCGAGCCCGAAATTACAGTTAAAAATTTTTAAAAATCCAATTACTTTATTGATAGAATACAATGAATTTTGCCGTTTCTGGAAATTAAAGACAAATATAGTTGCAAACTCTCAATGCACTTTCTAATTCTTTATTTATCCATATGTTTATCAAATAATGTCGGATCTCATGACTCACTAATGAATATAAGCCGCCGTTCTGAAATATCCAAAGAGCTTAACGCACCTTCTAGGCGCCAGTGCCGCTATTTTTTTTTTATAAGTACAGCCAACTCCGGTTATAGTGAACCCGGATATAGTGAACCATCAGATATAGGGAACGCAAACCATTAGTCCCGATTCACATACAATATCTCTATCCATCATGAAGACACTTGGGTTTTAGTGAACTTTGTTTATAGTGGACGAAATTGGATGGTCCTAGAGGTTCACTATAACCGGAGTTGACTGTACTTTCATTTTCCTCATGAATCACTTTTTAAAATCTGTTTCAAGGAGTATGTTCAATAAAGGAGAAATTTTTCACGAGCCCGAACCCGAACGTAATTGTGAATTACAGAGCCCGAGCCCGGACCGGGCTCGGGCTGAGCTCGTCTCATCTCTAATATACACATAAGCCCTGGGCAAGTACCCCAGTTGCCCTGCTGATAAACAGACCCTGATCGCAGGCATATCCCAACTTCACACCACCCTACTCCGGCATTGCGCCATCCAAAGAACTAGATACTTTCTAGACACGTCGACTCGCTTTAACGAGTCATTGACTTCTTAACAGAAACTTATGCCTAGAAATGTTTTTGCAATGAACACAACCCCCCTCTGTGTCCTACCATTTTTTTTTAAAGCAATTAAAAGACTCAGGTGAATTATTATCGTTTACTTGACTCGCTGTCGCAAGAAACGAATGAAAAAAAAAAAAAAAAAAAGATCGGCAGTGCGATCTGTATGACATCAGTTTTACACTTTCACCGGGTCGTGCCTAGTTACGGTTACGCCACTCTTTTTGACTGAAGGGTATGTTTCTCTTCAAGGGCGATGCAGGGTTGCTTGCCCGGAACGAACGAGTTTAACTGCCTCGGGTTGTGGAAAACAGTCCTCGCCAAGTGTTTTTATTTTTGTTGTTCTGATCTCGCGTGACTCCTAATGAAATGGATAATTTAAAAAAAAAAAAAACTGTTGTTGTTGTTCTCGTGTCCATGGATAGACGATAGCACTATCCATAGTAATAGGTGGCATCATGGGCGCCGGCAGCATAGGGCAAGGGGGGCAATGCTCCCCCTGGATTTTTGTATGCAGCGTTTTTCCTAGCGTTTTTGCTCTTTCCAACATGTTAACCATACGTTGAAGTAGTCTTTGCCCCCCCTGGAGTAGTCTTCCCCCCCCTTGGGAAATATCCTGCCGGCGCCCATGGGTGGCATTTAGGGAAAGCAATCCGAATCCTAATGGGAACATTATATCATGACTGTAAATTTCATATTTTATGTAAGGTATTAAATTAATTACAGGAGCCGATTTGTCGAGTTGGGGGCCCTGGGCAAAAACTTCATTGGGGGGGCCCTTCTTTCAGAAACTTTTTCAAAATTTACAAAATTTGAACTTAAAGAACAATTTGGAGGCCCCTTTTTGTTGGGGGCCCGGGCGCTTGCCCCGAAAGCCCTCCCGGAAATCAGGCCCTGATTAATTATCAAATAAGATAAAGTATTAAACTTGATAGTGCTTAGAATCTTACTTTTTCCCTACTTTTCTCTATTAAAATTAATTTTTATTTGAATGAAGTGTCAATCCCGAAATCCCGCGAAACGAAAAACAGCGCGGGATTGCATTCTCTGGGTACTGGAAGACAACTCTGATGGACCAACCAGCACCTGAAATTAGCACCCCCAGAGGCAGGCGCGTAGCCAGGAAAAAATTTCGGGGGGGGGGGGGGTATGCGCCTGGAAAAAATTTCGGGGGGGGATATATCCCGATATCCCCCCCCCCTGGCTACGCCCCTGCCCAGAGGTATCGTTTAAACGTGTGGGAAATTGGAGCCACGACGGATTTTACGTGCACCCGCTGCCATTAGCGTGCACGATCCGATCTCAGAGCAGTCCAGCCGAGAGAGGAGTTCACCCTCCCAAGCACTGGTCAAACCAGATGCTGCTACTTTTGCCGTGATCTTATGGAAACGGAGTTTAGAACGCAGACCACCTCGGGACTATTGTTAATTAATTTATTGCCTAACATTTTTATATTTACTAGTAAAAAGAACAGTCCTGTATTTTTACCATTACAGTGATTTATAGCTCTAGCAATTAAGCATTGTCGTTTGGTTCTAGCATAAAGATCGTAGCCGTTTTTAAGTATTATAGCTGAAATGACGCTTTCAAGTCAGTTTGTTGTACCTAGAACAGTTCTTGGCTGATGGATAGGTCTGATACTATGTCAATATATTTTTTATAGGTATTTATGCAACAATCTGTACTTTTTCTCCCTTGAAATAGCTGGGAAAAAAAGAATTCGTAAATGGACTTGCACATTGCCAATATGGCAACATTTCGTCTTTTGCAAAATCGTCTGACGAGGGAACTGTCATCATTTAAGGGGACAAGGGACGTTAAAACTGAAAACTGTCATTTCTTAATTTTTAGTCTCCAATCATACGTAAAAATGTTTAACACAAAGGCTTACATTTACATTAATACTAAAAATAAAAAATTAAATCTTATTTTAAAAAATATATTAATATCTTTGCGAAAAAAACGCACATTCAATATTTTTTTCAAAATATCCCATGCGCATTCCAAATTAATAAAAAGCTGTTATTTTTTTACAGTGTACTTGTAATGCATATATGAAGATAACTGCGCATTAAATTTTCAAACAAAAAGTAATTAATAGAGATATAGGAATTTAAATGTAACAATAGGGTGTAAATTTGAAAAAAAGCTACATCTCACATGAATTTATTTTTTCTATAAAGCTTACCCTTGTCACATATAAAAATGAATGCGCAGTTATGTTCATATATATAATGCAAATGCATACTTAAAAAATTATAGCTTTTTATTAATTTGGAATGCGCATGGGATATTTTAAGTAAAAAAAAAATAAGGCGTATTTTTTCAAAAAAATATCAAGTTTTCATTTAAAAAATATTTATTTTTTAATTTTTAGTTTCAATATAGATGCAAACTGTTATGTTAAACAACTATGATTTTACGTTAAACAACTTTACATATGATTCCAAGTAAAAATTCAAAACTGAAAACTTTGAATATTGAACGTCCCTTGTCCCCTTAACTATATATAAAAAGAAACAATAACGCCATTAGAATTCAACCAAACTATAATGGCACTATTTTACGATACGGTTTTTGTCGAATCAACAAAGTTTTCGGTACTAATCTGTTGAATCGGTAAATTTTTACTGCCTGATATTTGGCTGATATAGTACCCATCAAATTTTTGTGAAATCAAGAAAATTTTATTGAATTCAAGAAAACACTTTTTTTTTTTTTTCACGTAATATTTCCAGCATTCATTTCATTCTTCTTGTATAGAATCTACATCAATTTTCTATACTTTGATGGGAAAGAGAAGCATTCGGTCTTGCAAAATTGAATGCACTCTGTATTTATATCAGTAAAATTGCGCTCGGTAAAATTCAACACAATCCAATGAAACTGAAATCATTTCTAGAGTTCTTAGACTTGGATAGTGAAAATGCATAAATATAACACAAATAATACGTTAATTCATAAGCGTTTTGAAAATATACAGAAATTTCATGCAGTTCTATCCATTTTGCATTTTATTTCCTTCTCATGTAACACTACTTGCTGTAATCCTGGCAGATCCTCCAGAGTCGCATATGTGCATGCCCCCTAGCATAAAAAGCTCCCTTTGATGTGCGAAAATTGAGAGCTTTAGCCCCTCACGTGATCCCAATCCTCAATATTAATCCATACTCCGATGAGTAAATAATCAGTCTCCAATCAAATTATTAAATCGTCAGCGGGAAGTAAAAAATTCAGAATTTACACATAAATAAAGTGTGAAAATATTAACGCTTTCCAAAATAATTGATAGTAATAAATAAGTAGTCATGGGTTTCATCTCGTTTCTAAAATTACTACCTGAAAAAATAATATGTAGTTCTGGTGCTTCAACAGTTATTAAGCATTTCTTAGGTGTTAAAATTTTGCCTGCCTTAAACTACTTGACTACATGCCTTTACTACTTAAATTTTAGAAAAAGTAGGACGACTGCGATGGCTGGTTCACAGATCTAGAATTTGAATGCTGTAGCTTCTATTTCCTTCCTTAGGAATAAGTAGGTATTATTTTCGTTTCAGAGAGTTTATATCTATAAATTAAAAACATAAAGTCAAAAAGGGATTCGCATATTAGGAACTTGGTAAGGACCTTGAGAAGAACTTCGAAACCACAGAATTAGCATGCTTGAAAACCGCATGCAGTCGGGGCCTTCGCAATTAGTAACGGGCCTGCGCGTGTATTTTGATGAGCCATCCAAAGAGGCCTATGGATGCTCGAGTCTTCACCTATACATCAGGCATTTCTTAAGCTTCCCAGTGCTTTCAAACGTTATTTAATGTTGTTTTAAGTAGTAATTGTGTTACTAATTCAAGCACGAACTCATGATTAATTTGTTTGCTATGATACATATTGACATTAAGAAAATAGATGCATATAATTTGAAGGAAAAACAAAGTAGCGCTTACTCTCACGATTCACGATTGCTTATTTTAGTTTCACAAGTGGATATTTAATATACTTAAAAATAACTAAATACACAAATGAGAAAGACATTTTTATAATGAATATTTCATGAACGTAGTCGTATTTCCTACGTTATTTTAAACAATTTAACATTAATCTTTAACAAATGATGTATTAAAGCGCATTTGAGTGTTTTCGGGATATCCTGTATATTGGAGAAAATTGATAAAATACGCTCTATAGCGCGATCCCCGAATTAATTATTCTTTAATAAAGACATTTCATGTAGTATATATTATTCTTTTGTCGCTTTCTCAATCGAACTTTGGAATTGAGCAAGCATAATGAACGCTTGTACAAAATATTAACTACATTTGAAGTTTCTATATAAACGGGCAAAAATCAATAATTTATAATTTACGGTATTTCTGCACTGTACCAGATGTAAGTCTGAATCACATAATCAAGGCCTATATAACTGACAATAACATTTTCAACTGGCAAAATTAAATTGTCTAACTAGTATCACAAAGTCATGCTTATTTACAAGAATGAACTACTCAAGTAAAACGATTTCTAATTAAAATAATTTATTTATAAATAACACATGAGTAATTATTCACTAAACATGATTTACATACATATTTTTAGAATTTCTAAATAAATTATAAAAGTGCTCACTTACCTTTACATTCAGAGCAAAATGTTCGAATTTTATGATAAATTTTCATGAAAGAAAACGGCGTAAGATTCACAAAACGATTACCTACATCTAAAGTTCTTTAGTACGACAATACTATAAAAAAATTGTTTTTAAATAATAAAATAATATAATATTTATAATACTTAGAATAATAAAATAGAACACTGCAAATGGGGAAAACAGGCCTCAATGATAAACTCATTTTTAGCGGTGGCAACTCATGATCAGGCCCGTTGTAGCGACGGCCCCGATGCAGTGTGGGCTTACCACTAGAAATCAGTGATGCCAGATTGGGTATCCCCCTTCCCCCAAATGATTTAAGGGGATTTTTACCATTCATGGGGTTTTTTAGGGGGAACGTTAGTTTTGGATTGTTTTTAAGGGTGGGAGGTGAAATCCTCGGTTTTCTGGAGAATTTCATGTTTCTTTTTTTTTTTTAATCTCTGTGTGAAGAAACGTCAATGACCAATATAATAATAACTGTATTAATAAAGATATTAATGTAGTATAAATCTATCATGTTGTATAAAATTACTAGAACCTACAAGGTATGAACAACCCAGATGCTTAATGCTTTCATTTCAGGCAATATGCATAGTGAAAATTTTGATATGACGATTTTAGAATATCTCTAGAGGTGACAGTTTATAATCATATTTTTCATTCATTTTTATTTGTATTCCTTGTTTCTTATTATATACTAGCTAGCACTAAGAAATTAAGTTTGATTATTTCAAAAAGAAAATAAATATATGCACATAAATAAGCTGAGCTACTTTCATATTTTAAATACGCAATAAATATTATCAAAATCCACGCGTAGGTCTTATTTATCTTTCTTACTTCATTACACTGGAAAGTACATCATAATTCATGTGTCAGAGGTATTTCTTGTTTCACTATGTTAGAAAGTGTATTGTTATCCATGCCTGGGCACTATACTTCTTTCTTTTTCTACTATACATTGGAAAGTATATCATAATCCATGTGTCAGACCTAATTGTACCTTTCTCGTCCCATTATCTTGGAAAGTGCAAATGAAACATCTATAGCAATACAAGTTTTTCTTTTACATATTTGTATAGTATTTTTTATATTTATATTTTACAAGTATTTATATTCCAGAATTTGTAAATCATCCTTTAGAAATACCCACTCATTAGTTTACAGACTTGTATTTTCAGAGTGTCCGTAAAAATCGGCTTTGGAAATAACATGTTCGAACTGAGAGTTTGCGAAAGCTTATTTTATTTTAATACCTAAAGCAGGAGCTTAAAGAGGTTTACGCTTACAAACTCGGACTCATGTCTTCGTTTTAATATAATTAATTTATCGTCTGTGATCAGAGACTTGTTTTGAAAATTGGCAACGAAAAGCTTTTTCTAGTAGAATTGAAAATTTTTATCGGACTGTGACGTTATAATGTTTTTTCTGACATCCCTTGAAAAAAATCATTTTTTAAAGTAAGTAATTTTACCTAATAAATATTTTGATGTCATGTTTAAATAGTTTTGCGAGTTGATTTTCCATCATATTTTCAGAAGGCATTTACCCCACCCATCGACTGATTTAGATTAGGAAATTTGTTCGATGGTGTTACAATGTTTGGTAACTACATTCGAACGTTATTACTATGTCATTCATGTGCATACATTAGATTAATAGAATGATCTAGTCATGAAAAAAAAAAAAAAAAAATTTTTTTTTTTTTTTGGGGGGGGGGGGATTTGTAGTTATAGGTCTGATATTTGAATAACTTCTTTAGAAACAATTTATACGTTTAGAAATATGTGTAGCAAGTGAATTTTATTTATATTTTCATTGTGTCTATTATACTTTATTAGTGAATCATTATTTAAAGTAAATTAGGAAAATTTTATTATCTTAATAATATGTAACGGGGTCCACAAAGATAACTGTTAACGATTTCGGTACGTCTGTCCATCTATCTTCTCCAGCTAATATTGATAGAGATCGATTCCCGATAAATTGATTAATCCCTGTTGAAAATGGCGTAATATAACTTATCGTTCTTTTTTTTTTTTCCTTAGGAGCGCAAAATTGTAATGTTTTACTGTTATTGTTTACAGCGCACTTCAGTAAACCGTTTATCTATATTCCAAATAATAATAATATATAGTATCGCAGTTTGCGAAATTAGAAAGCCTTAAAATTCACTAAAACTGACACCATTTCAAAAATCTGAAAGAGAACTTTAATTTTATTATTTTTGTTACCACTGTCATGTACATATTGAAAATATTGTATCAGGTCCAGTTGTATAAGCAGACAAATTTTATTTCTTCTATGTTTTGTTTCAATTTTTTCTTTTCATTTATTGTATGTCACATGACTTCTATAAATTCTCTGTTTTATCTATTGTATAGGTATTATACTATATAACTTTGTCATATGTTATTTTAAATAACTCCCTACGCCTAGTTAAAATCGCAATTAAGGCTTTTATTGTATGTATGCAGCCGGATATCCGGCAGCAGTATGTTTTCTTTCTTTTTTATTCAGTTTTATTTTCACTAGTTTTCTTATAAGGTAATAGCTTAATAATCTATTTTCTCATAATCTCTCTCTCTCTTCTCATTAATTTCAAATCACTTAATTCAAAAATCAGAAATCTTTTTTGCATTTTTCCATGATATTAATACCAATTCTATTGCAATTAAAGTTGATACAAATAACAACATGAATCAGCTCTTCTTCAAGAGTTAGATTACAAAATCAGTTATTCAAAGAAAAGCAACTCCATACAACTATTGGAAAATCGAAGTAACAACTTTCCCTACTTATCAAAATTGGGGAATTTTTTTTTTTTCATCAACTGCCAGTAATGTTAAAAGAATTATTAAAGACCCGCAGCTTCAATAAGTTAGTCTGATGGAGTCGATGAAACGTTCTATCAACCTTTTGACGATGTTGCTCAATTTTTACTGGTTCCGTATAAATACAAACCTAACTAACCCAATGATATGGAGTATTGAGCCCTTAGGGTACCAATAATGAGCTCTATGGTGATAGGTACCGAGTCCTAAGGTATCGAATAATGAGTGCGATAATGATAAGCACCGGAGTCCAGCTGTACCGAGTGTTGAGCACTAAGGTGTGAAGTATAGAGTTCTATAGTAATAAGTGCCGAACCCTTCTGTATCGAACGTTAGCCCTACATGGCAGACGTCTGACGTGCGAAAGGTCCCGCTTTAGTGAGCGGCTGTCGATTTAACGAACTGGAGTTTTGGTCGGTTTCTTCCAGATGTAACGTGAATACGCGTGAGAACCCCTTAAAAAGTCCTCTGACCAAGGCACCTCCCGTAGGCAGATGCGCCCAGTGTAGTCTTGCCATAGCAAACAAACTGACAACACTGTTGTTGTTTTTGTTGTTTCTTATGCTCTCTGGCAACCAAGATCCCCCCAGATAGGGAGGCGATGGGCAGAATGGGGGGGGGCGCCGTCCCTTTTAAGTGAGCCCCAGTGGCAGGGGACCACGACGGATTTTACGTGCACCAGCTCCCCATTAGCATGCACGGCCCCACAGCAGTCGAGCCGAGAGGGAGTGAACCCTCCGAAGCACTGGCCAAATCCGGATGCTGCTTCACTTGCCGTGTTCGTATGGGAACGGAGTTTAGCGCTCAGACCACTGCCGGACTACAATACTGTCTACTAATGAAAAATGAGTCTTTCAATCTGTATATAACTTATATCACCACTGAAGAAGATAGAAGTCTTTTAGATCGAAACAGCTGTATGGCCTGACAAACAAGTAACTTTTATAGTGCTATTTTGCGAAGTTTCTAATTATTTTAAACAAACGAGTATTGAATTCGTTTCATACATCTTGATTTTCGAAGAAGGAGTTCCAAAACTTATACAGAGTTGCGTGTTTTATTAAGTATGTTCCGTGGACTTAAAAATATCCTTATCGTTTTCAAGGTGATGTTTTCAAGGACAGTGCTTTGGGTAGTTTCCTTTGATAGTTTTATCAACCTCTGCCAAAAGTATTTCCTCCTGTGTTGACTGTATAATTTCTATTATCCTGTGAGATGACTATTTACTTTTCTTTGTTGAATGCCATTTTGTTTCATTGCTCTTTATCGTAATTGCTATCGACGATAATTTCACTGTTATTTTATTCTGATATTTTCCTTGTTGTTATTTTCCAAAAGTAACTATTGTTCAATACATAAAGAACTTACAGAGAAAAAGAAATAGAATTAGAAAAAAAGCCAAAAAAAAAAAAAAAAAAAAACAGGAAAGCATACGTTCCAAAACTGTGAACCATTAAATATATTTCAACGCAAATGACTTATCTTCATATGCATTAGGTCTTATTAATTAACCTTTTTCTAATACACTGTACAGTAGATATAAAAAGGGTGACAAAATATGCAGTAAAAACTCAATTTTTATTGTATACAAATTCAGAACTGCATGCTCTTTGTGTTTGCGGAAACTTTTCGCATTCGAGAGATTTCATTGTGCTGGGAACAGCCCCTCTTATATCAATGCTTTACGCAGAGGAAATAATTTTATTTGTCAGGGAAAAAAGAGAGAGAGAGAATGCAGATTAAACTTGATAATCTCGAAATCTATTTCAAACGAATGGGAATCGCAATTTTCTCTTCAAAGCCTGACAATCGTGACATCAGTATCACCTGCGATTCTCAATTTTGTCACTCAAAGAATTATTATTATTATTATTATTATTTTGCCCTTGTGTACCAAAAGAGCTGAAAATTACGAAAAATTGCTTAAACATCGGAGAACGAGTGAATTTTCAGATTTTTAAAGTAGCGCAGATTGTTTTCTAAATTTGTTTGACATAATTATGAAAAATTTGAAGCGGTGGGGACGAACCTGCGGTGGGGACTTTATTTAATACATTTGTAGACTATCAACTTTATAAACTTTTTGGAGTAATGACGGGAAAATTTTTGTTTGGGGTGGATGAACTGAATTGTGACAGAGTCAGTGATCAGCAGAACTATGCCACATATTAGAATTGAAATGATTGTAAAATTTGTGTCAGTGAGAAAAAGCAATATCTTGGCAGATTGCATTTCACTCAACATTTTCTTTTATACTTTTTTTCAACTAAACTTGTAACGTGTACTTATCAAGAGAAAACAACACAGGGATCATAATTCCCTTCACTAATAAGTCACCTATTTTCTTTTTTCCAATTTTGTGGTTTTGAAGGGGTCATTATGGCCATACCGCTAAGTTATAAGCAAAGAATCTCACGGAAGTAAATTTCAATTAGGTGTTCTTTAAAGTATTGTTTCAAGGAGCTGTTTAGAGTGTCTTAAATTACGAATTTACGTTGATTTGACGTATATTTTGTGTCAGAGTTTATTTTTTTATGACGTCACGTTTTTAACAGCCGTAAAAAAAGAAAACCGGGTAGTTCACCCAGTTAGTTTTCTAACGGGGTAATATTGAAACTTATAGATACGTTAAAAAGAAAACGAAAATATTTATTGACATAGGACCGTTATGGAGGAAGGTAATTCAGGGTTTCTATACAGACCTGGAAAGTCAGGGAAATGAGTTTTGGTCTGGGAAAGTCAAGGATTTGAAAAAAAGTCAGGGAAATTAGCAGAAATTGAAGAAAGGTCAGGGAAATGCAAGAAAAATTGAATTTTGCGGTAAAATCAAGAAAACACTTGCTGTATGTCAGGGAAGCAAAAGCTGTGAAATCTGTAGAAACCCTGCAATTCATCTTTAAAAAAAAAAAAACCAAAAATGCTCAATGTACTGACAAAGCAGTACAGTGCCATAATACATAATAATGGCGTCATATTTCTAGATTGGTTTTTCCTAGAATTTAGTATATCAATACAAAGGAAATGTACACGTTTTCTGTTTAGACAAAAAACACAACTGAATCATCAAAGCTGCATGCAAAACTTATAGAGCAATGACTTTTGCTTTTATTTACTAACTGACAACGTGTTTTTAGAGCGTACCGGTTGCAATGAAGAAAGCAATGTCATGTAGGCAAAAAAATTTTACTGTGAAACAGTGGCGGCTCGTGAGTTACTTAAATGGAGGTTCACAAAATAAATTTCGAAAACTAAACATGCAGGTAGGACGCACCTTACAAGTTAAAATAATGATGCATGCAAATGAAAGAAAACAAGTCATCTTTGATCTTACATTCCATTCCGTCACCTAGATAAGTTTTAGCAAAAGTGTTATCTTTATTTTTTATTACCCTCCGCTAAAGAGGGTAATAGTTTTGGGCAGACAAAAAAAGTCGTGGATGATAATTGATAGTAAATAAAATCTTACAGATCTCACGGAAATTTGAAACACACCAAGATCCGACACATGATTGGAATAATGGATACTTGAAAAATTTCAAAGTAACTTTCAAAGAGTCTAGTGTGGTCAGTTTTTCCATGCCGTCTGTACGTACGTACGTATGTTCGTACGTACGTACGTACGTATGTATGTAACTCGCATATCTCAAAAACTATTGGTCGTAGAATGTTGAGATTTGATATTTAGGATTGTTCTATGATCTAGTTGTGCACCTCCCCTTTTGGTCGCAATCGAGTGTATAGTTTATGTACAGGACCGCCAAAAGATTCGAAATACATTACGCTCTATGGGCCGAAATTCATTAAACTCGCCTAACGCAAAAACTATTAGGCGTAGAATGTCGAAACTTCATATTTTGGATAGTTGTAACATCTAGTTGTGCACCTCCCCTATTGGTTCCATTCGACTGGATAGTTTATCTACAGGACCGCCCAAAACATTCGAAATACATTACGCTCAATGGGCCGAAATTCATTAAACTCGCATATCTCAAAAACTATTAGGCGTAGAATGTTGAAACTTTATATTTAGGATTGTTGTAACATCTATTTGTGCACCTCCCGTTTCGGTTCCATTCGACTGGATAGTTTATCAACAGAATGGCCTAACAGATTCGAAATACATTAAGCTCTATGGGCCGACATTCATCAAAGCGTTTTTTAGAGGTTTTGGGCTATTTCAAACGACGCAGGAGTGATATATGCTGTAAAGAGTTAGAAAATGAATTTCTCCATTAAAAAAGTGTCTTTATCATTTACAGTTCTGCTACAGGAACACTCAAAAGATTTCCAATACATTACGGTCAATGGCAATTTTAGGGGCATTCATCCATTTCAAGCACAATACCGTCCTACCACATAAGTTAGGTAATGGTCCGACCACGGTCACGTGCCTCCCTCAAGAACTAAAAGTCGCCACGTACACCACCACGTAACACGTACACCAAAAGTCGCCAAGCTTGGCGACTTTTGGTGTACGTGTGTGCATATTTAACTCTCAAATCTGAAAAACTGGAAGAACGGTTGGTTTCTCCCCGTTTGATTTACATGCAAATACATCCTGTACATGGCTGCCAATACAAATTAAAAGGTTCTGTCAAAAAACCTCTTTAGCGGAGGGGAAACTAATTTCAGCTGAAGGCTGAATATTTTTAATATATTCAATTTGCGATAATCCGCTTAGACAAAATATATGTGTTTTTTTAAATTTTTTTTTCAAAGGATACTATTGAAAAATGTCGTTGCTTTAGCTCCAAAACACTTACTTGACTCCCATCTTAATTATTTACACTAGTTCGAAAAAAAATACTGTAGTGAAAAATGATAAAAATAAAGAAAATAATAATAAAACGGATTCTTAAGCCATTACAATCCGCCTCTGCCAGAAGATGCTATAGATTCAGCTATATCATTTGAATATTCACATGCAAGCTCTTTGATATTAATATTGATCAAAAAATGTGTTTTTTAAATTTATAAGCTGCATATTCAGCAATTTATATGGAAACTGGCATCAACGTGTCTCTCTATTCTAAAAAAAAGTCAAGGCCGCTGTCGCCGCCGCTGTCAAAGCTTGTCAGCGTATCTCCTCCTAAACCGTGGGGAATTGAAATTCGACTAAGGTGCCCACAGATACCAAAAATTCCGAGGAACCTGCTAAGCTGATTTAAATTTCGAAAATCGAATTATTTTAGAAAATATTAATAAAAAACTGAAAAAGTAAACCGAATGGTTGCCAGATTTGGCATAAAATCATTCATTCCTTTGCAACAAAGCGTTTCCAAGTATCTAGAAACGCGTGAAATTTACAAACATGAGTTAGAATTACGCCCATTTTACGCCAAAATAAAAACTATATGAAATAAGTAACTCAAAATGTGTTACACAAAGTTGACAATTTTCAAATAGTAAGTTCGCTTATACAACAGGAGTTCAGAATGAGCGATTATTCATTTTTCCAAAACAGAATAACTAATATCTTGAAAATGAAAAATACTTAAAATGCAGATTATTTTAAAGCCGGTTCTCGTCCAGCTGGATTATTGGCTACCAGTAGAAATATTGGGCGGCGTTAACTTGCCATTATAGCAGTTATAGTACACTTTGGATATTTGCTAGCGCGACGAGATGGTATCATTCGTGGTGCTAAGTACGCCAATCTGCAAACGATTAGGTAAATGAAAATATGGATAACGGTTTTCCGGTAACCTTAAATGAACAGTAAATATAGGTTGTGAGCATGTGTCAATCGCCAAATAATGAAAAGTCGCCATGGGTGGCAGGCAATTCTATCTGTTCCGTAGCTTTTATTAACTTTACATGTACGCAAGTCGCGCAATAACGAAAAATCGCCATGGGTGGCATATTCGCAAGGTGTCCAATAGGTTTTACATTATTAAAAATACAGCTTAAACATATGTTCTGATTTTATTACGCTTTAGCTCCTAATTAATATAACTTTTGAATGGCAACATTCAATATCATTGTGCTTCTGAGGAGTGCAAATAATTTTTCCAGCGATTATAAGCGGAGTCCGCAATCCAGGTGGAGTATAGCTCAGGACCCGTACAACACGGATTCCCATAACAAAACAGCTTCCGTATTATGAGGGGTAGGGGGTCTACTGTAGTTTGAAGTTTAAATTTTTATGTACCAATGAAGATGCAAGAACCAAGCAGTAACATTCTATCTGATCCAATCTTCGGGTTTTGTCTGTTGAAATTATGTCTTTTTTACGAATAAGCCTGATTAGGGGCCGAATCCCTCATACGAAAAGCGAGCGTAGCGAGTCTGGGGGCCTTGGCCCCTAGTCTAACTAAATAAATGAAATAACATTAACAAAGCTTAAACAAGCAGCTCTAGGCATAGACTTGTTTTGTGACTAGGGGCGTATAGCCAGGGTTGGGGGGGGGGGGATATCGGGATATATCCCCCCCCCCGAAGTTTTTGGATTAGTGATGAAATTTCGTCTATTTATACACATATAAGTTCATATCCCCCCCCCGAAAAATTTTCCTGGCTACGCGCCTGTTTGTGACGCACAGACCTGGGACGAAAGCATCAGAGCAGGCCCGATCAGTACATCATCACAGTACCATAGAAATTGTCATACTCTCGCATAAATAGGAATCCAGTATACATGGAGAAAAGGAGTGAACTGGAGAAATGCACCTGTAACGTTACGACGGCTTTATGGCTGTGGTTCTGTGGTGTAGTGGTTATCACGTCTGCTTTACACGCAGAAGGTCCCCGGTTCGATCCCGGGCAGAACCAGTATCTGAAGTACTTAATAAATTGTGGTGAAAGTGCTTCTTATTTTATTCACTGTCATTTATTAACTTGGTTCTGTTATTACGTCGCTCTAATTTAAAGTTTGTTTTCAAATTTTAATCCATTTCTTATAGTACGGTAGAGGTCAAGCTTTGGGTACACGTAACTTTGACATACGGTTGTTACTGTCACCCAGTGGCGGCTCGTGGGTTATTTAAATGGAGCTTCACAAAATAAGTTTCGAAAAATAAATATGCAGAAGATACGACGCACCTTGCAAGTTATAATTTATTTGCATTTCCAGCAATCAAAAGAAAATGATGCACGCAACTGAAAAAACAAGTCATTTTTGGTCTTACATTCCGTCACCAAGATAAGTTTTAGCAAAAGTGTTGTCTTGATTTTTATTTCAATTTTTTTTTTTCAAAGGTACTATTGAAAAATGTCATTGCTTTAGCTCCGAAACACTTACTTGACTCCCATGTTAATTATTGACACTAGTTCGTAAAAAATACTGTAGTGAAATATCATAAAAATAAATAAAATATTAAGAAAATGAAAAAAAAAATGGATTAACTAACCGAACATAACAAACCAAGGGAGAAATCGGAAGAGATAACGGTAAAAAAAAAATTATCCGTAAGCACACCAAAAATGTGCGGAGATATCAGCGGTGCCTTAGTTCTCCCGCAACTCTCTCAGCGTCTTTTCTTAGAAGGCTATGCGGCCGATCGCACGTGAGAGCGACAAAATGTTATGCTGTAGTAACCAATGATACAGTGCGTCAGCCATAATAAGCGTGATTAATAATAGTGGGCTGTGGGGAAGAGTAAAACTCACGTTTTAAATTCAAAAAACATCTAGTAGTGTATTTAATAATTTTTTTTATTTAATTTTTAAATGTGTTTATTTTTTAATTTTTCTTCTGGGGGTTCACGTGCTCGTGTTCTCAAATGGAGGAGCCGCCACCGCTGTGAAAGACTTCATTCACAACAAAATTAAATCCTCCTATTATTAGCTAAGATGAAATATTGATTGTGCATTACACACATACACACACAAAATCTCACACAAATCTTTTTAAGACAAAAAAGACGATGAGGTCGAGTTTCGACCCATAACGGTCACTGAAAAGAAATAGTCTCATAATGCACAGGACACTCTAAAAAGGGTAAACCTGTTCGTACAACATTTAAAATAAATCACTCCGAACTCATAAACTATAAAACACTTTCCAGCACTTTTCTTTTGCTTCCCGTCATTGGTCTTCGAATGCGGCCACTAAGGCACAGCGTGTTGCACTGATTGACCAAATAACAAGTTTAGTCAATAAGACGCTAAAGCATATACATTTTAACCTCTGTTCTTAGAACCTAAATGTTCGACAGTTCTTTGTTTAGACTCTATAAAAGATCTGTAAGTGGACGGAGAACATTCTGTCATAAACTTCACAGTTACATGTTACATCTTAAAAATAAATTAACATCTCCCGAATTCACTTTAAATAATGAATGCCCCTAGACGTTTTGGAAGACGAAAAAACTTGACGAAAAAACTTGGACGAAAAAACTTGGGTGTCCTAGACGAAAAAACTTGGGTGTCCTGTAAAAAAAAACTATGTTTTAAGATAGATAAACTTATTCCATTGCGATAGCTTAAATCAATTTTCTATCAATCGATACCTAGTTTTGGTAGGTAGAGCACGACGGACAGACAGTAGGGATGAGTTCGGGCTCATTTTTTAAAAGCCCGAGCTCGGGGATTTTTAATTCGAGCCCACCCGAGCACGAAATTTCAGCTGTGGTGGTCAGTCTTTTGTGGATAAATAAAAGTTAATGACTTCATTGATAGAATATCATACATTCTGCCGTTTGTGAAAATGGAAGACAAATATAATAGCAAATTCTGAATTCACTTTTGCCTCACTATGGCACAGTGGTTATTATGTCACTGAAAATGGTAGACGGCTGAAGCGTGAAGGTCTAGGGTTCGGGTCCCATCGCGCGGCTGTCGATCTAACGGTCTGGAGTTTTGGAGGGTTTCCTCTAGATGTAGCAGGAAAACGCGTTCGAACAACGCCCCCTAGAGAGGGAAGCCGCGGCGCTTACTTCTGAAGTCACACCGAGTAGGTAAAGCAAAGCGTTCCCATTGGGTTTCTCCTCTCTCCCGCGGAGCGGGTTCGAACCCTTTAAAAAGTCCTCCTACCGAAGCACCCCCCCCCCCATTCTTGGCAGTTCGCCCTAGAGTAGCGTTGCCATAATCACACACACACAAACAAACTGAATGCCCTTTCTAGTTCTTTATATCCAAGTTTATCAAATAATAATTAGTTTATATATCTCCCACGAAGCCCCACCAGTGGCATAGCGCTAGCGCTTGGAACTGGGAGACAGAAGGAGATGCCTGGTTCGAAAGCAGGTCGCGTCCGCCTAGGGATGGACGCGAGACGACTTTTTGCGAGACGAGACAGAGATTTACAGCTTTTTTGCGAGACGAGACAAGCATTTTTAACATTATGATATAGGGATTTTTGCGAGACGAGACAAAGCTTTTCGGCTGTTTTGCGAGACGCGAGACGCCAATTTTTCGTCTCACGTCCATCCCTACGTCCGCCGACCTAACCGTTCGGAGTTTTCCGTGGTTTTCTCCGAAACTTTAGCGTAAATACGGGTTAGGAGTCCCTTAGAGAGTCCCCCATGGAGGGCAGTCCGATCCACGGCCTAGATCCCTAGCGTAGATAATCGGTCGTAACCCACATTTCCATTTTCTTTCACACTTCAGTCATCTACCAATGTTTTATCTACTCCGGCATTGGTGGAAATGTTTATGTATGGAGGAGAAAGCATACCAAGGAAGAATTCACCCTATAAATTTTCAAAAGGTTTGGCGAATTTTATGGATCGAAAATTCAATTATCAGATCCAGCGTATTAAGGGACATGCAATTACGTCTTAAAATAACAAAAACTGAAATCACTGAAAACGAAATAGATGTGATTATATGATAAAATTTAAATAAAACTAAGAAATATATGTTGTTTGAATGCTAGGAGAGGACAGCTCATGCCACTGAATGCGGAGTCCGTGAGAGCTACGTACACCCTTCCTGCAAGTTTCCCGCCAATATTTGAATCCTCATCAGAAGGCGGTGGGGGACTTCTGAACATGGGTACCTCTCGGAAAATCTTAACGACCGCCAAGAGTACTTTCTTAACCACTGTTTTAAAGCGCTTGTCCACCGCATGTGCACGATGTTCTTCAGTGGAATGCGGATATCGAATCCCCAGTCTTCCGGCTACCAGTCCAATGCCGTAAACACAGGGCAACTACGACCTATAACCACCCACTCTTTTGTACAAAGTACGAACTATACCGAATTTTCTGAAAAGTGAAGAAAAAACAAAGTACTTTTGTGAAGGGTCTGAATTGGTTGTGCTGGTTTATGCAAAGCAACACGGGGGGCTATCTGCCTAGGGAGGGATGCCTTGGCCGTAGGACAATTTAAGAGGTTCTAAAGGTTAGGATCCCCCCCACGGAGGGCAATCCCATCCCCGGAATAGAACCCTAGCGTAGGTGATTGGCCGTTACCCACATTTCCATTTCTCGCATGAATCACTTTTTTTTTTTTAAATGTTCACAAGGAGTATGTTCAATGAAGGAGAAATTTCTCACGAGCTTGAGCCCTCCCGAGTCCGAACAGAATCGTGAATTTACAGGGTTCAGACCCGGCCTCGGGTTCGTACTGTGAGCCCGTCTCATCTCTAACAGACAGACAAACGGAGGTCACTAGCACATACCATCTGTAAAAGTATTAAGAAAGTAATCATAAAACGTATTTATAAAGCAAAACGAGGAAATAATTGATTAGCGCGAATGAGTTTACACAGTTAAACAAACTTTCGGCGGGGAAATTTCCGGTAACGAGATTTTTTTCTCTCCTCTCGGGCTGCCAGCGTCATCAGGGGTACTAGTATATACTAGACCGATCGAAGTTTAATGCGCTCCCTAGAGTTCAAATGAAGGGCGTAGTCTGGTGAAACCAATACACGCCTGCAGACTTATTGAGCGGACAGGGGGAAGAGACCAAAAGATTCTAGAACTACATTACTGTTCACCTCTAAATACAAACGAAGAAAAAAAATAAATACATATTGCAGATGAATGTTCGAAAGGTAGCTATTTATTTATTTATTTTTTTTACTTCCCCTATATTGGCTTTAAAAAATCAATAGATAAAACATGACTTTTTTCGAGATTAAAACCTTTATCTTAAATGTAAAAGAATAAGTGTACGAAAATGTCATAAAAATGCTCTTTACCTAAGAACATAAGCATTGAATCAAGAAATAAAATATAATTGCAAGTTATGTATTAAAAAATAATTGCGAGCATAGTTGGCTCCCAAATGAGTACTTTTAAAGGATAACAAGATAAAAGATTTATCTTATCCGCGCTAGAAATCCTTATAAATTCCTTCGCCCCAGCCCAGGTATCCCACTTAGGCAGATGCTCCTCATGTATGCTTGCCATAACACACAAACACGCACACTGAACGCACCGTTCTCACTGAATATTTAAGGGTTTCTAACACGCGCACCCGTTACATCTGGCGAAAACTAACCAAAAGTCCAGACCGTTAGATCGACATCTGCGCGATAGGTCCGAACCCAGGACCTTCAGTCGTCTACCATGTTCAGTGTCCTATTCACTCGGCCATCGTGAGGCCAAACCTCTGAGAGAAGCGTTAATTTTTATGTTAATTGTTTTAAAAAATGGGGAAGTAAAAATTTGGTTAAAATATTGTAGTCTTAAAAAAGTAAATTTTATTATTTTTATATAAAGAAAGAATGGAAGTGTAAATGCACATAAATAACCTTAGAAGAGTACAATTTTACTAATAGAGCTCTTACTTTGAAAGGAGATTGGAGGGAGGGGGCGATGGACTTCTCAGGCTACCGAACACTTTAGTACTAAAATAATACCCCCCCCCCCCAAAAAAAAACATTGTACTGCAAAATTTATCATGCCATCGACTGGTGGACTGGTGTTGAGAAAGAGACCCATCTTGAATCCCCTCACTCTCAAGAATTATTTCTTCGATTCACGGAAATTTTACTGTCAGCAGGGCTGCCGGAATATTTCCATCATTTGACGAATATCCGCTTCTTATTTCTCCTGTCAATTGGAGAAACTTCTTCAAATTCAACGAAATTTTTCCCCTCTTCAGATTTTCGGAAAAAATTCACGGAAATGCAACGTTTGCAAGGAGAGCGGAAGTCATGCGTTAAAAAATGTAATAATTTCGGAAATTATTCGTTAAATAAGCGTAAAAAAAGATGCTATCTTAAAAATTATTTCTTCAATTCACGGACATTTTTCTGGCAATAGTGCTGCCGGAATTTCTCCGTTATTGGACGAATATCCGTTTTTTGTTTTTTGTTTTGGTTTTTTTTTCCTGTCAATTGATGAAACAATTGACAGGACAATTTCAATTGAAAACCAAACATTTCAATTGAAAAAATTCATTTTAACCTTTTAACGCGCAGTGATCCCGCTTTGGGAACACCCAACTCTGACGTTTTGACTGTTGCCAGTCACGAAGAACAGATTGGATTTCTATAAAAATAGTTGCGGGTGACAGAGCTCCACCAGTTTACATTACTTTTTAGTACGTCATTTCCCGTCAAAAAATTGGCACGATTATTTTTAAGAGCACTGACATCTGCTGAAAAATGGAAGAATGCGAGAACAGCTGGATAGATTGCCCAATGCTGAAAAAAGGGCAGCCGTTGCCATCGCTCGACTTAACGACCAGCGAGAGGGCGGACGATCGAAACGTTCATCGCGTGCCACAGATCTAGAGACCCTTTTTTGACGACCGCTGGCTGTAGCGGTCGTCAAAAAAGGGTCTCTAGCTCTGTGGCACGCGATGAACGTTTCGATCGTCCGCCCTCTTGCTGGTCGTTTAGTCGAGCGATGGCAACGGCTGCCCTTTTTTCAGCATTGGGAAAGGGTTGCGCCTCAAAGGATTAAAGGGCTATTTCCGGCAAATCGGAATACAGAATCTGTTAAGAAGATTTCGACGATTGAGAATAACTCGCCTCTACAACAGTTAAGTTAGATTTTTCACAACAATTCAGTTTCAAAGTTCGTAATATTTTGTCACCTTAAAATCGTCCCTAAATTTTAGTCAGAAAGTAGATATATTTCGTATAACAGAGCTGGGCAAAATACACTGAAAATGTAATTTCAATACAAAATACAAAAGGCATTGATTCGAACACTAAAATACAAAATACTTCTTGAATTAAAAAAACAAAATACACAATACATACAAAATACGTGTAAAATTTTTAAAGCGTTTGAATTGAGTAAAATCTAAATTTTCCACCAAAGATCTCAGTTTATTTTATTGAAATACATTTTAACAAGAATAACAAAAGCTATCTTAATAGTTGTGTTAAGGAAGAGGCAGTGGCAGATTAATGCAAGTTTGTGGCCGGGGAGGGGGGGTTATTTTGTCATTGGGAGCGGTTAGTTAGAAGATTGACATATACATCCATTTTATAGAAGTAAAATAGATGTTACATTAATTTCTCTTTTCTCGGGGGGGGGGGGGGCAATTAATCCGCCCTTGGGAAGAGGTGCTGTTTGTTTTTTTAAAACGTTGCCTTTCAAAATTTTACCTTTATAGCAATAAGATCCGAAACAGACCATTTCTGAGAAATTGAATTAATACTCAAAACGCAATGAAAACTGTGCAATTTCAGAATGTGAACCATGAATAGTCGTTTGTTTCAAAATCGTTCATAAAAACTTTAATTTCCAAAATTCTCAGTGCGTAAAATAAACCTCTACATATAATACAGTAGAATCCCGATCTATCGTTTTTCAGGGGATGCGTAGTAAAAAACGATGCATGCGGGAAAACGACGAATGCGGGTTAAAGTCAAAATACGAAGAAAACAGTATTTATGAATACAGACAATGTGTACAGAATACGAAAAATACTAAATTTGTTACCAAACTGTAAAAGAAACAAATTGAAGTTGTGTAAAAATTAAGTGATACTTATTTTTTAAAAATCAGTAATTTTATACTGGATTTTCCATTAATCTTTTAATTAAGCAAAATTTTCAAGATTTACATTTTTTCCCTCTTTTTATGTGTATTTATTACCTTGTACGTAGTATAAGGAAGTAATGTGATCCCGAAAAATTTTGGGGGCCAAATTTCGACAAAAAAACCGATTTTGACTACCTCTAAATTTAATTTTAAAATTTTTTTCGATGCATCTCATCGTAGGCTAGCATGCACGATCCTATTAACGCGTCTGCAACTCATTTTGACCAGCGGCGAGTCTACTGTGGCCAGTTTTTCCATGCCGTCTCTACGTACGTACGTATGTATGTAACTCGCATATCTCAAAAACTATGGGTCGTAAAATGTTGAGATTTGATATTTAGGATTGTTCTATGATCTAGTTGTGCACCTCCCCTTTTGGTGGCAATCGAATGGATAGTTTATGTACAGGACCGCCCAAAAGATTCGAAATACATTACGCTCTATGGGCCGAAATTCATTAAACTCGCCTAACTCAAAAGCTATTAGGCGTAGAATGTCGAAACTTCATATTTTGGATAGTTGTAACATCTAGTAGTGCACCTCCCCTTTTGGTTCCATTCGACTGGATAGTTTATTTATAGGACTGCCCAAAACATTCGAAATACATTACGCTCAATGGGCAAATATTCATTAAACTCGCATATCTCAAAAACTGTTAGGCGTACAATGTTGAAACTTTATATTTAGGATTGTTGTAACATCTAGTTGTGCACCTCCCCTTTTGGTTCCATTCGACTGAATAGTTTATCTACAGGACCGCCCAAAACATTCGAAATACATTACGCTCAATGGGCAAATATTCATTAAACTCGCATATCTCAAAAACTGTTAGGCGTACAATGTTGAAACTTTATATTTAGGATTGTTGTAACATCTAGTTGTGCACCTCCCCTTTCGGTTCCATTCGACTGAATAGTTTATCTACAGGACCGCCCAAAAGATTCGAAATACATTACGCTCTAAGGGCCGAAATTCATCAAAGCGTTTTTTAGAGGTATTGGGCTATTTCAAACGACTCAGAAATGATATATGCTGTAAAGAGTTAGAAAATGAATTTCTCCATTAAAAAAAGAGTCTTTATCATTTATAGTTCTGCTACAGGAACACTCAAAAGATTTCCAATACATTACGGTCAATGGCAATTTTAGGGGCATTCTCCATTTCAAGCACAATACCGTCCTACCACATAAGTTAGGTAATGGTCCGACCACGGTCACGTGCCTCCCTCAAGAACTATGCCAAAAGTCGCCAAGCTTGGCGCCTTTTGGTGTACGTGTGTGCATATTTAACTCTCAAATCCCAAAAACTATTATGAAATTTCATATATAAGAATGTTGTAACATCTAGTTGTGCATCTCGATTTTTGGTTCCAATCTACCCAATTTACAGGACCACCGGAAAGAATTTCAGTACTTTAATGTCTATGGACATCTTCAATATAATACTACTGTAGATAGTCATTGTTTGGTACATGCCCAAAATCTCGCCGTCTGTCCTCGACCTTGGCGAGTTTTGGCGAAATATCGCCAAATTTGGCGATAGTCAGTCATTTGGTCCATGCCCAAAGTATCGCCATTTGTCATCGTTCTTGGCGAGTTTTGGCGAAATATTGCCAAATTTGGCGATAATCTGTCATTGTTTGGTTCATGCTTAAAATCTCGCCAAATGTCGTCGATATTGACGAGTTTCGCCGAAATATCGCCAAATTTGGCGCTAAAAATTATTTCGTATTTTGTATAACTCTAAAACTAACCCGTAGATTTTTTAACTTTTGTATTTAGAACTATTGTAATATCTAACTGTGTTCAATATCTTTTTTGACAGCAATCGACTGAGAATTTATTTACAGGGTGAGCCAAATGACTTTGAATACATTGAGGTGTATGGATGCATTCAATTCATTGAAAGTCTGTGGTCAATGACTACTTTGGCTATCCCCAAAATCTCGCAGACTATCTCAAGTTTGTCGGCTTTTTGTGAAATATCGCCAAATAAAGTGTCAGAAGGAAATCTTTCAAATTGAACTCAGCTTGGCGATATCGAGCTATTTGGCTGGAAATCGCTAAACCTTACTATTATTGATATTTTATCTCTTTCAAACAAATAAATTTAGAGGAAGTGCGTCGAAAATATTTTTGATCTAATGGACGTGCAAGGAAGTCATGTGTTGGACACATCAGATTTTCTTTGTATATAAAAGTCATACAATTTCAAATAAATTATTGCGTAGGATAAACTAGGCACTAGTGTTGGCTCAGTCTCATCGGTATGAATATTATTCTCAGCTTCTTCGCGATTATTTTCATTTTTTGCGTCACATTTCTTCCATTCTTAGGATAACGCACGTTGCTACTTCTAAATCAATAGAAATATAATCACTGCATTTCACACCATACTCATCCTTGATAGATGTAAGAACTCTTCACCTATACCATCATCAACCCAAGATATCATACCAGGAAGTAATTTGATTTGTAAGCCATATTCATCCACTTCATCTTCAATTTCATTTCGGTCAGAAGAAACATTTTACAACGATGAACGCGGGAAAGCGAATTTTTGACGAACGGTACATGCGGGTTTTGTTAACGTTATTTGAATACAGTTTGTGCAGGGACCATAGAAATAAAACGATCAATACGGGAACGATAGATCGGGGTTCTACTGTATTTATTATTTATTGATTTCAGTTGAACGTTTGAATATTAACACTCAGCTAAATCACAGCCTAAAAAATTGCAAGTTTTGTCTTTCAGCGAGTTTTCGAATTTCTCGTAAATTTAAATATTTTGCATATTATCTAAGTTATCAGCTTCCATAACTGACACTGCTCCGTAACTTTCTCATTTCCATCTATAGACAAAATTTGGAAACATTTTAAATTAAGAATTGCACAAAAGGTCTCAAACATATCTAGAATGAAAATTTGATTTAATCCCATCCTTTTACGGGAATCTGTCGCTCTAAAGGTCTGGAATTATGGGTGTTTTACGCCAAATGAAACCAAATGCTCCTTAAAACCCCCTTAAAAAGTCCTCCACTTAAGGCATTACCCCCTAAGGCTGACACCCTTCGTGTATCTTTGTCTCGTTAACCTGTTCAGTTAACCACAATAACCAAAAATCTATTATACTGCTGCAGAAATACTGGCAGCCTTATTTTTCTAGAACTAAGCCACGCATTTCAAAAATTCCCTTAAAGAATCGAATAAATACTACCCAAAAATGTTTTTACTACTTTTGGTTTCATATACAGTGGGTTGGTGTTTTAAGACAAACCTGCACGCGGGGTATCTGCCTAGGATGAAGGGTGCCTCTGTAGGAGGACTTTCTAAGGAGTTCTAACGCGTATTCACGTTATATCTGGAGAAAACCTACCAAAACTCCAGATCGTTAGATCGAGCCGCGTGATGGGACTTGAACCCGGGACCTTCACACCTCGGCCGCCTACCATTTTCAGTGGCATAACCACTGTGCCATGGTGAGGCGCCCATATACAGTGGGAATCTACAAGAAACATTCCTAGACCAAATATACTGTTTCTGTATTAAGCAGCTTTTCTTTCCCTTTCCTGTTCAGTTAAATTTAAAGATTACATGAGATCCTAACACTTCTTCAGTGACAATACTGTGTGTAATCCCGGTGCAGCTCATAAATTACATCAAAAGAGGGGGAAAGTAAAAATCGGTAATTTTATTATTTTATTTTGCATATACTATCTGAGCAAACTGTGGTGCTACGATTAATTTAATGTCAGATATTTTATCTGTGGTATAATATTACTTCCTAATTTTATAAATGCAATGTTGTAAATCATAATTATCTAAACGCATTAGCAGCCGCACATTGCTGCAGTTGGCTGCCGTCCAAACCCCCACACACACATATGTTTACAAACAAAACTTTTATCGCGCCAAGGGTTGGCGACCAGACCGGGCACTCGAGCGCCAGGCGTGGGAATCCGCGTATTTCCTTCAAAAGATAAGCACGCTTTCCATTTAAAATCCTTGGTTTCCCAGGCGGGATAAACAAAAGTGAAACGGACGCAGAAATCAAAACATGGAAAAGGAAAGTGATCGAAACGCATCATGGGCCAATGATAGATTGGAACAACTGAAGGAAGGCGATTATGTCGTGACACCTGGGGGTGACATTTCTCTCATGGATGTACCTCAGTGGTATGATGAAAAATTGTTCAATAAAGCCAAAAATGTCTACAAGGAGTATTTCGCAAGGTGAGTAAAGACGTTTTACATAAAGTTTTTATATATAGTTAATTTTCAAAGAGAGTTTAAAAAATTAAAAAAATAAAAAATTCAATCAAGTCACTTATTTAAATATTACTCAATTTCTTAAAAGTCAGACCTTAAATTGATGTTTGTAAAAAATAAATTAATAAAATGTAAAATAATAATCTTAAATATTTTTACGTTTGTATAATTTTAGTCATAAAGTTTGACAGATTTTAATCTTACGAATAAATTGAAGTTAATCATTTATACTCTGAAAAACTGAAGCATTAACTTTCAAATTTTAGATTGTTAAATTTAGCATCCACGTATGTGTGTCTGTGTTATGAAATTTTCAAACACTAATTCTAATAAAGTGTCTAAAATTTTTATTTACTCACAGTTGTAAATATTTTTACGTTTGTATAATTTTAGTCATAAAGTTTGACAGATTTTAATCTTACGAATAAATTGAAGTTAATCATTTATACTCTGAAAAACTGAAGCATAAACTTTCAAATTTTAGATTGTTAAATTTAGCATCCACGTATGTGTGTCTGTGTTATGAAATTTTCAAACACTAATTCTAATAAAGTGTCTAAAATTTTTATTTACACACAGCTGTTTTTAGCCTGATAGTTACTACTGTATGTTGTATTTGATAATAAAGATTTCCTCTCTATCCAATATTCAGGGCTTACTAAAAAGCTCTTAACTCCTTTCACTATTTATAGAACAATCTTCTGGCTCTATATATTTAACCTGCACATGCGTCACACATACCCCGATGCGATCGGTTTCAAGTTTGAAAATTTGTAATTTAGTGAGGTGATAATGTTATGGAACTGAAAATCATCTAAGGCTTGAAATCAATTTGTCATTGACCTATAGCAACGTTCGTTTCTTTGCTAGGAGAAGGGCAACTCACGTTATCGTATGAGTTATCACGCTAACGTATCACGTTATCGTTTAGAGCTCATCAGATGGTAGACGATTTCTGAGTATTGTCGTCCTCAGAAAGCGCTAGCGACCGCCGCCCAGAGGAATTCGGAGCCACGGATTTAGCGTGCACATACACCGCATGCATGGCCTTTAGTAATAAGTCGGTAATCGAAAAAGCAACCTCCCAACTACTTGCCCAGCGCCTTAACCACTGAGGTAACAGGAACCTATAGTACTTCTTACCAACTCAAGCATTATATTTTCACCTTTTCTAATTAAATTTGCATAATTTTGCTTTTCAGTGATACGATTTCAAACACTGCGCATTGCTTACTAAGGTACTTGAGGTCAGAGAGAAAATCTAAATTCATTAAAAAATTTTGTGCAGTAAAATAATAAAATTAAACTAAACTAATTTACTTTTAAGTTTTAATACACTTAAATGCATTTTTATAGTTTATAATTAAAGTTGCTTTACATTTTGGAACATACAATTTATAGTTTTACTAATTTTTTAAATGCTTCTCTATTTTACGAGCGATATTTGTGGAACCAAACCGGTCGCCTTATAGAAGTTCTGATGTACAGAAAGAATTAAATTATTAGATATTTTCCTTTGTTAATTGTTTATTTCATTTTTTATGTCCAGTTTGTAAATTATGCACAATTTTTACATAATTTCTGGTGTTTTTTAGTTTTAAGTTTTCTAGCATTAAACTTTATTTATTTGTTAATGTTTATCGGATTGAACATATGCGAAAAATGGGCTTTTAGTCATTTTCCTCCCTCTTAATACTGCAATTGGGCTATTTCTACATAAATTCAACTACATCTGGAGAAACTGTAAACGAAATGAAATAATTCAAAATTATGTTTAAATACGTAAAGTCCTATTTAAATCAATAAGTTTCAAAATTAGCGTCTTCATTATTTTACAAAACGTTGGGCTTTTTTGGGAAAGTATAATAATAATATGGGTTGCCCCCCCCCCCCACACTGACTTGTTCCTATAACTGCCCAATCTTCCCCCACGCGCACCGCTGAACCCAGTACGTTATTCAAAGATTAAAGCATGGAAATAATGCGAGTGACGTTAAAAAATAGAAATTATTATTCATTTGTGTACATTTTTGTGTGTGCGCGCATTATTTTTTCACAAAAAAATGTTTAAATATCGACCGGGCCATCCAAAGATGTCATTATTTATTTTTTATTCAATATTTTTTACCCCTTCGCCTCCTTTGACACAAAGTGTCACACTTCAGCATACCCTCTCCCCGCCCCGTGCCACATGTCACAATTGCAAATATATAACGTATGCATATACTTGCAGTTCAGAAGCAAAGTACAACGTTATAGATCATATTTCATATTTTATTTTTAAATTTTAACTGTGCTTTGATGGCATTAGGGAGCCCCCACCATGGCCGAGTGGATAAGACACTGAACACAGTAGATGGCAGAAGTGTAAAGGTCTCGGGTTTGAGCCCATCTCATTGCTGCCGATCTAACGGTCTGGAGTTTTTTGGCGGTTTTCTCCAGATGTAATGTAAATACGCATTAGACCCTTTAAAAAGTCAGCCGCCCAAGACATACCCCATTTGCAGATGCCCCTAGTGTAGACTTGCCATAACACAAAACACCAATGGCATTAGTGATAATAAAGTTCTTTTAAGTGAATAATTTATGCTGCTACCCTATTCTCAGAACTAATCTCGAGGACCTCTCATGAATAGAAATGAATTAAAGAAAATAAAATCACTTCAAATTTTCTTAACCCCATTTAAAAAATACCCCTAGATTGTGGTAGTTTCAAGACAACTTCAAAATTCAATCAACTGATTTTAAATTTAAACCGAATTGTGTGGTGCCAATGGCCCTCAGCAGTGGCGGGCACAAACACATTTTTAAGAAGGGGCTTTTTTTTTTAATTTTTATTTAACTTAAATGTAAAATAAAGCAAAATGTTACGGTAAAGCAAATAAATTTTTAAGAGAGGCTAATTTATGTAAAAAAAAAAAGTTACTTGACTCGAAAACAGTGTACAACGAAGCAAAATGTTAGCTGTAAGCAGAGGCGTAGCCAAGGGGGGGCGGTTAGGGGGGTCATAACCCCCCATGAGAAATTTTTTGCCATACAAAATGTATATACTTCACTACATTATCATACATATGTATACAAATATATGAGTTGCAGTAGTCGTAACCACCCCCCATGAAAAATTTCGGGCTACGCCCCTGGTGTAAGTAATTTTTTTTTTGGGGGGGGGGTGTCAAGCCCCCTCTGGATTTAGCCAGTAGCCCTCGCTACGCATCTGCATTATGGTTCGTGTACAGATACTCCAAACTTTTTCGATTTTCTTTGGATTCTTTTTTTAATTGTTCAAAGTTGCAAATTTTTAAAAGAACAAACAACCTTTATGAACTAGCCCTAATGAGCAATATAAGTGCAAAAAAATATACATTATACAACATGTAAAGTGAGCAAGAGAGGCTTCGCGCAAGTTGCTTATAGTGTTGAAAGAATCGAGTCAGAGTGGACTAACTGGCTGATTGGATCGAATGCCACATGGGTCATTTCGAAGAGAGCCGCAGGTCACTCACTGTTCATTTCTCGTTTTGTTTTTTTGGAACACCGGAGAGAAAGTGTCGTTCCCTTTTCGACCTTCAACTTTATGGAGTCCTTGAATTCGCTGCAATGGCCATCTTTTCCTTGAACTCCTTTAATTAAAAATGACATGAGTTGTAAAGGGATGTTTCTTTTTTTTTTTCGCTTTTTATTGGTAGACATCAACATTTTTTGAGTTGTATAAGGTCCTTAGGTCATTTTTCGTATGCTTTCGATCAACGTTATAAGATAAAAGGAACTTAATGATGCTTGCATTAAGATAATCACAAATTAAAGCTGTGTTTAAAGGAATTTTAAAAAGTAAAGGGAAATAACAGGGGTAGAAATGAGATAACAAAACAGCATTTATATCCCCCCCCCCAATGCTACGTCACTTGGCAACATCAACAATGACCATAGTAGTCAAGAACATAAGTAGATTTCTACTTTTTAAGTAGATTTTAAGTGAAATTTTGAGGTCCGGTAGAAAATGTAGCAGATTGCATTTTTGAGTGGATTTAATCTACTCAAAAAATGCAATCTACTACATTTTCTACTGGACCTCAGAGTAATCTACTCAAAAATGCAGTCTACTACATTTTCCACTCTGGACCTCAAAATTTCACAAATCTACTCAAAAATGTAATCTACTACATTTTCTATTGTATTTCAAAATTTCACTTAAAATGTACTCAAAAAGTAGAATTCTACTCAATCTGAACATCAAGACTTGAAGCGTGGTAGGAGGGGGCCGCCGAACTGCATGGCCTTTTGTGAAGAGTCACCCTGGAAGTGGCCCGAATATCATTACCCTTAACAAGGGATCACAAACACAGAAGCTCGTGTCGGCAATTGAACCCAAATCCAAGATGTGGTAGGCATGGTGGTAGGACAGTTCGATATCCACTAAACCGGCCGGGTGGGTTACTTTTCTCTCTATTCTAAAAAAAAGTAAAGGCCGCTGTCGCCGCCGCTGTCAAAAGCTTGTCAGCGTATCTCCTCCTAAACCGTGGGGATTTGAGTTTCGACTAAGGTGCCCACAGATTCGAAAAATTCCGAGGAACCTGCTAAGCTGATTTAAATTTCGAAAATCGAATTATTTTAGAAGATATTAATAAAAAACTGAAAAAATAAACCGAATGGTTGCCAGATTTGGCATAAAATCATTCATTCCTTTGCAACAAAGCGTTTCCAAGTATCTAGAATCGCGTGAAATTTACAAACATGAGTTAGAATGACGCCCATTTTACGCCAAAATAAAAACTATATGAAATAAGTAACTCAAAATGTGTTACACAAAGTTGACAATTTTCAAATAGTAACTTCGCTTAGACAACAGGAGTTTAGAATGAGCGATTATTCGTTTTTCCAAAACAAATAACTAATATCTTGAAAATGAAAAATAATTAAAATTCGGATTATTTTAAAGCCGGTTCTCGTCCAGCTGGATTATTGGCTACCAGTAGAAATATTTGGCGTCGTTAACTATGCCATTATAGCTGTTACAGTACACTTTGGATATTGGCTAGCGCGACGAGATGGTATAATTCGTGGTGCTAAGTACGCCAATCTGCAAACGATTATGTAAATGAAAATAGGGATAACGGTTTTCCGGTAACCTTACATGAACAGTAATTAGAGGTTGTGAGCATGTGTAAATCACCCAATAATGAAAAGTCGCCATGGGTGGCAAACTATCCTATCTGTTCCGTAGCTTCTATTAACTTTACATGTACGCAAGTCGCCCAATAATGAAAAATCGCCATGGGTGGCCAATTTGCAAGGTGTCCAATAGGTTTTACATTATTAAAAATACAGCTGAAACATATTTTCTGATTTTATTATGCTTTAGCTCCTAATTAATATAACTTTTGAATGGCAACATTGAAAATCATTGTGTTTCTGAAGAGTGCAAATAATTTTTCCAGCGATTATAAGCGGAGTCCGCACTCCAGGTGAAGTATAGCTCAGGACCCATACAACATGGATTCCCATAACAAAATATCTTCCGTGTTATGAGGGCGAAGGGGTCTACTGTAGTGTGAAGTTTAAATTTTTATGTACCAATGAACATGCAAGAACCAAGCAATGCATAGCTCAGTAACATTCTATCTGATGCAATCTTCGGGTTTTGTCTGTTGAAATTATGTCTTTTTTACGAATAAGCCTGATTAGGGGCCGAATGCCTCATACGAAAAGCGAGCGTAGCGAGTCTGGGGGCCTTGGCCCCTAGTATTAATAAACAATGAAGTAATTTTCTAGTTTTATACGCACTCTCTTAATAATCAAGAGTGAGAAATGAATGCTAAGGATTGATATATCCCACTATATACGTTCGAGGCAGAATGGAGCTGACTTTCAGGGAGTGAGATATCACGATTTTAAAGAGCAGCATTTCTGATTCTGCAATAAGAATGGTCATTCAAGAACGCACTTTAACCCTTTGAGGTGGAACCCTTTCCCAATGCTGAAAAAAGGGCAGCCGTTGCCATCGCTCGAATTAACTACCAGCAAGATGGCGGACGATCGGAACGTCCATCGCGTGCCACAGATCTAGAGCCCCTTTTTTTTTGACGCAGCTGGCTGTGCCGCCATCTTGCTGGTAGTTAAGTCGAGCGATGGCAACGACTGTCCTTTTTTCAGCATTGGGCAATCTATCGAGCTGTTCTCGCGCTCTTCCATTTATCAGCAGATGTCAGTGCTGTTAAAAATAATCGTGACCATTTTTTACGGGAAATGACGTGCTAAAAAGTAAAGGATTCTCGTAAAGCTAGTCACCCGCAACTAAATCAAACCTTTTCTTCGTGACTGGCAACAGTCAAAACATCAGAGTTTGGTGTTCCCAGAGCGGGAACACTGTGCGTTAAAGGGTTAAGAAAGAAGGCCTCGCCCCGTTAATGCATTTTGTAATTGACAGTATTGACTTAAATTATGATTATTAATTTCGTTTATATTTTGAATCCCGTTTTTAAAATACTGATTTGTATATATAGTAGGGGCCAAGGCCCCCAGACTCGCTACGCTCGCTTTTCGTATGAGGCATTCGGCCCCTAATCAGGCTTATCCGTAAAAAAGACATAATTTCAACAGACAAAAACCGAAGATTGGATCGGATAGAATGTTACATAGCTACACATTGCTTGGTTCTTGCATGTTCATTGGTACATAAAAATTTAAACTTCACACAACAGTAGACCCCCTCCCCCTCATAACACGGAAGATATTTTGTTATGGGAATCCGTGTTGTACGGGTCCTGAGCTATACTCCACCTGGAGTGCGGACTCCGCTTATAATCGTTGGAAAAATTATTTGCACTCCCCAGAAACACAATGATATTTAATGTTGCCATTCAAAAGTTACATTAATTAGGAGCTAAAGCATAATAAAATCAGAACATCTGTTTCATCAGCTGTATTTTTAATAATGTAAAACCTATTGGACACCTTGCGAATTGGCCACCCATGGCGATATTTCATTATTTGGCGACTTGCGTACATGTAAAGTTAATAGAAGCTACGGAACAGATAGGATAGCTTGCCACCCATGGCAAATTTTCTTTACTTGGCGGTTGACACATGCTCACAACCAAGGGCGCGGGCAGGATCATTTCCAGGGGGGTGCACCCAGGATATATATATATATATATACACACACACATATATACATATACAGGGTGTTCCTGAATTTATAGGCCAAACTTTAAGAATAAAATGCATATAAAGCATTTTTTTGTATAGCAGATTAGCAGTGTGGCGTTAAAAATAAAAAGTGTAGATGGAAATATAACAAATGCAAAAGCTCTACTGTAAATGCTCAAATGTGCTGGTATCGTCTAGCAAGTGATTGGAGTACCCTTTCGAAGATGCCAGGTGTTCCACGAACGGTTGCAGCGGTTACTAAAGTTTTGCAATGAGGTCCTTATCTGTGTCAACGGGAGTCTTCTAACGAGTATCTTGAGGTGTCCCCAAAAGCAAAATTCGATACTTGATTATTCTAATGAACGTGATGGCCGGGCAACTAGTTCAACTTGTCCAATCGATCGGGGGTCAAAGATGACAATAGGGTAATTACGCACATTATTTGCGAACTAGGCTGGAGCCCTATCGTGCTGAAACTATCTACATTTTTCATTTCCGACCAAACGTTGCAATGCAGAAAAATGCTTCTTTGTATGTATTTTAAATACCTTCAGGGGCACCCTGTATACATGCATATAAAAAATTAGACTATTTGGCGTTTGAAGGAAGAAGAATCTTAACTTGAAAATGTAGCATCAATGTGAAATAAACATCGCCATAGTTATATTGTCGAAGCTGAAAAATCTTAAGCTATTAATTTGGCCTAATTAATAATACCTCAATTTAAGTATACTAAATTATTTAAATTATATGCAATTTTGATAACATTTTTTTATATTTAAACATACGAATTTTCCCTGAAAAACTGAAGCGAAATGTATTTTCTCTAGCATTGATGTATATAGCAATTTTTGGCTTAGGGGTTCCCGCATGTCCAGTACTGAAAATGGTAGATGACTGAAATGTGAAGGTCAATAGTTCTGGCCTGCCGCGCGGCTGTCAATTTAATGCTTTTGAGTTTTGGCCAGTTTTATCTACATGTTACGTGAATACGCGTTAGAACCCCTTAAAAAGTCCTCTTCTCAACGCAACCCCCCCCCCTACCATGACAGATACCCCATGTGCAGGTTTGCTTTAAGTGCACTTGTCAAGGACATCCACATATTGAAACAGACCTAATGTTTCGAAAGTGACGCAGTGATGCCTTCACTTAATAGTCGAAAAATCACCATGTCAAAAAACTCAAAATACAAATTTTCATCTAATAGTTTTTTAGTTTAAATCTCTGAAAAAATTAACTCTATAATGTTAAAAAGAAATGTTAAATTTTAGGCGTTAAGTCCTAAAATAATTGCATTTAATCATATTCACAGTAGAGTCTCGATAGTTCGAGTTTCGATTGTTCTTGTTTTCCATACATCTCAGTTATTGAAAAAATCAGTTTAGCTCCCAAATAATGACCAACGTATATAAAACAGGCGATTTTTTTTAATTGCAGGACAAAAATTCAAATACTTGGTGCACCCTGATGTCCTATCAGAAATCCCTCTCCGAAAGAAAGTGGGTGTATTTTTTCTGCAGATGTCCTCATAGAGACAATTCTGTGCAGCGTCGACATGCTGCTTTGGCAATGGCGCGATACTGCTGTGTGGAAACGAGTCATCGTGTCAATTCAAAAGAATTGACTATTATTTTCCGAAATTATTAACCTGCTCTAATCAGTAATGTGATAATATGTAACAACATTTTTCATTGAAATATGCACTCAAATCACAAAAAAATTGCTTTATTTCCATTTATCTGTTTATTAATTTAATGATTTCGATAGTTCGAGACAAGCCCGGTCACGTCTACCTCGAATACTATCGAGACTTTTTCAAAATATTTTTTTCCTAGTTGCGGACAGATGCCGTGGGGCATTCAACACTACTACGACGTTGGTCAGTACATTGAGGGCTCATGTGCGTGTGCCAACATTATCCCAAAATAAAAATGCGGACGAATTCTCAAAAGTTTAAAATTTAGGTACAATGGTAGAAAATATTAAGCCATTAACACAGGTCTAAGCAGCTAATTTAATGCGACAGTTACTCGTAGAATTCAAAACATCACACACACATTCAGGCTCTTTTTTTTTACTCTCTTAAGGGTAAAACAAATTACTTATATTTTCAGGTTAATTATACTTTTTTCAAATTTCCAGGGGGGTGCAAGTGCACCCCCTTGCACCCCCCTCCCGGCGCCCATGCTCACAACCTATAATTACTGTTCATTTAAGGTTACCGGAAAACCGTTATCCATATTTTCATTTACATAGTCGTTTGCAGATTGGCGTACTTATCACCACGATTTATACCATCTCGTCGCGCTCGCCAATATCCAAAGTGTACTATAACTGCTATAATGGCATAGTTAACGCCGTCAAATATTTCTACTGGTAGCAAATAATCCAGCTAGACCGAACCGCCTTTAAAATAATCTGAATTTTAATTATTTTTCATTTTCAAGATATTAGTTATTCTGTTTTGGAAAAACGAATAATCGCTAATTCTAAACTCCTGTTGTCTAAGCGAACTTACTATTTGAAAATTGTCAACTTTGTGTAACACATTTTGAGTTACTTATTTCATATAGTTTTTATTTTGGCGTAAAATAGGCGTAATTCTAACTCATGTTTGTAAATTTCGCGCGATTCTAGATATACTTGGAAACGCTTTGTTGCAAAGGAATGAATGATTTTATGCCAAATCTGGCAACCATCCTGTTTTTTTTTTTTTTTTTTTTTTTTTTCAGTTTTTATTACTATCTTCTAAAATATTCGATTTTCGAAATTTAAGTCAGCTTAGCAGGTTCCTCGGAACTTCTTGAATCTGTGGGCACCTTAGTCGAAACTCAAATCCCCACGGTTTAGGAGGAGATAGGCCAACAAGCTTTGACAGCAACAGCGGCCTTTACTTTTTTTAGAATAGAGAGATATATATTTTTTTCACATATATACCACCCCCCTCCCACACACACACACACATTATGTACGGTCTATACAGATTTCATGTTCAAGTAGATTTAATTTGGCCTTTTTCTACAAGTAAGTAGAAAAGGTTTTGAAGGAAAGTGCATCAGTCTTCTTCAAAGAAATACGATGCATAATCATCATTTTACTGATGGCAATTGGTATCAGGCAGCGAAGTTCACCAAACATTACTGGGCTTTTTTATCAAAAATATAAAAATTAAGTTGTTTTTTTAATGAGGAGTATATGCATGAGGTAAATAGAAAGCTTAATTTCAAATGTAGATAAAATATTGAATCTCACTGTTCATTTTTACTTTCCGAACATGTACCATGTAAGGAAAGTATTGCAATCATGAAAAAATTAGACTTCGAGATTTTGGTGTATTGACACGTTTTGAGGTCTTCTCAATTCATTTATGCTATTTTTACGAGATGTATGTGTGTGTGAATGAACACGATAGCTAATAAACGGGGCATTCAGTTGAGCTCAAATTAGGTATATATGTCATAAACCACCGTCGCAAGACCGGTATTGATTTTGGTGTGTATAGGACTCATAGTTTTTCTACAGGGCTACGACAAAGATTTCTTTTACATTACGGGAGGAAATTCTTGAAAGTGCGCTAGCGTTTCAACGGTGCATTCGATTGAGCTTCAATTTGGTATATATGTTTGAAATAGTTATTGATTAAAATTTATTTAAGTGCTTGGTCATGATCTTAATCGTAAGTGTTCGGAAAGTCGAGTGAAGTCACTCCAGATTTTTTATATAAACGGAATGCTATTTTCTTGCAAAAGTTCTAATATCTCAATATGTACTTTTTTAAAGGGATCTTTTCCTTTTTTGGTCTGCAATTTAATAGTCTATCAAAAATTTGTAAACATGTTTTTAAGGAAAGGACACATTTTAATAACCTCACTTCCAGAAACTGTGTTTTTCTGTGGAAAAAAAGGCCTTTCCACATTCAAGGTTTTACAACCAACTATTAAATAATTTTCTGCCATTCCTTTTTCCTCGTATTCTGAAAGCATTCATCTAGTGCTATTACGATACGAAAATTCCTTTAATACAATGAGAAGAACATTAATTATAATGGAATTAATGTTCGTCTAACTACATTAGAGAAACTTCGTATCATGATGAAATTAATTAACTAATTTCATTAGAGAAATTTACCCTAATAGCATTATATGAATTCTTTCGGAATTAGAAGATGAAAAAGAATGGTCGAAAAATATTCAATAGTTCGTTCTAAAACCTTGAATTTGTTTGAAACCTTGAAAAGACAGTTTTCTCCATAGAAAACTTTGCGGTGACCTTTTTCCGAGGAGTGTGAGGAAACTCCTTAACAGCACATAAGTTGATGAAATAGCGATCTTAAGTTTGAATTTGAATACTTTTCAAATAAAAAAAATCTGGAGTGACTCCACTCGACTTTCCGAACACTTACGATTAAGATCATTACCAAGCATTTAAATAAATTTTAATCGATGAATAATTCAAACATATATACCAAATTGAAACTCAATCGAATGCACCGTTTAAACGCTTGCGCACTTTCAAGTATTTCTCCCAATATGCCATAATATAAAAGAAATTTTTGTCGTAGCCCTGTAGAAAAACTATAAGTCATATACACACCAAAATCAATACCGGTCTTAAGATGGTGATGTATAACATATATACCCAATTTCAGTTCAATCGAAGGTACCGTTTAAACGCTAGCGCACTTTCAAGAATTTCCCCCATAGGCCAGAATGTAAAAGAAATCTTTGTCGTAGCCCTGTAGAAAAACTATATGTCATATACACACAGAAATCAATACCGGTATTAAGATGGTGATGTATAACATATATACCCAATTTCAGTTCAATCGAAGGTACCGTTTAAACGCTAGCGCACTTTCAAGAATTTCCCCCATAGGCCAGAATGTAAAAGAAATCTTTGTCGTAGCCCTGTAGAAACACTATAAGTCATATACACACCAAAATCAATACCGGTCTTAAGATGGTGATGTATAACATATATACCCAATTTCAGTTCAATCGAAGGTACCGTTTAAACGCTAGCGCACTTTCAAGAATTTCCCCCATAAGCCATAATGTAAAAGAAATCTTTGTCGTAGCCCTGTAGAAAAACTATAAGTCCTACACACACCCAAATCAATACCGGTCTTGCGACGGTGGTTTATGACATATATATCCAATTTGAGCTCAATCGAATGCTCCGTTCAGGAGCTATCGTGTTCACTCACATACACACACACACACACACACATACATACATACATACATCTCGTAAAAATAGCATAAATGGATTCAGAAGCCTTCAAAAAGTGTTAAAACACCAAAATCTCGAAGTCGAATTTTTTCATGATTACAATACTTTCCTTACATGGTACATGTTCGGAAAGTAAAAAACAGTGAATTTGATTTTGAAATGTAATACATTAATCATTTTATAGGAACTGAGTAATTTAAAAAAACTTGTGTAATGCAAACACTGCTAATAATTATCTTCACTTTCAGATGATAATACATTTTGACACACATTTGTATTCCACTGTCAATCAAACTTCTGCGAATAATCTCAGTTCAAGTGACCGCAGTTTTTAAGATAGAGTTGTTTGAATTACACGTGCACTTGTTTTTACTTATAGAAAAATTTATTATCAAATCAAAGTATTTTCTTTTTAATTATTTAGTACTTGAAAAATAATGCTATAAAACTTCTGATATTTCATATATTTGTTTTAAATTTTAGATATTCACATTCAAAAATAAATTCGTTCAGTTAGAGGAAAATATTTCTGTGATAAGTAATAATACTTCGTAATGATAGTTAAACTATCATTAAGAAGATAGTTTAACTATCTTCTTAATGAGGCTGTTCGTTATTGGCTCAGTTCAAGCAATATTTAAAATTCACAAAAATATTTTGAATTGATTCGATTTTAGAACCTACGCTTTAAAAATATGTTGGAATTTATTATTTTAAACCTTCATACTAAATTTAATGAAACCTTCATTTTCAGAACAAACGAAAAAATAAATGACATTGAAAGTTATTAATATTATTTACGTAATTACGCCAATTAAAGTTATTGATACTATTTTAAATAAATTTGTTTTAATAATTCGTTTAAAAATGTTCTACTAAGAATATCAATTTTGGTTTAAATTGCCATTTTTGACAGTTAAATTTATTGTTAGCTCTTTGTAAGAAAATTATGCATACATACATAAATCTAAAAAACAAATAATAATTCGTCTCAATAAGCAATTCTGCATTTCCCAATTAAAAAAATTACTTACATTTGCCCTTTTTTGTACTGAAGAATAGAGACCAATTAGACATATTTAGGGTATCCACATGGCATTCGTCCTTTATTAAGCGAGCATTAAAAAAATTACTTTAGTTTTGCCGGATACAACCGGTAAAGAACATTTTTAAACCTCTGTCTTGTCAAAAATCAGTTTTATAGTCAAAAACCAGATCCTAATTTTTTAAAAAAATGGTAATAAAAACAGCAATTAGTTTTGTCAAAATTCGTTTTTAAATTTTTGTTTTCCACTTTAAAAAGATAAAAGTAAATTGATTGAAATATTAATTATGTCAATTAGGACATGCAGAATAATTTTTGTTGAGTGCATATAACAAACTGCGTTAAAATTTTAAAGACCCAGCATGGTTTTTGAAACATCGCTGGAGTTCAAATTTCCACATGTGCAATGCTGAGAAGCTATTCAAAAGGTCTTTTCTTAAAAAAAAAAAAACGGGGGGGGGGGCAGAAGGCTAGATAATTCTTTGGGCATATTTGACGTTTTGATACGTCTTTGAAATTAAGTACAACCCACCTGCAACGTAGTTTTGCCCCTACAATAAAACACGGATTGAAAACCTTTTATAAAATAAGGTTTTACTTTAAAATTTTATCGTTTAAATGTGTCATTTTTCAATTTTCAATCTTTTCGTGCATATAAACTTACTTTTTAGCCTGGAAGTGTTTATATAGTTGATACTATAAAAATAAAACTTCTTTCACTTTGTGAGTTCCGTTTTCATGATTAGGGAGGGAGTTATAAAATTAAATGTGCTCCAAATAAAAATAAATAAATAAATAAGTGTGCACCGAAAGGATTAAATTTAGTTCCGACTGAGTTGTATGGTGGGTAAACCGCTGTACTCCGGTTTCGGGTTGAACTCCAGGCGCTCGGGGTTCGATCCCCGACTGGGCGTGGTTATCATTGTGTCCGTCCCTTCATAGGGGGCGACGTTGGTCCACCTACTAGGTGTCCCCATAGTAAAGTGACCAACTGTTGTGGCCAAAGCCTTCAAGGCAGAGGCCGGCCATTAGGGGGGGAAAAGGATTAAATTTAGTCAGGGGCGTAGCCAGAAATTTTTCATGGGGGGGGTTACGACTACTGCAACTCACATATATGCATACATGTGTGTGATAATGGAGTGAAGAATATACATTTTGTATGGCAAAAAATTCCTCATGGGGGGGGGGTTATGACCCCCCTAACCCCCCCCCCGTGGCTACGCCTCTGATATTTAGTTGATGAGTTCCTGTCTGTTACCTGTTTAGATTGACAGAATGTTGAATTTCGATTCCTTATATTATAATAATTATTTTCGAGCCCTCAAATTTTCAAAAGCGTTGGTCTGTGGTTTATACGATAATCCTCTTACACTGAATTTGTAATTTCGGATAAACATTCAGCTGTCTGAGAATTATTAGAATAGAAATCATGCGTATCTGTGTATTGCTCTAATTTGAATTGCATGACTGTCCGATTTATGCATACTGCATAAAACTTTTTTTTATCTTTTACAGCTGTGTAAAAGGAAGAAATTATCATATTCTGTTGCCAAAAAATTATAATATTATTTTAGTATTTTCAATTTTATTTTATCATATCTAATGCGCATGTTTTCCTCCTATTTCAACTAATTAATCCGAAGTTTCTTATTTTTTGAGTTAATGTCTGCAAGGCTGCAACTTACTACAAGTCTACTTGAGGTACTGTTTGTCTGTCGGTTTTTCGTGTAATGTTGAGAAGTTAATTTTGTGCTTAACACAACTCAAAAACTATATACAGTTATCATTAGTGAACTCTGAAATCATGTAGTCACTTTTTTACTTTAGCAAAAATTGCATTTCTTTTTATTTATCTCACTTTTATTCTCGACCTAAAAAAAAAATAAATAAATAAAAAATATGAGTAGTTATTTGAAAAGGATTAATAGAACAAGATCATTCAATTAAAAACTGTTGTTAGAAGATAAAATTAATTAAAAACTTAGTAAAATAACACACATTAAAAAGACTTATCTTCAAAGAGATCGTTTTAGATGATACAAAATGTCCTCTCTTCTTCGGTTTGAATAAAGTCCCACCCTCCCCACGAGCAGAAAGATTTAAATTATTTGTTCCTGTTAACGAATTTTTGAGTAACAAGTTTCTTAAATTTGTTACGGAAAAATTTTCTTCTGTACGTATTTAGCGAATTGTGTTGTGTGAAGGCAAACATACACGAGAAGTATCTGCCTAGATTGCGTTGCATCTGGAGAAAACCGCTTAAAACTCAAGACCGTTAGATTGGCAACTGTGCCAGAATCCTGGGCTTTCACGCTTCAGCGATCTACGACGTTCGGTGTCTCATCCACTCGACCATGGTTGGGGGCCTTTGAACGTGCTTGAAATTAACTCCTTCTGGTATTATTATTATCATTGTTATTATTATAAAAGATTTATGACTCGTAATGTATCTAGCCTGTCAAAGTAATGCATGTTTGACACTGACTCAACTACTCGACAGAATTTTGGATGAACATAATTGAAAGATTTTTTTAATTATTACGGTCTGAGATAAATTTGAACTTACCTAAATATGTCTTTAACTTGCACAGAACCAAAACTTAGCAATGATTTACAGACAGTAAACTAGTTTCCGTTTATTTATTAATTAGTTTAAATTTTGGGCTGCGAGTTTGAATAATATCTATCGGACTCGGATGGATTACAAGTCCTCTGGCTCGGGCTTTAAAAATTTCTTCAAACTCATCTCTAGAACAGAGGTGTGAATTTCCTTACTAAAACTGTAGAACGTGTTTCTAGTTACATGAAACCACTTTTAATACGGTTAAGTACTTCTTTAATTTAAAGTGTTAAAAGTCCACCACCCAAGGCACCCCTCTCTAGGCAGATAGCTCTCGAGTAGTTTTGCCCCTTAACCCTTTGAGGCGCAACCCTTTCCTAATGCTGAAAAAAGAGCAGCCGTTGCCATCGCTCGACTTAATCTTGCCATCTCGCTGTGCGGCACAGCCAGCTGCGTCAAAAAAGAGTCTCTAGATCTGTGGCACGCGATGAACATTTCGATCGTCCGCCATCTTGCTGGTAGTTAAGTCGAGCGATGGCAACGGCTGCCCTTTTTTCAGCATTGGACAATCTGTCCAGCTGTCTCTCGCATTCTTCCATTTTTCAGCAGATGTCAGTGCTGTTATAAATAATCGTGACCATTTTTTTACGGGAAATGACGTGTTAAAAGTAAAGGATTCTCGTGGAGCTATGTCACCCGCAACTATTTTTATAGAACTCAAATCTATTCTTCGTGACTGGCAACAGTCAAAACGTCAGAGTTTGGTGTCCTCACGGCGAGGACACCGCGCGTTAAAGAGTTAATAAACAATACAATACCTTAAAGTGTAAATTGAAAGTTTTCATCATCCATTCTCCTTTACACCAATAACTATTTGAAAATGGATGCACTTTAATTGTGTGAATGTTAAATTATCTGCTCTCTGTATTTTGAATTTAACTGTGTAAAATTAGTTCCTACACATCGATCTAATTTTTGCCTTTAATAATGTATTGCATGCATGTCAACAAATATCTCTCAAAAAAGACATAATAAATAAATTTATAGCGTTACATCGAATTCACAAATGATTTATCTTGCAGGAAAGAACACCTCTTAATAAATACGATTGAAAACAATGGACGGTAAACGTTCTATTTTAGGCATTTTTTTTTTAATCAGCAAATTGAGCAGTTCTTCCATAATAATGTGAAATGTATTTTCTGCTAAATTCTTCAAACTGTGTGACTATTTATGTGTCACATTTAAAATTCATATACTTTTCGTACATAGGGATTAGGACCCTTTAGAAAGTCCCCCACAGAGGGCACTCCCCCCTCCCCGGCCTAAATCCCTCGTGTTGATAATGGCCGTATTCCCAAAATCAAATAAAGTCAAAACCAAAATTCATATATTTTTCCTTATCTGTAGTTGTCTTTTTTTTTTTTTTTTTTTAACAGAGCCTTTTATTGCATTTTTTTTCAGAAAACGATTTATAGGAATGCAATTTGATTTGCCCTCATTAAATTAATTTTGAAAATTGTTATAAAACAAATTAAATTAAAATAATTACATTGAAGGAAGTATTTATTGAAGACCAGCTCTCGTCGGTCGGGAAGATAGCCAGGCAGATCTAAGGAGGCAAATTTTGGAAGTCTTAAAATCGGCTGATCTAGAAATATTTAAAATTTTCAAGCTTGGGAGCCGTCTTTCTTTGTATTTTCAGCGCCAATTTTTAGCAATCGATTTTTTTCAAACCCGGAACCAAGGAAAACCTCTCCAGCTGTACTATCAAAAATGGAACTGATCCCCCCCCCCCTACACATACTCACACTTATCTTTGTATCTTTGTCCCTGTACGTTTTTTCGCCTTATCAAAATATTATGTAAAGAGTTTCTTTGATAGCAGGAGAAAAGGAAAAAAAAGAAGAAAAAAAAGATATGTGTCAAAATATGTAGTAAATGAATGGTAGCGTACATGTGTGTCGTTGAACTTCGTAATTCACCAAGAAACGGCTGCTATTTGAAGAATAATGACACTTCTACTGGATTTTTCCGTTAGATGAAGTGTTTAGATTCGACCAATTTGCAATATTACAGTACAATTCTCTATTCAAATAAATATATTTTCCTGCAACGTTATTCAGTGGTCCCCAAACCCCGCTCCCGGGATCAAATGGTACGGCATTAATTTTGGTTTTTATATATTATATATAATTGCCTTAAAAGGCTATATTAAACACTTATCCGGTATAAGCTCGTTAATTGGCACCTGTGCTATCTCTTTTTTATTTTTATTTTTTTCCTTTTCAGGATTTCTTGGGATTCACTTTACGTAAGTAGCTTTATATATTATTATATTATATATATATATATATATATATATATATATATTATATTATTATACTATATATATATATACTGGGGTGTATTTCTCTCAGGCTTGTGCCAATTTATACTTTTGTAAATCTTGTAACTATTTTAAATTGGTTTATTGTTTAAGCATTTCAAGATTACAAATTACTTTTAATTGGGAACGGACACTAAAGGAAACATTAATTTAGAAAAAAAAAATTTAATAAAATCGCAATAGCACCGTGGCCTAAATGTGACGTGCAAGACCGTCACTAATGAGTCACAAATAAGTCGCCTTGACTGTCTAATGTCCTTCTGCGGCAACGTCCCAACGTGACGTCTCCATGAAGTCACACTGTGACTTGTGCACGACATTGTGACTTCAATGCGACGTTACAGCGCTGTCACATTCACAGCACTGTGACTTAAATGTTCCACTGATTTAAAACTGAAAAAAAAACTTTTTTTTGAGAAATTCGCAAAATTACTTAAAATTCACAAAATCAAAAAAAAGTAGCAAGAAAGTAGCAATATCGCAAAGTCATAACATTGAGTTGCATGGTGCTTTCAAAAGTAACAAAAATTGCGAAAAGTCGCAAAATCTGGCAAGACGTCACAAACGATCCGTCACGTTGATGTCACAAAAAAGTCACCAGCTATTGTCACTGGCAAGTCACACTGTGACTTCCAGTCGATGTCACTTATGGTCACCAGTGTAACTATCGACCAATGTGACTCACTGGGACGTCGCGGCGACCTCATTGTGACGTTCCGTGCTATTAGGGTAATATACATGTGTATGACTATTAAAATCATAAGCCGAAGCTACTTTGGAAATAAACAAAAGGCGAATCGACGAGATTTGAAAATCGCGTAACTCCGGGTTCGCATAAGTCGAGGTATTACTATATATACAGGTTGTCCCAAAAAGGTGGTAACGGGCTTTAATTCTTTATATATTACAGATAAGTGGGGAATGTAAATTGAAAAAATGCTCCAAATAAGGTCGGGAAAAAAAAAAAAAAGATTAAGCTACAAAGAAACTCCTCTCGTTAATTTTCAAATAAGTTATACTTTTTAAATTTGTATACGACCCCGTACGAAAAAATTCCCAATTAATGAAATGTGCCTCATACGCTGATGGGGCGACGTACGAAATTTGACAATTATATCCTAAAAAGCGCCTTTTTCTGAGATATGAAGTTAAATTTAACGCTGTTTTAAACCACTTTTCAATGGCTCTCGGAGGGGGAAGAAATCACGTCCAAGATTGCATTTCAGGGGTCGTATAGCAATTACGAAAGAAAGCCTTTTTTTCCCACTCTAGCAATAAACGTTTACATTCAAAATCTTGTATAGCCCCCAGTCATCTTTTTTTTTAAAGATATCTCTGACAAGGCCGTACCCAGGGAGGGGGGGGACCAGGGGTCCGGTCCTCCCCCCGAAATTCAAAATTTTGTTAGCAAAGTAATAATAATGAAGCCTTTTTGTGAAAAATTGAGCCTTTTTCACCTTCTGGTCCCCCCCCCTCACCCCGAAATTTTTTTCTGGGTACGGCCCTGATCTCTGAAATGTTGCATGATGAAAAGCTGAGATCTGTTACATCACCTCATGAGTGTATGGGGCACATTTTACTAATCGGGAATGTTTTTTGTACGGCGGTTGTATACAAATTTAAAAAGTGTAATTTTTTTGTAAATGAACAAGAGGAATTTTTTCTTTATTTCCGAACTTGTTTTGAACATTTTTTTCACTTTACATTGCCCACTTATCTCTAATAGATAAAAAATTAAAAGCCCGTTCACCACCTTTTTGGGACACGCTGTATATTAGTTAAATGTTAAAAGATCATTTCAAAAAAAAAAAAGGAATTACAAACAAACTGGCATAACTCCTCAAATTGAAAAGAAAAGATTCTCAATCGACTTTTTTCCACTTTCGAAAATCACTTACTCTCTGGCGCAACTTCCTAAAATATTTTCGTTGTGTATATTCTAATAAATAGTGAAATATTGCTTTATTATACATTACGTTTCCCTCCACAATTCACCGAAATTCCCCATTCCCCCTGAGGTTCCACCCTTTTTCCCCCCAGTTCCCGAACTTGGATGCCTTCCAAATAAAAAAAAAAGGCTATTTCTGTTTCTAATCGTTATTCTCTTCTGCAGGATGATGACAAACGTCTATCCTTTTATTGGCAGAGATTCAAACCACACGGAGTGCTGAAGGAAAGAGCCCGAAATGAATGCTTATAAAAGGGGTAGATGATTAGCGACAGTTTTGCACCGCTTGAGTAACCAAGCAGCTTCTGTAGAGGGGCCAAAGGCGGAGGCCGTGGAGCTGAAAACCGGTGTAATCCCTCTAAATTGCGGCATTAACGGAGTTTCATGAACACCTGCCTGCTAAACTAACTTTTCCCACCGTTATCTCCTGCGTATTCAGGCAGGCTGGCTTTCATGATATACGCATACTGGATTAAAAATAATTCAGCGCGGGCGCTTGATTTTCATCATCCATCTGTACTACATGATAGAGATGTGTTCGGGCTCATTTTTTAACCCTTTAACGCGCAGTGTTCCCGCTCTGGGAACACCCACCAACTCCGCAACGTTCTGACTGTTGCCAGTCACGAAGAACAGATTGGATTTCTATCAAAATAGTTGCGGGTGACATATCTCCCACGAGAATCCTTTACTTTTTAGCACGTCCTTTCCCGTAAAAAGATTATTTTTAACAGCACTGACATCTGCTGAAAAATGGAAGAATGCGAGGACAGCTGGATAGATTGCCCAATGCTGGAAAAAGGGCAGCCATTGCCATCGCTCGACTTAACGACCAGCAAGAGGGTGGACGATCGAAACGTTCATCGCGTGCCACAGATCTAGAGACCCCTTTTTTGACGCAGCTGGCTGTGCGGCACAGCCAGCTGTCGTCAAAATAAGGATCTTAGATTTGGCACGCGCGATGAACGTTTCGATCGTCCGCCCTCTTGCTGGTCGTTAAGTCGAGCGATGCATGCAATGCATCGCAAGGCAATGGCTGCCCTTTTTTCATCATTGGGAAAGGGTTACGCCTCAAAGGGTTAAAAGTAAGTGAGGACTTTTATTTCGATCCCGAAATTTCAGCTATTAGATAAATAAAAGTCAATGACTTCTTGGCTAGAATATCATTAATTTTGCAGCTTGTGCAAATGAAAGACAAATATAATATCAAACCCTTTATGCACTTTCTAATTCTTTATATTCAAGTTTATCCATAATAATTATTAGTCCCCCCCCCGCGAATCACTTTTTAAAATCTCTTTACAAGGAGTATCTTCAATAAAGGAGAAATTTCTTCCGAGTCCGAACACAATCGTGAACCACAGAACCCGAGCCCGGGCCGAGCCGTTTCATCTCTACTACATGATGGGGGGAGTGGGGAGTTATTTCCAGAAAAGCTAACTCGGGAAAGCTAACATTTAGGGTTATTGTGACTGAATGCATGTTTTGTAGTCAGCAGGGAATCATTAAAAATATATGTTTTAAACACAAGGAGAATTTTATTAAACTTATTTCCTAAAATAAATAAATAAACATTTTGTATTGTTTTCTTTGTACATACGTAAAAAAAAAAGCCATCTAAGACTGCGCATTACATATCACAAATACAACACGTATTTGAGTAGTGCTGTGCCATCTATTTAAAAATAAACTATCTCCAAATTAAGTTAAAAATATTCTGCTACTGTCATCTGTTGTGTAAAATGAGATTTTAAAAAATGCATAAGAATTGACATGCTCTTATCTTTCTGGCGGATAACTTTTGATCATTATTGCCCAGAAATATCACGGGCACGAGAAAGAGAGGGAGAAAACTTAGTTCTCGTGATTTCGACGGGAGCGAGGAGGAAGGATATAATATCGGAGGATAATATAAAGGATTTTTTAAAAATTGGACGCCTGTGTTTTAAGTTGAGTGACCACCTATCATGACACCCAATTTCGTATCATTCGCTTCAGTCGTTTCTACGTGATGCTTGAACACAAATTTACGCAGTTTAAAAGGATTTTTGCAAAATCTCAAAATCCAATCAAGATTCTTTAAAAATTGGACGCCTAGGTTTTAAGTTGAGTGAAGACCTATCATGACACCCAGTTTCATATCATTCGCTTCAGTCGTTTTTGCGTGATGCTTGAACACAAATTTACGCAGTTTGAAACGATTTTCGCAAAATCTGAAAATCTAATCAAGATTTTTTAAAAATTCGACGCCTATGTTTTAAGTTGAGTGATCACCTATCATGGCACCAAATTTCATATCATTCGCTTCAGTCGTTTTTACGTGATGCTTGAACAAAAAAAGCGTCACGGACAGAATGACAGACAGACAAGCTTTTTTTTTGAGGGTCGCATCGGATTCCCGGGTGCTTGAAACGGATAGAAATCGCAAAATTTTTGAATTCCAAGAAATGTACAGACAAAAGTCTAATTTTATTTATATAGATACCCTGATGTGTGCACATATATATATATGTAATGTATAAAAAGGTAATTTGGGTTTTACTAGTTTGGGTATTGTTCAAGCGGTACTTTCACTGTCAGTTTTGTTTTTCTGTCTTTTCTGTCCACGCGCGCTCTGGAGCTATGTTTTATTTATTTTGTTAATTGTCAGACATCAGGCCGTCGATTCTGAGTTCTTTAGAGTGTACACGTGTCCCCACGCATTTGTAACCCCGGATGCAGCTCGTGTTCATAAATGTATGTAATTCGATTAGAGATAAGAGAGAGGCGGAGTTATGTCTTACCAACCTACTTGGTATATGAACGTAAATAGACCCGCACCTCCAAATTCAAGAGATTTCTGCCACTGGAACTGCTTATTAGTCCACGCTGATTTTTGTACCGTCTCCCCTCTCCTCTTCTCACTCTATATTGTAACTTAAAGATAATGTTTTATAAACCGTTTTGCCTGCCTTAACTCTGGAACTTTACTGAAATATCTGACGTCTCATATATATATATATATATATATATATATATATATATATATATATATATATATATATATATATATATATATATATCGCATTAACAGTTTTTTTTAGAGCACTCAAAAGAATTATATTACATTACATGCTATGAGTAGTAGCTTAAAGTGAATTTTGGAGATTTAAATTTATTTCACAATATATATATATATATGTATATATATATATATGTTGTTGAAGCTTGTAAAATAATGTTTTTCATCAAGAATGCATATAAAGGGTTTTCCATTAAGAATGATACAATAAAAAATAAAAAGAAAACATAAATTATTGAGTGAGACACAACTTTTTTTTTTTTTTTTTTTTTTTTTTAAGTTTACCTTATGCCATATATCTTTCATGTAAGCACCTCGGTACATACCATATTCTGTCGACCCCATTTTCCATCTCTCTTTCGCATAAATTTGGTGTTATTTAACGAATAGAACATTCAATGTTGGATTTTAACGGCTCGATTTTTATTGGATTATCAGCATAAACTTGTGACTTAACGAATCCCCAAAGAAATGAATCACAAGGTGTTAAAGGTGATTAACTGAATAATGTCGTTCATGAATTCTTCCCTAATTTCTCTCAGTATTCACATATGAAAACTCATTTTGATATAACAATTTAATAATTTCGAAACGTTGTTCAAGAATATATCTTTCCATGATTAAATGGCATAGCATACTAAACACAAATGACACAAGAAATATCAAAAAAGAATACTCAGTGTTGCCATTCTAACCATTTAAAATTGTATCATCCCTATTGGAAAACCCTTTATTATCATACTTTTTTACAGGAGCACTCAAAAAAATTCAATAAATTACGATCTACGACCGTTTAAAGATTCTCTTCCCATTCAAATACAATAAAATAAGTAAGGCGTTTGCGTCATCGAAAAGAAAAGGCTTAGTATTTATAGCTGTTCTAGAAGATTTACAAAATTACATGAATATTACATCTGCTTTTTAAAAATTATATTAAAAATCAAAGTACGCTACAACAAAGTACACTTCTCTAAGGGCTGTGACTGAACTTTAGTGAGACTCTTTTCAAATTTTCGTTATGCAATTTATGTGTACATAAAGTATAATTGTGAGAAGGAAAAAAAAATTAATAATCCATGCTTTTACCATGATTTTTCTTTCTTGTTCATAGTATGGTAAGATTGTTTTAATGCTTTCATAACAGTATTAAATTATGCGACTGTGCAGCTTTCAGGCGAAAATCCGTACAAATTAAACCTCTTGACATTTTATTGTCTTCATAATTTTCAATTATTGTTCTAGAGATGATTTTTCTTTTCCATTTTCATAACACTATTAAACCATATGATCGTATATTTTTTAAGTGATTATTAGTGATTTCGTAAACGAAACGGTATATTTTCCTTGTAGCATGCACTGCCTCCCAAGCATTGAGATATCGCGAAAAAAAATGATTTCGTGCAATTTGATGATCTCCCAGAAACAAGGAAAGCTATTTTAAGAGACACGCAAAAGCACAAGAAGCGGCTGTTTAAGGTTTCCTGCATTTCTAATACGTTTTAAGGTTTTGTGTTCGTTCGCAAACTGTGTATGCCTCTAGTTATTTAAAATAGGATAAATGTTAAATGTGCTATTAATTTTTTTAATTAATGCTGAAAAAGAAATCTGTGCATGTGTGTATAGAAATAAACTCGGCTGTTCAAGCCTCGTCAGGGGGAGACCCCCCCCCCCCTAATATTTTAGTTTCATTATTGCCATATTAAAACGATATTAATGGACTATGTCATTTTATCCCGCATCTTTCGTGTAGTTCTCCCCTGGTAACCCTATGTTGAAATTTTTAGGATTGTAACCTATTTATAGAAAAATACATGTGAAGCCTATTCTACAGCTTACGAAATTTTGTAACAATAGATCGAAGCTGTTGTGAACTAATAGTATTTAAATATATGTAAAAAATACATGGATGCCTATTCTACAGCTTACGAAATAGTGTAACAATAGATTAAAGCTGTTGTGAACGAATAGTATTTAAATATATGTAAAATTATATCGCATTTTTGGGACACATTTTCCGGACAATTTTCAATAAAGGGGGGGGGGGGGTGAGAGATAAAATGGCATAGTCATTAAAAAATCTTTATTTGTTTTTAAACCTGGGGGAAGTATTTTTATTTTTAAAGTTTCACTTCAGCTTAACGTCCACTCGCGTGCATTTCAGTACGCTAGAATGGGAACCTAATGTATTTTTCAGAATCTTGCGGAGACGGATTGCGGATTGCGGAGAAAAGTGCCCCCACTGCACTTTTCCCACTGCACTTCAGAAGACGGATTGCGGAGAAAAGTGCCCCCACTGCACTTTTCTCCGCAACCGTGCTTTTGCGGTTTCACGCGTTATCCTTTGGCGGCGAATCCCGACGGGTCATTAAAAGCCAATAAATTCTTCGCCCCTGCACCTGTATCCCCCCTTGTACAATGCCTTGACCATTAAAAAAAAAAACCGCTGCGTCCGGACCTCAGCCTTTATGCAGTCCCTTTAAAGTAAGGTGACCAGATTTTTGTAGTCAGAAACGGGGACATGTCCCCGATTCTGACAACAAAACTGGGGACATTTATAATTAATCCAATAATTAACAGTAATTTAATTGAAAAACAAAGCAATAATTAAAAATTGTCCCCAGTTCCATTTTTACATTCTGGGGACAATTTCAAAAACATCCTGAAAATGGGGACTGTCCCCGGAAAATGGGGACGTTTGGTCACCTTAGTTTAAAGGCCTCTTCAGTGATCCAGAGACCGTCGCGGGTCGCTTGGCCAATTATCACTTGTAAGCAATCAATTTTTCGCACTCAGAAGAAAGCGGGGGATACTCCGGACAATAGGTAATTGGGGACCGTGGATAATATTGCGGTTTTTACACTTGTGGTCCCCCCCACATCTATTGTTCGGTAGAGGACTCCCCATGTGTAGCTGCCAGTCGCAGCTTCCTAACCATGTCAAATTTCCCCGTTCAAATACATTGCAGCCGCGACGGTCTCTGGATCACTGAAGAGTCCTTAACGTGACACTTGCGAGCACTTGCAGATTAGGCATTCGCCACAACATTTGCCCGTAGGCATTGTCCACTCTATCACGAGAGCACCCAGTGGGCGGCCATTAGAGATGAGTTCGGACTCATTTTTTAACAGCCCGAGGACTTTTAATCAGAGTCCGCCCGAGCCCGAAATTTCAGCTAATCGATAGATAAAAGACAATTACTTCATTGATAGATGTGAATTTTGCCGTTTGTGGCAAATTAGAAACAAATACAATAGCAATTTCTTAATGCACTTTCTAATTCTTTTTATTCAAGTATATCAAATAATAATGATTAGTTAATTTCTCCCATGAATCATTTTTGAAAATCTGTTTACAAGGGGTATGTTCGATAAAGGAGAAATTTCTCACATGCTCGAGCATAATCGTGAATTACAGAGCCCAAGCCCTGTTCTGGCCCGTCTCATCCTTAGCGGCCGTACCCCCTGTGAAGAAACAGACAAGTTAACCAAGCTCAAGCCGGGAATCGAATCCAAGACGTGATAGAGTGGTTCTTGAGCCAACTACACCACTTGAGTGGCGCACAATTTATAAAGACAATGTACTTATACATGCACCCATATACTGGTCTTATGGCAACAAAACGAAATTCATTTTTTTTCCCCTTTGTGAAGGATTGGCACTTCATTGACCACTGCCCAGACCGAGATTATTGTCTACAATCTATTTTGACATAAGCGGTTTAACAACACACTCTAAAATGGGGCAAATATCAGGCACCCAAACCTTTGTCGGAGTTCGAAACCAGGCTCGTAGTTCGCAAGCGAGAAGCTAAACGGCTTCATCTGTAGAATGTATCGTGAAGTTAAAATATAAAAATGAATTTTCGAATTTCATGTTGTTGTAGTTTAATACTATGCTATTATATGTTCCTTTAGCACTACTTATGATATCTTCTTTTTTTTTTTTCATTTCAGCGTAAATTTCAGTCACTTGTGCGGATTGCTTTTATCATTCTACTTCACCAAGAACATAAAAACTCTTAGATCCACCGGTGAATCTGAAACGAAGTACAACTTATTCCATCGGTATCTTCAAACTATTCGTCACGTTCAAAAGTGGTATGAAGGTGACGTATGGAATCCTAAAGACCCTGCTCATAAATCGTTGGCAGTTGTTCGATCAATGCATGCTAAAGTAGCCAACAAAATGGCTGAACTGAATGATGGAAACGTGTATGTTTCTCAGTGGGACATGGCTGTTACTCAGTGGGCGTTCGTTGGACCGATGGTACTTTTCAGATCTAAAGTTGGTCTTCACTCTTGCACCGAAGAGGAGTATGAATCGCTTATCCACTTCTGGAGGGTCATTGGGTATTTATTGGGTATCGAAGACCAGTACAATCTCTGCACTGGTGAGTATGATCAAGTTGTCGCTGCTTGCGAAAGTTTGCTGAAGAAGGAATACAAAGAAAGAGTAGCCATGGCTGATCCTGCTTCAGTAAGCATGTGTAAAAACGTTGCTACAGCCATGAGTATTATAGATCCAATACTAACGTGGGATTCCTTGGCTAACTATATCCACGAATTAGTGGATTTACCTTGTCCTTATCCAATGGGTTACATTGACTGGATATGTCATTGGTCAATGAGACTAGTGATGGTGTATGTCCTTCAATTTCCATCTGCAAGGGCTTTGTTTAACGATTTCTTCCGTTGGCGCTTAGAATTGGCTGACAAGCATGATTTGGAATTCAAACAAGCAAAAAAGTATGTACTTCCTCCACGCGCTAAGGAAGTATAAATGGTGGTATTCCACATTACTGATTGTGTGGTTGGCTGGCCAAAACTGAAAGTGTATTTCTCTCTGTGATTTTATATTCCTTTTGTTACTATCATAAATATTTAAACATATTTATAATTTGTTTTATAATTGGTATTACAATGAATTCGTTGTTATCGTTGAATTACATGATATTGTGATTTATGTCAGTATTGTTATGGTGTTTAAGTTACTGTTAGAATTTGAGGCATATAAATCTGTTCTTCAATCAAGGTTACTTAAGAGTTGTAGCAAGTACTCATTTTTGTAGAGTATTTATTTAAACACATCTTTTGATTATAGCAATCATATAGCCAAATTTTTCTTTAAATGGTGCTCAATCTGTTTCTTATCTGAAAAAATCCGTTTCGGATCTAAAGATCTATCCATATTTTCATGCAAGATAACATGGCATAAACTTTTTATCTTGCTGCAACTCTTATACTGGAGTTGTGACGTTGAATAGCATTTATTTCTTTTTAGAGTGTTTATATTGTTATTTTTATTTTTTTGTATTGCGCATTTTTAGCTACAGTTCAGGTACACGCTCATGTATATTCACAATTTTAACTGTAAAACTTTATGCAAGTAGTACTTCGCAAAGAGTTTCTATGAAAGCTGGTCCCGTAACAGGCAAAGCAAGTGCCTTAGATTCTTGATGATTGTAATTCTTGAATGGTTGTAATTATCTACCTCACAGTGGAATTTTAAGTTCAAATTTTAATAAGAAAAAATATATACAGGGTGTCCAGTGCTAACGCTGTCCAATGGCTATTTCCTAAACCGTTAGTCAGAGACACATAGTTCCAATTGCAAAAATGCTTTAAATTGTAAAATCTATTATATCAGAAGCAATCAAAATCAATAAATCAATTTCTATTAAAATTATAAAATTTAAATTTTTATACGGTCCCGCGGTCCTATCAGTTATATTTAGAAAAAATTTCTTTATACAATTTCATGCACAATAAAAAAAAAAAAATCGTCCTTCTACAACCAAAATACATCCATTTATGAAGCAGCAAACATTGTGACTTAAGTCACTTTTCCACGTTTAAAAATGTCCTGTTATGGTAAACCGTTAAGGGACCATATAAATACTGAAATTTTTAAGTATAGGTTTTAATTTCATTTTCTGGCATAATGCGGAAAAAGAAGCAAAACTAATTTTAGAGTACTGATCTTCAAGCAGACAGGGCCTTGTTATCGCATGGGCAAATCGGGACTTTGCCCAGGACCCCCCAATTTCAAATGTTGTTCTGAAATATTCTTTTTATATCAAAATTTTATTAAAAATAAAACAAATTTCATACATCAGGGGCCCACAAATCCATCAATGGCAGCGCCGCTGTTGGTCATAAGCGGGCCCTGCAAGCAGAGGGTTATAGTCAAGCTCTATTAAAATCTATCTGAGGTCGGACTTACTAAATCGTATATGTGTAGCATGCACATGTGTAACATAAGAGTGTGCTACGCAAAGTACAAGAAGAGTTCTCTTTACGGCTGCATATTCAGATTGCAGTCGAGGAAGTTATTTAACGCCAGTTCATTTAAAAAGCTGTTTAAAGAATTCTATTTTCAGCATAAGCTATATTTTTATGTTACTTTATTGGATACACATAGTTAAACATTAATCTTCTTTATGGCAATCTATATTCATAATATAATTAATGAAATTACTAATAAATATTACAAAGCTCAAACCATGTACATTAATTTTTCTCAAATTCATTTTGTATACAACCCCTATTTCGTAGCTCGAAAGGTGCTCTAACTTTAACCAGCTGTAACTCTGTGAATTTTGGTCGTAGAAGGACAAACTTTATTGTGCATGAAATTGCATAAAGAAAAATTTTCTAAATATAATTGATAGGACCGGGGGACCGTATAAAAATTTAAATTTCATAATTTTTATAGGATTTGATTTATTGACTTCGATTGTTACTCATGTAGTAGATTATACAATTTAAAGCGTTTTTGCAAGTGGAACTATGTGTCTCTGACTAACGGTTTAAGAAATAGCCATTGGACAGCGTTAGCACTGGACACCCTGTATAATAGAATTTTGTGAAATTTTCCCCTGCATAAATTTACCATTAATAATATGAGGAAAAAGTTCTCCTTCTGTTTAAGTAAAACCTTTCATTTCACAAACTGCGACAATTACTGTGAAATATTTTATCTTGAACAGGATATATGTTTGTTTTACCTAAGCTCAATCTCGATTGAAGAATTCTAGTAAGGAAAGTTTCAAAAGCAAATCAACATGACCCATGTCTTTACACATTTGCATTTGTTGTTCTAAATATAATAATAGTGTCGAAATGATTTTTTTATCATAATTATACAGCATTACATACTAAATTACTAAAACAAGCTTATTTTAGTTTAACATTTTATATTTTAAGAAAATTCATGCAGGTCAAAAAAAACCTTTTTGTTTCTCTACTTAAATAATTATGAGTAATATTTAAAGCAAAATAGTATCTAATTAACTGCATAAAAATAGCAATAAATGTTCATAAATAATCGATATATGAGTAAAATTTAAATTGAATAATCAATTTTTTTATCATTAATCTCCCTAGCCCCCTTACGTTAAATCTAAGATGTATTAACTGTAAATTTATCCATCAAAATTTGATTAGATGTGAATGAAGACTCACAGTATTGACGCCTCAATTATGTGTAATAATCAAAGTTGTTTTTGTTTGTGTTTATTACTCTGCAGTGTTGATGGGCAGGAACAAAACAAACATGTTTAATGTCCAATAAATAGTCTGTAAAAGAGTTTAACGTATGACGCGTTATCTTGTGTTTAATCCTCAACCTCAAACAATAAGTTAAGTGTAAGAGGCTGGTTTTAAGTTATTGCTCAACCTTTAATAAAAATAACTATTAAATCTCATAACAGTGAGAAAAAACAGATTCCTCGCATCACACTTATAAATAAAAAATAACGCTAATTTGAAATTAAATAAATAATAATTTAAAATCAAAGTACACTTTACTTCTTTTGGTCGATCTGTCAGGTTTTTCTTCTCTTTTTATTTAAGTTTTGTTCAATTCACATAATTTTTTTTAATGTTTGTAACTGAAGTCGGTTTAGTAGAAGATCAAACCTCATTTTTTGTTATAAATTTTGTGCCATAGCTATTTATTAATTATTGTTACATAAAAAATAATTGTAATATTTTTGTGAATAAATATTTATTTCATATATTTTTTATGTTTCTGTCTTTTGTTGCATTGTTGCATTATATATATATAATGTGTATTATATAAATTTACATTCCCTAAAAATCACTTTATTATACCTCAGCCATCAATTCAAGAACTATTAAAAGTTCACTCAAAAATATCAATAGTAGTAACTTTATAATTTTGCTCTCCAATGATTCCATTCTGCATCAGATTAAACCAAATCGAGATATGTTTGGTGTCTTGTGCAGTCTTGTGATTTTTAACAAGGCATCGAAGCAAAATACAAATAACATACCATATTCTGTCACTGATATCGTCTTGAATCGATGGGCGTTACAAATCATCATTTTCTCGAAATTTTTTAGTGGTATGAGGTGACATTTTTCTGAAATCTGAATAAATGGGAATAGGCGCAAGCAAACATCTTTCGTGTAATATTTTCAGCAAACAGCTTCTGAATCCATAGCAATTATTTGCATTTACAGCAATATTGACCGCTTTTAGGGGATGAAAAAATCATGTTGCTTCTCCCAGCGAGGTGTTCGGAGAATTTCATTGGATAGATAAACTTAAATTTAAACGTAGGCGCGACAGCCCACTTGCGGGGTTAGGGGCTCTATGCGGGGTGGCCCGTGACTATGGGCTCTGGGGAGCGAAAGCCTCGGCCAGGTGGTCAGTCTGACGCGAAGTCCTCAGTATTTAACTCCTAAGCAAGCATTTTATCCACCCACTCAAAGGATGAGTGAACCTTGCACACCCCGGGAATCGAACGAAAAATAAACTTAGTCGATATTAATTTGCTTTGCTTATTAACCAGTCGGCCAACATTCGTCTGAAATACATACTTTCGACGTTGGAGGAGCGTAAATCGGTAGAGAATTTTTTTCAGCTTAGTTAATAGTCACATGAATGTCATAGAAACAGTGCGTTCACTACGTAATCAAAGAAGGTTATGCGAACGTTGATCGCATATCGTGGGGAAAAGACAGAGTTTGGTGTACACCTTCGGGGTACTTTCGCACAACCTTTGACCTCCGCTGTATTGTGTCAGACCACCCAGTCAAGTCCACCCCACCCGTTTTCTCAAAATTTTGCGGAACGCTGTCGTCAAATCACAGATGCTTTTTTTTTTCTGTTTGTGTATGTATTCGTTTGTGTTCGTGGTTCGCGTACTTAGCAGATTTTTATGCAAGGGCAGAGCTAAAGCTCCATTTTCATCGCGTGGTCAAACGCTGGGCTGCACAGAAGAGTAAATTTTCGATAGTTTTATCTATAAAAGTGGATCTTTTTCAAGAATCTCTTAGAATATTTTTCTACTTTATTGCTAGCACGATTCATCGTTAGCTTGACATATTAATAAGTTTGTCCGTCTCTCAGTGGCGGATTTCCCAATAGGCGCATGAGGCGCGCGCCTCGGGCCTCATATTTCTAAGGGGCCTCCAAATTCGGTTTTCAGAAAGAAAAAAACTATATGTAAATCAGGACCTTATTATCGCATGGGCAAATCAGGACTTTGCCCAGGGCTCCCGGCTCGAAATTTCGAATTTTGTTTTGAAATGTTCTTTTTTATATCAAAATTTTATGAAAAATAAAACAAATTTCATTGATTGGGGGGCCCCCCAAATTCATCAGTGCCTGGGGCCCCTGTTGGTCATAATCGAGCACTGATGTAAATATCTGTTCAAGAGACATAAACTTTGTTCATAGTTTCAGGATTGCTTCTAGAGTAGAAAGCGCTTTCGAACAATCTTTTCTTTGGTGACTCCCTTTCCTCTTCACAGCATTGGACCATAATCTAAACTAATACTTTAATACAAATACTTTTAGTTTATAAGTAATTGATGCTTTAATTCCGTATTTCACTGTAAAAATATCCAGAAACGTTCCTTGGAAATAAGGATAAGTTAGACTTACAAATACTATACAGAAAGTATACATTTCCCTTTGAAAACTTTACTGTTTCGTTGAACCAGTCACTTAACCGAATAGTGGTCTCACGACCTTGAAAAACAGGCAGTTCACTTAAAAATGACTAGAATTGTAAAAAAAAAAAAAAAAAAAAAAAAAAAATTAATTCCAGTAGTGTTCCTTGAAAATAATAGGCAGCTGAGGTGCCCTAAATTCCAAGGAAAGTTGCACGAAAATACCAAGAACTTTACTGAACAATATGCAATTCAGTGGATCTTTCCTGAGCTGTTCAATAAAGTTCCTGGTATTTTCATGCAACATTCCTTGGAATTTTAGGGCCCTCTACTGTCCATTTTTTCCAAGAAAAATTCCTAGATTTTTTTCATTGTTTTAATTTGCTCACTATATTTTATCTCAAAAAATACAGGTGCAGAGGGTCCCTATGCCTTTTTCCTATCCGGAATCAATTAGTTCTGTTGGGGGATTACGGCCAATTATCTACAAGTGGGATCTATGCCGATGGGTATGGGTGCTCCCGTTGGGGTCTTTCTAAGGGATTCTAACCCCTATTTACGCTAAGTTTTGGAGGAAACTACGGAAAATTCCTAACGGTTAGATTGGCGGGCGCGACCTGGTTTTGAACCAGGCACCTTCCGTCTCCCAGTTCAGAATGCTATGCGCTCAGCCACTGGTTGGGCCGCACTGAATCAGATTGCGGCTCAGTAGCTGGTATTGCAGTAGGACATTCAAATACACCTGCTTTATAGATTGCCGCCCCTCCCCCCCCCCCAAATCAAAAAGTGTACAGTCTGATAAGAATATTTCTCATTTTAAAAGAGAAAAGCTTGAACCGCTTTATTCTACAGCTTGAGATTGAAAAATTTGTCAAAAATTAAATATTTTATATTTTTCAGCCGTTCTTCATTTAAATGATTTAGGAGAGGACACCCTGTATTCAGTGAAATTTTCAAACATACCTAGAATATATAATTGTTGTTGGTTGTCACGATGTAAAAGAAATAGGAAACAATAATTTATCTTCTTTCGAAAAATCACTAAAAATTAAAAATTTAAGCTAGGGATAACCGATTTTATCTTTTTTTGGAATCGAAACTTTCCGAGTATACAATGATAAAAAATTGCCGACCAATAATTAAAAAGATATGAGCTGATACATGTGCGATTACACTTTTTTGGGGGGATTGGGGGAAGATATTTGATAGTTAAAAAAAAGTATTGAAAATTTAAAGAAAGCAATACTTAGCATCACCGAAATTCCACATGCGTGCAAAGTTTCAGCTCGATCGGATGATAGTGGGTTAAAATTCATAGACAAATTTTGAACTGGAATGTCATACACTGTTAATTAAAAACTTAAAAAAACAAATGATGATTAATTTAATTTTTTGTTTTCAACTAAAAAATATTTATGATAACTATATTATAAATACGGCATGTATTTTATAGTCGCAGATGAAAATGCTAAACATTAATAATAAACCTAGGACCGAAGCTTAGAGCATATCCATTTACCCATTATAAAGTGGAATTTATTTTTAAGTCAATAATATTTTTTGTACTTTAACTACTTAAAGTATTGTTTTTTTTTAAATTTCTCTTGTAGTTTTTTCATTCTATTTAAAATATAGAATAATGTGTGTGTGTGTGTGTGTATATATTATTCATACTCTCATTATTAATAGTCCTAAACTTATTGACAGTTTTTGAATAAACACAAAAATTAGACTAAATCGAAAGTTTACTTTTACTATTAAACTGCTTAGTTTTGCAGTTCCAAACGTGAAATTTATGAATATATTTAAATATTTATAAATATATGTTCTTGAAGGAATGTTAAATTTTTGGTTCATTTTATCCAAGTAAAGAATTCTTCTGAACTTTGTGATGTCAAAGTCATGTTTCCGATCAAGTTTCCCTTGTTCTGACCTTCAAAAGTACCTGTTAAATAGTCAAAATTTTCATGACTGAAACAAGACATATGCCAGTGGTCCACAAAAAGTAATTCGACGTAATTAAGTAACAGTGAAAAATAATCAATATAAAACTGCAGTTGCTGAGTTATACTTAGAGGTATGCTGATGTTTATTTAGTGTTAATCATGAAAAGTGAAACGTAGTACAAAAATTATTGAGATAAAAAATGTTTTTTAAGATGAACAAATCTATAAACATAAAAATTATTTTAAAATTTTAATACTCCTTTTGTAGCAGGCCCTGACTATCGGACGGACATTTGGTGCACGTGCCCTGGGCACACATGGAGAAAAAAGCCAAAAAATTGAGTTTAACACAATATGCAGGTGCACAAAAATTGAGCCAGCTAAAGGACACAAAATCTGAAAAGTGCCCGGGGCACAAAAGTGTTATAGTGAAAGTCAGGCCCTGGTTTTTAGACATAAACTAGATATAAAATGAATTAAAACATTTTAAAATAATTAGTAGTAATGTAAAGGAGTTAGAGTTAGTGATTTTTTTTTTTTTGAGGAGGGGGGGCCTCAAAATTGAGTTGCGCCTCGGGCCTCTCAAGAGCAAAATCCGCCACTGAGGCGACCATATTTCTAAACAGTATTTTGGGGACAAATCAAGCATTGAGCATTGTCCTCGAATCCAAGGAAAACTTGGGGACACTAGAAAATATTTTTGGGGACTTATTCGAGGACACAACATATTACCATGTATACCCATACTTTAAACCTTGACTGACTTTGATACTTAAAAATGAACTCTAATAGCTCTTTACATCAATTGTGTATTCTTATTTCTAATAAATTCCCGGATAACACACTTGTCCATTTTATGTCTATATCTGATCCAACTCATCCATAATACATCCATGTCTATACATAGACATTCATAAGACATCTATTTAGGGACATAATCTGGAAAATCCAGAATATGTCCATGAATAGACCAAAACTAGACTTAGAATATCCAGAATAAGTCCATTAATGGACGTATTCCAGATGATCCATACTATGTCAGTGATACGGCATAAAATGGATGTGTGTATAAGTCCAGAAATGGACAAAATATGGAAAAGTTACTTTTTTGTCATTAATTTTCATTTTACCCAATACTGTACTTACGACGCGAATTACGACTAGAATTTATTATACTATATGTTTTATTGATATTACCCAAAAAAGTTTAAAAACTTTTTAAATTCTAGAGTTTGTATTTTTTAATACTTTTTATGTATTATTATTTCCTATATTGTGTAATTGTAAAAGCGGTATTGTGTAAAAAGAAACTCATATCCACATGCAAAAGAAACGAAAATTTTCTAGCGACTCAATATCCAAAAACGAATAGCTGCATATTTTTTTCTAAGTTCCCAGTCCGAAACTAAAAAATCTTTTCTTCAGCATTTTGACGCATCAGAGAAAGTCTCGCTGCGTATAGTGGTTAGCACACTCTACTGTGAAGACTATGATTAAGGGTTCGAATCTGAAACGGGGCAAGTACTTAAAGGTTGGTTTAAAAAAAATTAGGTAGGAATATTTTTACAAAATTCGTTAAATAGGATGTAACGATAAATTAAATTAATCATTGCATAAAATTAGCTAAAAATTATTAAATGGTTTTTGTTGATGTCCAGGATTCGACCGTAAAAGGTCTATAAATAGACAAACACGTCCATTATTACGTCCATATGCATGTCTATAAGACGTCATATGGGCGTCCTATAGTGCCATATTGACGTAAAATGGACGTGAATTGGACGAATCCTGGATGTTTAATGGGCATGTCAGCTTGTCTATATGACGTCTTCTAGACGTGTTCTGGACAAGTTTGTGCTATCCGGGTTAATGGAAGTATTTCATTAATTTATAAATATCTATTCAAACCAGAAATTTGAAAGGAACATCATGTTGAAATATTGCAATTTATTCAAAATTTAACTCTTGGAATAGTAATTGTATTTTTCAGAAGACATTTCTTTTTACTTTGGATCATTTTGTGATAATTTTTCATGAAATGTTGTACCCCTCTAAAAAAAGTATTCGAGTGCAAAAAAAAATTCGTATGTCAATTTCATATTTAAAGTATGTTTCTTCATGAAAAGTGATTAATCATTAACAAAACTGAAATGGGAAATTTGGATCATAGTCGGATACTTTATTGGATGTCTGTACACGCTACACACACAATGACAACAAAGATTTTCCCGAGATCGAATTTCATAATTTCTCTGAGTAGATGGCGCTTTTAGTTTGTTTATTTTCCTTATTTCTTCAGTTTTTTCTGAAAGAAATAAACTAAACAAAAACTTTCAGGATTCCGCAGCGACCGCAAAGCTACAGCCAATTACAGAAAACACAACAGAGCTACAGCCAATTACAGTGCATTAACTTGCGGCACCGCAAGCTCTCTGCGCGGACAGCCAACGGTCCAAAACGGCAAAACAGTACGGCATGTTTGCGGGGCGGCGCGGCAGGTATGAATCCAACTTTAATCTTTAAATTTGGGGACAAAGTATTTTTGGGGACAAAATGAAAAAAAGATCTATATTTGGGGACTGTCCTCGAATTTCGAAGACATATGATCACCTTAGTCTACGTATTTGGAATTGCTTTGTTGCAAAGTAATGAATGATTTTATGCCGAGTCTGGCAACCATTATGTTTTATTTTTTCAGTTTTTTAATAATACTTCTAAATTAATTCGATTTTGGCAATTTAAGTCAGCTTATCGGGTTCCTCGGAATTTTTCGAATCTGTGAGCACCTTAGTGGAAACTCAAATCCCCACGGCTTAGGAGGAGTTAGGGCAACAAGCTTTGACAGCGGTCTTTACTTTTTTTAGAATAGAGAGATGATTAATTTAAATTAATCGTTACTTAGATTTTTTAGCTTCGGACTGGGAACTTAGAAAAAATATGCAGCTATTTCATTTTGGATGTTGAGTCGCTAGAGAATTTTCTTATTTTTTGAATGAGGATATCAGGTATTACACAATACCGTTTTTATAGGAAATGATAATACATAAAAAGTATTTTAAATTTCAAAAGTTCACCGACAAAAAAAAAAAAAAAAAAAAAAAAAAAGCACCTCTAGAATTTAAAATGTTTTTAAACTTTTTTGGGGTAAAATGTAATATCAATAAAAACATAAAGTATGATAAATTCATACGTCGTAAGAACAGTATTGGGTAAAATGAAAATCTATATTTGGGGACTGTCCTCGAATTTCGAAGACATATGATCACCTTAGTCTACGTATTTGGAATTGCTTTGTTGCAAAGTAATGAATGATTTTATGCCGAGTCTGGCAACCATTATGTTTTATTTTTTCAGTTTTTTAATAATACTTCTAAATTAATTCGATTTTGGCAATTTAAGTCAGCTTATCGGGTTCCTCGGAATTTTTCGAATCTGTGAGCACCTTAGTGGAAACTCAAATCCCCACGGCTTAGGAGGAGTTAGGGCAACAAGCTTTGACAGCGGTCTTTACTTTTTTTAGAATAGAGAGATGATTAATTTAAATTAATCGTTACTTAGATTTTTTAGCTTCGGACTGGGAACTTAGAAAAAATATGCAGCTATTTCATTTTGGATGTTGAGTCGCTAGAGAATTTTCTTATTTTTTGAATGAGGATATCAGGTATTACACAATACCGTTTTTATAGGAAATGATAATACATAAAAAGTATTTTAAATTTCAAAAGTTCACCGACAAAAAAAAAAAAAAAAAAGCACCTCTAGAATTTAAAATGTTTTTAAACTTTTTTGGGGTAAAATGTAATATCAATAAAAACATAAAGTATGATAAATTCATACGTCGTAAGTACAGTATTGGGTAAAATGAAAATTACTGACAAAAAAGTAACTTTTCCATATTTTGTCCATTTCTGCAGTGGCTGCTCGTGGGATACAGCAAGTACAGCCGGGCTGCACTTGAAATTATCACCAAGCATCACTAATTTTCCTAAATTCAGATTAGAATTATGGAATTCCTACGGTAAATTAAAAAAATATCAAAAAAAAGTATTGAAAACGTAACGAAACGTAACGAAAACTATCAGCATCTACTAATTTTCCTAAATTCAGATTAGAATTACGGAATTCCTACGGTAAATTAAAAAAATCTTAAAAAAAAAAAAAACGTATTGTGGCCGGATCGCTCATTCAGAAAATAAGCGCTTTAACTTCCTGCATTTCAATTGGGAAAATCTTTGGTACAGCCATGAGGTCTGAAAAAGAAATTGGCAGCACCGTTGCCATGACAACGACTACGTAAGCAATCTCTCCGGCATAGGCTGTATTGGGCGACCGCAGCTAAGACGCAGCTCATTGCACCGGCTGCACTCGGGAATTCGACAAACTGATTGGCTCTGACGAAAAGTGAGGGAGGGGGTAGGACACACAGAATATATGTTCTTGTCCATTCTAACGGAAGGAATTTTTTTTTTTTTTTTTTTTTTTGTCTGGGAAGGTTGAAAGTTCTTACATTTATTTGTTACTGTATTATTGAAATTTATGATTTAACCGTTTTGAAACATGCAGCCCCATTATGATCCAGTTTGTGTCTTGCTTCAAACTCCATTTAACATATGGAAAGAAGATGATAAACGACAACTACTAAAAGAAGATAGACCGACACCAAAATTGTCCATTCATAAGGAAACAGCAGGTTCGTCTCAGCAGGGTCGTAGCTTCCAGTCATCTTGGTATTCATTATTCTCGTGGCTATGTGGCAGTTTTTATTTACAAAAAAAGTTTTGTTGGCCGAGTTTAATCGTTGGGATAAAAAAGAGCGTTTGGAATGGTACTGGATATGATGAGTTAACCACCATCACAAGAGCATGTAAAACACACGAAGGCTCAATCGAACATTTAAAAAATTCTTTAAAATTTAAAGAGTTGTGGAGTGGGACGCAAATTGCTGACGCATTAAAGGAAAACTCTCGACTTTATATTGCTGAATTTAACAAGAAGGTAAATCTGAATAGACGCTTCATGCAGTTACCCATCAAAGCAGTATTGTTTTTAAGTAAGCAAGAACTGGCATTTAGAGGACATGACGAGCGAAAAGATTCTTTAAACCGAGGAATTTTAAAGAGCTTTTAAAATTATTGATATCTGAAGCTTCGATAGAATTACAACAGCATTATTTAAATATTAAAACTGTTTTTAAAGGTGAATCAAAAACTATACAAAATGAATTGATTGAGTGTTTATATTCTCATATACATGAATTTATAAAAAATGAAATTTCAGAATCTCCGTTTTTTGCTGTTGAAGTAGACGATACCACAGAAATTTCCCAAAAATTACAGTGCTCTATTATTGTGAGGTATGTTTCTTCAAAAGGATTGGTAGTTGAGAGATTTTTAGGGTTTTTTGATGTTAGTATATCTCGTACTGCAGAAGCTCTCTTTGAACTTTTAGAAACGGTTTTAGGACCTCTTGAATATCGCACAAAACTTATTGCTCAATGCTATGATGGAGCAAGTGTCATGCGTGGACATTTGACTGGCTTGCAAACCAAAATTAAATCGCAAGCTCCACAAGCATTATTTGTTTACTGCTGCGGCCATAGACTTAATTTAATTTTAAAACAAAGTGTAAATAATATCTCAGACTGTCAAATTTTTTTTGCAAACATAAGTGGAATTCCTTCATTTTTCCATCATTCTGCGAAGAGGACATACTTACTAAATTCAAAAATTGCACGGAAAATACCAACTAGCACTGACACTCGATGGCATTCTAATAGTAAAATATTAAGAGTGGTAACAGATGAATGGAAAGGCTTAAAAGAAATTTTATAAAGCATTTTATCTGATCCAAATATGGATGAAACTTCCATTCGACATGCAAATGTATTTTTGAATTATTTTAATGATTTTGGATTCACATTTTTATCCTTAATTTTTGATTTATTTTCCAACAAACAGATGTTTTGTATGACATTCTGCAAAAAAAATCTTTGGATATAAATTATTGTCTCCAGCAAATCAAGGCAACTCGGAACATAATAAGCCAAAACCGTAATGAGGACACGTTCAAACGTTTTTTTTTAAATAGCGAATTCGAAAACAGAAATTGTTTTCAAAAGACAATATGGCTTCCAAACGCAAGAAGATGTGTTTCGAAAATTTAAAATATTATATTTTGAAATTTTAGATACCATAGTAATGGAATTTGATGCAAGATTTAAAGACTGCGAATGTTTATTTTTTTTTTATTTTTTTTTTTTTTTGTCTTACCGATTCTTCAAAGTTTGAGGACTTTTCCATAAATAACATCCCAGAAAACGCTACAGAAAGCTTGAAAAACTTATCCAAAAGTGATAAGTGATACTCATAGACTTAGAAATGAATTAAAACTGTTTTATTCAGATTTATCATACAGGAATTGTAGTGTGCAAGAAATAATTAAAAACATGCATGATAATGGAACGAAGGACATTTTCCAAGAAGTATATAAATTCCTGTGTTTGATACTGACAATACCCACTACAAGCGCAACAAGTGAAAGAAGTTTCTCTTGTCTAAAGAGAATTAAAAATCATTTGAGGAATTCCATGTCCGAGGAACGATTGACATGGAATTATCGACGCTGTCAATAGAACGGGGAATAATTGATGAACTTATTGAAACAACGCCTTTTTATGAGGACATCACTGACCGATTCGCAAGTTTAAAAGAAAGGAGGATTGATTTGACTTATAAAAAATAAGTAAGTTTTCTGTTTTTTACTTTTCTTCTCATGTTATCATTACAAAAGAAAATTCTAAGGAAACTTCGAATCAGACACGGATTAATGCAATTTTGAGGATAAGAGCGGCTAGTTGAAATTTATGTCCATTTTATGGAAGTAAAAATTCATGTTTCATTTTTCCGCGCATTTTCCCCCTCTATGCTGTAATTTTAGGTTATTTTAATCTGTTTCCATCGAGTGTCCGTGGCTAGAATAGAACCCGGAACCTTTCGTTTCGTAGCCGAGCGCGTTATCCATTCAGCCACCGGAGCCTTGTGCAGCTGTGACTAAAGATTGAAGTGAATTATTAAGTGGTTTTCTGGCCAGATTGATAAGTGGGCGATATGTTATTTTTTTTCCATGGGATGCATCAAAATTAAAATAATTTTATGTGTGATTTAGAGACTCTACTAATAGGGAAATAAACATAATATAAACTTAAGAGCAACACATGTATTAAAACTTTCGCAACACTCATGAGCAATACTGTCGCTGGCCAAAATCGAGACAAACGACTGATTTTGAAATCAATTTCGTAGTATAATTGTATTTTATTTTGAAGAATTTCCACATTTGGAAATATAGAATGGGTTTACTTACTTAACACAAATTTTGTGTTAAATAATCTGAAATCAAAGAAACAGATAGTTAAACGTTACTTCGAAATGCAATATCACAGTTGCTAATATAACATGTATGGCAGGGCTGGGGAGTAGCGCGCTACAAGTAGCGAAACTACAGTAGTCGCTACATTTTTTTATAGTTTGTAGTGTAGCGCGATACTTTTTTTAAAAAGTAGTGTAGTGTGTAGCGCGCTACAAAAAATCAGTAGTTTGTAGCGCGTTTTGCAAGCTACTTTTTTAGCTACTTTTGTTTTGCCGCGCCATCACTTCCGGCGATTGATCACGTGGTGCAATTGCTCTTTTTTCTGACTATAAGCTTAGCACTGGAACTGGAACGGATGCTTCAAAGAACACACAATTCCTCCCCCGCCCCTCCCCATGAGGGAAGATGGGGGGGGGACTCGCTAATTGCGAGGACCGACTATATATATCATGTCCGATTTGAAGGGATAGCGCCTAACAGGAAGTTCTCTGAATACTGGACACTAAATGATTGTCAATCCTGATACTGGCAAGTGGACACTACACTGTATTTATGGGTGCAATAAAAAAAAGACCAAAGAAAATTAATTATGTTACAAAAGCATACAATATACAGATATGTGAAATTCCTTTTCGAAAGCAAAAGATACTCATTTTTATGCACAGAAATAGATATTTTAAAAATTCAAATCTTATATGTATTCTAACTTTCAAAAACGTCAATTTTTATGGTCTGAACTTGATTCATCTGGGGAGTGCAGTGCACATGCCCCCCTCTGGATCCGCCAGTGGGCCTTGCCTTAATATGAAGTTAAATGCTGCTACTTTTTCTTTTACACTCTCAGTCAGACTAGACATCAATGCAAATGCAAGCTGTTCTAATTCTGATTTTTCTCTGACGTTCTCAGATTATCACACGGGTAGGGGGGGGGGTAAGACCCCGGGTCCCCAAATATCCCAATAATATAGATTAAAACTTCATATATACTGAAATAATAATAATAATAAAAATAAAAATAAAACAATTTCCTCTGTAACAGTTATTGTTGTACATCACTAGATCAACTAGGAGACATTTTTTGGATGGAGAACACGATTTGATCAAATTACAGTAAATTGAAATGCCATTTGTTACCCCGAGTACCAATGCCTTGTGTTTTATGTTTTAAGGAAGAAAGAAAATTACAAATTTTTTGTCGGTCCAGGAAAATTTTCTAGCTCGCTAAACTTGAACCATCTTAGACAGTGCCGGATTTAAAGCCCGGGGGCAACAAAGGAGTGGTGGCCCCTAATTATTTTTCAAACAAGTTAAGAATTTTTTCGAAGACAAGTGTGGCGAAGTGGGTTTGCCGTTTAACTCATAGCCTAGAGGTTCAAGGTTCGATTTCCGAGTTCGATATTCGTTAGGAAATTTTATGTAAAGATGTCTATTATGCAGGCCCGTGCTGGCTCGGGAGGACAGGGAGACGTGTCCCCCTGCGCCCTCTCTTTCGTTGGCTTAAGGCGCCCTTTGCGCCTTAAGCCAACGAAAGAAATTGCGAAAGAATTGCATTTTCGTGTACAAGAAATTAACGTTGAAGAATTGTTTTAAACTAAAATGTTTTTCCCCCTCGAATGCAAGGGCTGATTAAAGGGGGTGGGGCGGAGAGGCCGACTGCCCCCCCTCCCCCGTGTGAAAAGAAATTAATGTAAAAGATCCTATTTTACTACCATAAAATGGATGCATATGTCAATCTTCTAACTAACCAGCCCCCTCCCCCGACAAAATTGCATTAATCCACCACTGCTCGAGTGTTCTAGTTTTTAAAATACAAAAATGTAGATTTACTACACTATTACGAAGAAGAATGAAATGTACAAAAAGTTTAACATTTTAAATATCTATTAACTGTAATATTCCCTTTACTCGATTTCCACTTGGATGAACAGAGGCGTAGCTAGGGCTTTCTGCGCCCGGGGACAACATGAGATTTTGCTCCCCCTTCTATTTGTCAAAATGCAGTTAGGTCAGCTTTTATGTACAATTTCGCGCCCCTTGTGTACTGCGCCCAGGGACAAATGCCCCACCTTGCTCCCCTCTGGCTACGCCACTGTGGATGAAGGACTAACAGTCTGATTTCTGAATGGCATCGACCCTCAATCTGCTTATAAGTTAGTGGATTTTTTTGTTTGTCAATGGTAAAATACGATGTCTAAAAGTATTCGCGACATTTCAGATTTATAGAGTAATTTTCTTTGTTTTTCACAAAGTCGTAGCTAGGTGTCATGAGGGCCCAGTGACGTATAATTGCAATTTTGTATGTGTGGGGGGAAAAAGGGGAGGTTAGTTGGAAGATTCACACACACATCCATTTTATGAAAGTAAAATAGGATATTTTACATTGTTTTTTCTCGGGAGAGGCAATTTCCCCTCTACCCCCTTTAATCCTTCCTTGTGAGGGTTATTTTCAAGATTTGAATTTTGTACCTCTAAGACTCCTTCTTACTTACTTGCAGGAAAAGACTACCAAGTGCGCCTTTCTGAGGCTTGCACCGATCCATAGAAAAACCCTGGCACCTGCCAACCTGGTCAGCTCCTACGGCACTGATTTTGCAAATTAATATTATGAAAGGTCTCCCTCGCCCCCTCCAAATAAAATAAAATAAAATGGAAATGTCATTTTCCCAGAAACTTGAAAGCAATGGCGTTGCTAGGGGGGGGGGGTGCACCAGTTGCTCCCCTTAAATCTTTGATTCGCTGATTGGCGCAGCGCATACAACGCAAACCTTTTTTTTTTTTTCACCCCTGTACCTAATTAAGCCTTATAAATTTTTAACCTTCAAAAAAGAAGTAGTGTTCTTTTCTAAAGACAATTTTGCCAGTCGAGCTCTTTAACAAAAAAAGAAAGAAAATCCTTTTTAGTAATATTATCATTTGACAAACTTTAGAAGTTTAGTAATTTTTTCAAAGTAATTTTAACGACGTGTAACGAAACACAAACACACTTATTTTATCCCAGACTCTCCTAATTTTACACTCCTTTCGCGTTTCAATATAATAAGGTCATAGCGTCAAGCAGAGAAAACATATGTTCCCTGAAAAACCATGCTCAATAACAAGATTTCTAAGCACCCGTTTTTCTCTTCAACATTTCGCGCGCGCTTTCAGGCAACAAAACCAGATTGTCTCTATCCATCTGTGTCGGATCGCAGATAATTAGGTCGGGTCTGCCCTGGGTGTCCGGTATCTGTAAACGCCCCCACCACCACCACCGATCCATAGAAATATAAATCTGTATGGCGCGAATTATTCGGATGTGCGTGTACAAGTGTTCAGAAAAAAGAAAGAAAAAATTCCAACTCCCACTAAATACTTGAACTTTAGTATGGTAGTAAAAAAGGGGGAAGGGTGGTGGTCTACTGTGGGTCTTCTCCACAAACAAAAATACATCGCTTTAGCTCGAGGACTTACTGATAAGGAAGAACAGGACTTGCAGGGGGTACAGTCAGAAGGCACATGCTATTTCCTATTACAACTTCCTGGTTTACACCAGTCCACAAAATTACTGAGAAAGCAATAAAAAGGGAAAAAAAAAACAAAAAAAAAAAAACCTTCCAAGAACACCCCTCGAATCTACAATGAATTCTTCGTTTTTGTTGGTTTATCCAGTTAATTTCTAAATCTGTGTTAAACTGTGAACTGCACACTCGTTTTCATTTATTATTGTCTTTTCTTTAGGAGTTACGTCTTTTTAAGTTTCATTTTAACTAGATTAGGGGGACTTGTAAATATACAATTTTGTGAACTGTGTATACGTTTCTATGTATGTAAAATTTTATGTTTAAATTTTATTCATGGTATCTAATTACCAAAGAGGGTTAATAATACAAGACCTAATCAAAGAACCGAAGGTATGTTTTACTTTTATTTTCTTTCTCTTACTTAGATGTAATATAAAGCAATAAGTAGTTGAATATGTATGTGCATTACAAAAATTAATTTTATGCGTGATTTTTTTTCCACGAATCGTGATGAAACCAAAAGTTTATTTTTGTAAAAGTTACAATATTGTATAATCTCGAAGAAAATAGAAACAAATAAGAATGCCAATTTTCTTTTAAAATGATAATCCGCCGCTCTTGGGAAACATGTCATATTCTGTTCTCATTCAGAATTTTAAACTTTATTGTTCTAAAGTTAAAAGAAATGTTTCAAAATAGCTCCTTATTAATAATTGCTTTCCATTTTCGAAGGGGGCCCTCCGCCCTCCTCAAATACTCCCCTGGTAGTTGTTTATTAGAGCAATAGTTTTTCTAATTAAGATATCAATAGTTTTCTCTAATTAGGATATAAATATTCTTAAATATTAATGTAAAGCAAACTGAATCTGTTAGCAAAATTTGTCTCCTAAAAGTAGCGAAGTAGCGACTGCATTTCAAAAATAGTGTAGCTAACTACATTTGTCAAAAAGTAGTTGTAGTTGTAGTTAACTACATTTTTCGAAAAGTAGCTGTAGTTGTAGCGCGCTACAAAAAAAAAGTAGTTTTTCCCACCACTGATGTATGGAATACAAACACTTTAGTCATTTTTGTAAATATTTCTTACAAAATCGATATCGATATAAGATCGGTCGATTCTTATAATAACAAATAATTGAAAAATTTAGGTATTTTTTAACGCTAAAAATTCTCTTTACAAATGTGGTTAGTTATTTTCCTACATATATTGGTATGCTATATCGATATAGAGCATTTCGAAGACTTAAAAATAAGTTTAAATTAATTTATACAAATGTAAATTTGAATTATTTTCATTGTTCATACTTTATAATTAAAAAAATTATTTAACTTCTGAATTTTTTTTTATCCTTTGTAATTTTATTTTAAAATTACAAAAGTGTAAGATGTAAGATTTTTGGGCTCTAAAATCTGTAGGCCCTGGGCAGTTGCCCCGTTTGCCCTGCCGGTATTATGGCACTAGTAATAAAAAACCCATCCCCGTTAAAACACATCTTTTACGAACTTTCAACAAATTTGAGGACGCTAGACAATTAATGTCCATTCTCTTTCACAGATGGCGCCATCACCGCACTTTGCAAGTCAAAATCCAGCTTAAGCCAACCTTGCATTGCCAAGCCAAATCTCAAGCTTGATTTAAGCTTATTTGCTGTCTGGGTATGACCAACAAGGGCCCCAGGCATTGATGAATTTGGGGGCCCCTACCCTAGTAGCAATAACCCATCGGTCGATGAGAGGCGGGTGAGTTAAATCCGAGGAAAAGGAGGAATGGCCGATCACGGCTTTTCATCCAAAAAGGGGAAATTTCATCGGCAACTGGTACAAAATGTCCGCTCGGGGGACCATAAAGCCGATCATCGTTTACAGATGACTCCGATGAAATAACGAAAAGAAACCGATAAACTGTTTAAATATATTTGTTAGTAAAAAATAAACGACTGGCAGCAAAATTTTCAAAATATGTCTGTTCTGTTTATTATGTTTTCGTTTTTTGTATGCTAAATTTCCGTTTTTCTGAAAAAAAAAAAAAAAAATTCTTCCTCCCCGGGCCCGAACCCTGAGCGTACTGATTCCGAGATAAGCGCGTTACCCCTAGACCATCGAATCTTGCCATGTTTAGGGCAAAGTGTGAAGTACCGGTTATTTTAGTCTCAGATTGGGACTTTGGGTGAAATTTTGACAAAGTGTTGTTCAGCTATTATTAATAATAGTCAAATTATTCAATTGGTAAGAAATTAATTTCACTTTTTACCAATGTATGTAAGTAGCAACAGCATTCATAATTAATAATTAAAAAACAATATTGCCAATTGTATAGGAATTTTAGTGTGATTTTAACTTCCATATTTCTTGGACAACTTTTAAAAATTAACTGATTTCTCTTCTTGCTGTTTATATTAAAGAGGTTTCAACAAAGTTGCTCATTGTAATGAAGTTTCCGTTTTTCTTATAATGCAGCTGACGCTCAAATAGATTTTCTTTTCTTTTTTTTTAAACACATTTTTTAAAAATTATTTAAATATTACAAACGATTTTTATATAATAAACACTTACATTTTTTTGCAAATATTTCTTTTCAAATTTAAATTTTTGGGAGGGGGCAAGGGGGGATACCACCCCCTGCCCCTTCCCAACCCCAATACAAGAAATTTGAAGTAAATTATTCGATTAATTCAAGAATTGTTCAAAATTTCCCTTAGATTATGCAAAGGCACATCTAAATTACGCAAATATTTGTAGGAATTTGGGTAAAGTGTAAACCACTGGGGACACCTGCAAGGCCCGATGACTATAGAACTGCAGTTTCGGATAAGATATTGTTTTTCGGTTTCCCATCGGCGAAACTGCTCGTCTAGATCACTTCTATCCATGAATAAAAATTCATCTATTGCAGATAAACAAAAGTGAACTTGCCGATGACTGAATTCGACGAGTCGATGAGTTAACGATGAGTCGATGAACGACCGAGAAGAAAACAAGCAGTCATTGCTACTAGGGTAACTATGAAATTTATTTTATTTTTCATAAAATTTTTATATAAAAAAGGATATTTCAGAACAAAATTTAAAATTGGTAACCAATAGGCTTGCACTACGTGACGTAGTATTAGTAAACATGCTACAGGTCTTATCCCCGTAGTCCAAATTGCGATAGCAATATGTTTGCTACATGGGGTGCGTTCAGACTGCCACTTTCAGGTAAATCTCGAGTAAACACGAACTGCTCGAGTTTTACTCGGGGAGATTGACATCGTGAACCGTTTTGGGTATTTAATAGGGAAAAAAGGGGCGGCACGTATTTACTAACCAGTGGAGCCAATAGAGTATTTTCACGTGACGTCACTGACATTTTTTTTAGGTCAACTCGGATATTTTGGGATACAAAGCCACGTTTTCGACCAATGACCATTCTCAAATGAACGAATGTTTGACCAAAACACGTTGGTAACTAAGGTGTGATGTAGGCCCTTATTCAGATAGATTTAGTAGCTACTAACCGTATTGTTTAGTTACTAAATTTAGCAAAGTGGATTCAGATAGAATTTGGAGGAGATACTAAACACCTGACCAAAACAAGCTGCTACAATCTCGTGACCAAATTGGCTGCTAAATCACCAACTAAATAAATGCACTCCTGGAACAAGCGCTCTGATTGGTCGACTAGCTTCCCTGTTAACTTATCCCTACATTTTCCCTGACTTCCCTTGGTGTTGGTCACGTGATTCCGATTTACGAATATTTAGTATCTCCGCCCACTTATTAACTTTGTAACTGAACAATAGGTTTAGTAGCTACTAAATCTATCTATACCGTAGTGATAATGATGTAGGTTAAACAGCTCTATGGGAGCGAACAATAACAATAAGCAAAGGTCGCGTGATCTATCTTCCCAACTTTCCAAGGAAAATCATTGGGGAGTTGCGAAAAATTCGAGCTACTCAGCTTGGCAGCCTGAACGCTTTGTTTATCTCCTCGAAAAGCTCAAATCGGGCATCGTGAACGGCTTGGGTTTTTCCCGAGTAACTCGAGTTACTCAAAAGTGGCAGTCTGAACGCGCCCAGTTTTTTGTAAAAAATAAGATAGTTGTGAAGGAAAGAAACAGCTCAACACTTGCCAGTTGTTTATTGCGATTGCGCAGAAGAATAATCCAATCATAACAGCGCAACAAGTAGCGGTTTCCTTATTTTTTTGAAACTCTTATTTTGATTTGTATTTGTAGTCATGTAGTGTATTAGGTAGAATTTAGTGTTTATATTTAAATTTTTTTCCGATTTGTAAACTGGCATAATGAAGCCATTAATTGAGCAAAAAAGCGACGCAGTTTGTTTTGTAGTGAGTGAACTTAAATCCCTAGGAGTGAAGATACCCAAAAAATTAAAAGCAAGTATTTTGAAACAGGTAAGAGTCCAACTAATATCGTGAACATGTGCACTAGTGCACTATTTCATTGTGTGTAGAAATTTCCTGTTATACGGGGAGTCGGAGCACAGTGGTCCGCTTTTCATTTTTTATCTCTCTATTCTAAAAAAAAAAAAAAAAAAAATGTAAATGCCGCTGTTAAGAGCTTGTTGACCTATCTTCTCCCAAATCGTGGGGATTTGAATTTCGAGAAACATGTCCACGTATTCGGAAAATTTCGAAAATCGAATTAATTTAGAAGATAATAAAAAACGGAAAAAATAAACATAATGGTTACCACATTTGGCATAAAATCGTTCATTCCTTTCCAACAAAGCAATTCCAAGTATGTAGAATCGCGTGAAATTCACAAACATGAAGTCGAATTACGCCAAATTAAAAAGTATATGAAATAAATAACTCAAAGTGTGTTACACAGACAATTTTCAAACAGTAAGTTCGCTTAGACAACAGGACTTTAGAATTAGCGACTGTTCGTTTTTCCAAAACAGAATAACTAATTGTAAATTATTTTAAAAGTGCCATCTTGGCATTAGGAATGATCTGGCTAAACGGTATTTTTCCAAGCAGGGTGAATCTAAACTTCGCGTTCCAGAATGTTAGAACCCAGTATCTTGAAAATGGAAAATAATTAAAATCCAGATTATTTTAAAGCCGGTTCGGTCCAGCTGGAATATTGGCTACCAGTAGACATATTTGGTGGCGTTAACTATGCCATTACAGCAGTTACAGTACACTTTGGATATTTGCTAGCGCGCCGATATGGTATAATTTGTGATGCTAAATACGTCAATCTGCAAACGATTATGTAAATGAAAATATGGATAACGGTTTTCCGGTAACCTTAAATGAACAGTAAATATAGGTTGTGAGCATGTGTCAATCGCCCAATAATGAAAAGTCGCCATGGGTGGCAAACTATCCTATCTGTTCCGTAGCTTCTATTAACTTTACATGTACGCAAGTCGCCCAATAATGAAAAATCGTCATGGGTAGCAAATTCGCAAGGTGTCCAATAGGTTTTACATTATTAAAAATACAGCTGAAACATATGTTCTGATTTTATTATGCTTTAGCTCCTAATTAATATAACTTTTGAATGGCAACTTTGAAAATCATTGTGTTTCTGAGGAGTGCCAATAATTTTTCCAGCGATTATAAGCGGAGTCCGCACTCCAGGTGAAGTATAGCTCAGGACCCGTACAACACGGATTCCCATAACAAAATATCTTCCGTGTTATGAGGGGGAAGGGGTCTGCTGTAGTGTGAAGTTTAAATTTTTATGTACCAATGAACATGCAAGAACCAAGCAATGCGTAGCTCAGTAACATTCTATCTGATCCAATTTTCGGGTTTTGTCTGTTGAAATTATGTCTTTTTTACAAATAAGCCTGATTAGGGGCTGAATGCCTCATACGAAAAGTGAGCGTAGAGAGTCTGGGGGCCTTGGCCCCTAGTATTAATAAACAATGAAGTAATTTTCTAGTTTTATACGCACTCTCTTAATAATCAAGAGTGAGAAATGAATGCTGAGGATTGATATATCCCACTTTATACGTTTGAGACAGAATGGAGCCGACTTTCAGGGTGTGAGATATCACGATTTTAAAGAGCAGCATTTCTGACTCTGCAATAAGAAGATTAAGCCAGCGATTATACGCAGAGTCTGCACTCCAGGTGGAGTATAGCTCAGTACCCGTACAACACGGATTCCTAAAACAAAATATCTACCGTGTTATGGGGGCCCACTGTAGTGTGAAGTTTGAATTTTTATGCACCAACGAATGAATATGCAAGAACCAAGCAATGTGTAGCTCAGTAACATTCTATCTGATCCAATCTTTGGGTTTTGTCTGATAAATTATGTCTTTCTTACGAATAAGCCTTATTAGGGGCTGGATGACTCATACAAAAAGCAAGTCTAGTCTAGTGGCCTTGGCCCCTAGTCTCATCAAAAAATCAACATACAGCTCATTCCCCCCCCCCCCTCCCCCACCGCCCCATAAGACACATTACACATTTCTCAGCATCCAAGATTTTTTTCAAAATATTCTGTGTATAATCCATGGTTCACCTTATGGTACTCATTGATGTTGCCTTATGGGGCACATTGGACCGTGCTGTACCAAAATTTTTAGTAATATTTGGGAATAAATATCCATATTGTAACTGAATTATTTTTTCTTTTTATAATGAAACATTACTTTTTTGGATTTGTAGACCAGTTAAATTAATTTTCACTAGCAAAAGAAATCCTGAATTGTAAAAAAATAAAAAGCAATCACTCTTAGAGCAAAGTTATTTAGTAAACATTGAAAAAAATTAAATCTTCGGCATTTATCCTTAATAATTTAAAATAAAGTTTATATATGTTGAAGTTAGCAAAGGATATTCCGAATGAGACTTGTGAATGGAAAGCCAGCACCATATGACCATACACGAGGGTCTGGAAGAGTAAGGAGAATGTCATTTTTGTGGAGTGATGTTTCATCAACATTTATTAGAGTGTTATTTTTATTTTCATTACGGAATCTCATAATCTGATTCATCTAGTTTTGCAAACACTAATCCTACCTAATGAATGATTGTTTTCTTGGTAGCAAATCTTTGAACTACATCTTGACCGACTTCGTAGTTATTTATATCGTAACTATTTACAATTTCACTGTCAATAAATTCAGTATAATTTAAGTCTTTATTCAATTCACTACTGCTACTAGAATTAATTTCTTCTAATTCTTTTAAAAGTTTCCATTTTTTTCCATAACAAAGCTGCAGACTCTTGTCTTTTTTTCTTTTCAGTCTTTTCATTTGCTTCATCATCTAAAATTGCCTTAACAAGTGAATCCTTGATAATTCGAGAGCATCACCCTCAGGGTTGTTAAAAACCCAACCCACTGGGTTTTTTCAGGGTTTTGAGTTTTTTTGGGGTGGTTTTATCTGTTTTTTTTTTTTTTGGGGGGGGGGGGGGGGTTATCGGGTTTTTTAAAAAGGAAGGGATGGGGTTTCAGAATATTTGAAAAAAATCATGCTTCTTACTAAATACAACTTAAAGCAACTAATTGATCGCAAAAATCAATTATAAATAAAAAATGGTTAAATTAATAGTAATGACTAATTACAATTATGTTAATCATACATGGAAAAACGTATAAAACAATAACAACCTCAATCATGGTTTGCTCTTGGATAAATTGACTATTAATAATTTTAACAGTGATATAGTAGTGCTTAATTACAACTTTTTAAACTAATGATTTTTTATGGTTAAAAAATCCTTATTCATTTTAATACAGATAGGCATAAAAATTTTCTCTAGAAAGTTTTTATGCCTATGTGGTCTTAATTTTTTTTTTTTTCCTTTGGTAGTGGTGGTGTGGGTGAAGATAGGGAGCTATTTATAAACTTTACAAGTGATGTACTGATATTAGGAGATGTATTATCTATGTAATTAAAGTTGAAATTTTGAAAAAACCCAGTTGGGTTTTTTCAAGTGGGCTTTTTAGAAAAAAACAGCCGGGTTTTTTTCGGGTTGGGCAAAATCATAACAACCCTGATCCCCCCCCCCCCTTTTTTGTTAACTTTTATTCTCCAAAGTTTTTGGACTATATATCTGGTGCTGTTTACATATCAATGTTTACGTTTACATGTTTCATTTGGTGATGGTTCTGGCGTCATCGGGGGCAATGCACAGCGGGAGTGAAGTATCCTGCCGGTGGTAGTTTTGATTGGCAACCATAAAAAAAAAAATATATATCGTCAGTTTGGGAATTTGAAATTGTTTCATGTTATGGATGGAAGGGCATGAAATATGCTATTGTATGAAAAGAATGTATGTGTGTGTTTGTTAGGAATATGGTGTGAATATAAAACTAAGAAAGCATTCTTGTTTTACGTTATGAGCCAATGGGTGTTAGGGACATTTCTGAACGGTTAATTAAAAAAAAAAAAAATAAAGGTAAGTGCTTTTCAAAAAATCATTGCGATATTTGAGATTTTTAATATGAATTTAAAATTTATATTTGATGCTTTTATGTTTTTGTTAGTGCTTTTAATGTGCTATTCTAATCACACTGACTTTAGTATAACCAGGTTGCTTGATCCACCAATGTTTTTTTGAGTTAAAAATGGTCCACTGTTTGCTCATTTTTAATTACCTGTTACAAGTTTGCAGACATTTTTTAGGTTAAATATGGTCGGTGCATTTTGTTTTAGTGTTTTTATTAGTGGAATTTATGTGCAGTTTTAATGAGTTAAAATTCTTTGCATTGCTGATCATGCAAAATGGTTGGTTACAATCGTTGAGGCGTGGCAGCCGCCAAGCTTCAGCGACTGTCGCTGTGTTTACATGGGGCACGCACTGTCTTGGTCGATTTTAAAGTCTTTTTTATGTTATGTACTTCAAGCTTGTGTATAAATGTTAACATAAATAAAATATGCAATGACTGTGAAACATAACCAAAATATGTAATGATTGTAATCGAAAACAACAAAAAAAAAGGCTAAAGTTATTTTTTATTACTTGGTAGGATGGACTATGGTCCAATGTACCCCAACTTGAGTGGACCAAGGTACCCCATATTCTTGAATTTCAAAAATATAGTAGTATTTCTTTTCTTTATCATAAAAACTAAACTAACAGTTAATAATTATTAAATCAATAAATTTACCTTATAGCAGAGATTCAGTTTACTGCTCCAATCTTAATCAAATTTTAGAAAATAAAGTAAGACTTCTGAAAATTACACAGCATTGCTAAAATACAACTCACTGAAATAAAAACTGCTCCTTATCACTTTAACATGTGATTTCTTTATAGGATTTGTGCAACTACTAGGGGCATTTGTTTGTGCTTGAGCTTCTGGGACAGGTTTAGTATCGCCCACCTGTCATTCTTGGTGCCGTTTGTTTTTCGCCAAACCTCTGCCAAGTGCAGTGTTTTGTAAAAGGTTTACCTTTCAGACTCCAAAGTTTCAGAATGCTGGAATGTTTCAACTACCGAATTTCAGAACGCTGGACATCTTGTTTCCAGACACAAAAACGTAGACAAAAAAAAAAAAAAAAAAAGAAATTACACTTTTCATCTACAGTTACTGCCATATTATTATACAAGAGCACATTAAAGTAAATGCATGTTATTTCCTATGGCGTCCTAATTTATTTCTTTTTTGTTTAGTTTTAAAATTATCACTTTTCGCTCCTACAAAAGCATTTTTATAACAATGGTACAAACAAAAAGTGGCAGCAATTCCTAATCAACACAAAACTTCCTAAAGCTTATAATTAAAATTCTCCCAATTGATATCCCTTATCTTAAAAAATCCATTGCATAAATAAATTTTCCTGTCGTAAAAGGCATATTCAAAAAACTTAAATGCTTAAATTCTCAACATAACTACGGGTTTCAAAAATGCAGCCATCTTGTTTCTAAACTCAAAATCGTTGACAATAACAACATATTTAACATAACATAAAATATCTATTTGTCACTTGGCCTTCCCAAATGTTTCAACTAATTTGAAAAATCAGAACTCCTGTTCTTTATATTCCTTTAAAATCCACTTACTTTCCCATCACAACACTAACTCTAGTTTTCAATAATCCATAGCAAAGCACATGTTTTACATGGCTCACCCGTACTCCAATGCTACTTCCACCAATTTTCAAAGCAAAATTATTTTATTCCCGAAACTTACCAAACAGCGGCGCTGTAATCGATGCTCGCTGATTGGCCAATAGATTTCTATTAGTTCGACCTGCCAGCATAAAGATGAACTCATAAAACAGTTTGGGTTGCCAAATTAGACAGTTAATTACCAGACTTGGTAATGTCTTTTGGTGAGAAAATAAGGCTTGACGAGCTTCTCTTGAATATTTTATTATTTAGTGAAATTACAGCTTTTTGGGTGCTTTAGCGGTTAATGATTGGGCATTGAACAATATACCTAAATATTAAAATCCTAAAATTGTCTTTCAGTAGGCAATTAATCAACTTCTCAGCTGTACTTCTAACCATAAAAATTATGCTCTGACGGAGGCTAAAGTTAGGAATCAACCCATGATTATGTGCCGAGTACATAATTATGAGTTCATTCCTAACTTTAATGCACCCATTCTTGCCAACCTAAAATATCGCCATACGTTGGTGAGTTTCAGAGTCATGACACATCTGCACAAAGAAACTAGATGAAAATGAACATAAACAAATTAGTGATAAATGCACTAGTTAAGGAATTTGAAGACTGTTTAACTGCTTAAACTTAATTATTGAAAGTGTTTATTAGCATCCCCCCCCCACCACCAAGAAAAATAAATAAAAATGAAATGCTGTACTGGCATGTTGTTCGAGGTTGTTACACACTGCCATCTTAATTATAAATTACGGTTGCCACATAAATATAAAAAATCATCATGGTAACTGCGTGTGTATAATTATCGCCACATTCGTGAGAGGGGGGTGGGTGGTGTTAAAGTAGGAATCAACCTAATCATGCTATTGAACTTACTTTGAATTTTGTGCGAGCTAAGTTTTTGACTGTCTTTTGATGCAAAAAATTGAGTGCCAATATAAATAGTCTTGCGATGATTCCTTGATTGTTTGCTCTTGTGTTCTGTTCAGAGGATTAATCTTAAGAACCTGCTGCTCCATCTTCACTGTCTGTGCAATTTTGCACTTTTCCTCCCCCTCACCTTCACCTCACCCCTGTATCCCTCCCCCTCACCTTCACCTCACCCCTGTATCCCTCCCCCTCACCTTCATCCACACTTAACGCATTGCTATAATTCGCTATTTCCTTTTCCCTCCCTCATCATCTACACAGCCATATATTCAGGAATTTTTTCCAGGGTCCCATTTTTGTGAAAATAGCTTTTGTGGTTTAAAGTACTTAATTTTGTGAATTTCAACACTTATTTTTGTGAATTTTCACACCAATTTTTAATGAAAGTCACATTTTTTGTTAAAATAATTGATAAAATACAATGCCATCTTAATTCTAAATTACGATTGCCACATAAATATAAAAAATCGTCATGGTAACTGCGTGCGTAAGGTATGTTGTGTTGTTGTTGTACACTTTAATTAAAATGTAAGGTAAAATGAAGGACCATTTTAATTGATTGTAATTTTATGAAGGGGCTGCAAGACTGATTCAATTTTCATCTGCATCCACCTCTGCGTACACTCCCATCACTAACATTCATTCTTTTTATTTAACAATGTTATTTTAAAGGAAATGCAATGAATGTTAAGGATTTCGCTTTTTGAGATGGCGCAACAAGACCATTATAAGACCTATAACTGGACATTTCATGGGTCATGAAAATTCCTACTGATGTTTCAAGACCTCATCCTCTCTGTAATGGCTGTTCCTCAGCTCAGATCAAAATTTTGACTGTCCAGTGATTATAGGATGTCTAGATTATCTTGGAGAGTTTCCCTTTCGTGGACATTTTTACTCTGATAATATTATTAACATTGCCAAATGTGTTATTTCTGCTCACTGCTATTTGTAGCTGCCTTGTTTCTTGCGAATATGACGCATCAAAAATTTATTTTTTTTAAATATAGAAATTAACTTTTAAAACAATCCATTTTTCTTTTCTGTTTCAGACTATATCTGTGTCTGGTACTTCCTTGCAAAGTAATAAAGTTTTCGGCATCAGTATTAGTGAACAAGAAAAAGTATGCTATGAAGATGATTTGCTACCCAAGTAAGTAGTATTTTTGGTACTTGCGTATTAAAGGTCAAAATTAACGGTCGCCACTCGCCACATGGCGACTGTATTTTTGAAAGTGGAGACTGCAAATTTATGTATCAGTCGCCACAGTTTATTTCCCCACTCTTTCCTTTTTTTTTTTTCACACAAAGTTTTTATGAATTGAAAGTAAAACAGAAACGGGACGTTCAAACAGATGTTGTTGACTGGAGGCAACTACGATTTCGGCATGGGGGGGGGGTAGGGCTGGATCATTGATAAAGGGTATTAGTACCACTTTACCAATTAGCAAGTAATAATCTGTTCTGGAAATTTGCAAACGGGGATTACGACAATGCGTAAGATTGCGGTTTGAGGCAGACACCTGCACTTGTTTGTTTTTGCATAATTTCCTGCAATTTGCGGGCTCTCTTTCTCAGAACAAAAATACGAAAAGTGGCGAGCCTTCATTTATAAATTCTTTTGTGATCTATTAATACCAATAAATAAATAAAATAAATAAACATTTCAAGATTTATTCCGGCATAATAAGGCTTATGGCCAGCATAAAGTTGTTGACAGCTGTCCGGCGCGGAAAAATAACAATGTTCGTCATGAATAAAGACCAATTGAGTATGCAAATGCAGCCGTGCGGGGGATTTATAAATAGGGATACTTTGTTCTCGAAAAAAGGCACTTTGTTGTACCATATAGAAAATATTCAGAACTAGTTTGGTGCAATCTCAAAATGATTAAAGTTTATTCCTAAACCTTCATTTCTTTAGTCGGACACATAAATTCAGATCAATGGACGTCATGAAGTTCCGCAATTTAACTCGCAAAAATGCGCTTTTCATTTCTAAATGAATGCGTAATTCTCTAATGCTTAGTAAATATCTTTATAGATAATTTGAAATAGGAAGGCCTGATAATGATTATACTAAGCAATCGTTAAGAACAAAAACTTGCCAGTGCGCAAAACAGCCAATTATAAACTATAGAAGCTGCTTTTATTTATACTAACTTCTGTCCCTTATATAACTTTGTGATTTATTGTACATGTCTATGATCAATATTTAAGGAATAAAAGATTAAGTGTGTCTGGGACACTCTGTATATACTGGCAGGTAATATTTTTGTTTTTTTAATTAGTAGAAGATTTAGATGTATATTTTAAGAAATCTTTCCTTATTACTTATATTAACTGTGCATGTTTATTAAACTTGTTGTAAGTTGTGCAATATTCAAAAACATGAGAGTGGCCACTTAAAATTTCACGCTCAGTGGCCACTGGCCACCTGCAAGTTTTCTGAATTTTGACACTCTATTGCGTATTACATACTTGCCAACTTTTACGGATTATCCGTAAAATATACGGATTTTAGTGTTAATTTAACTGATGTACGGATATGAGAGTCATTTTACGGATTGTCTTTGGCGATTTTCGAAGTTATCAATTTTTTTCAGTGTAATCTTTTTCCATCCATCCAGAGAATTATATACTTTCCCTTCAACACTCGTTTATTTAAATGTCCAATGCCGTAAGAATAAAAATTGATTCCTATTTTGATTTTAAATGTAATTTTTTACCTCCCCTCCTCCTCCTCTCTCGAAGAAACCAATGAAGAAAAAAAAAAAAAGCAGCATTGAATAGGGCAGGTTCAGATTTTCAGTTCAATCCTTTTCCATCCCTCTTGAGAGTTAAAAATTTTTCCTTTAGTACTCTTTCATTTAAAGCTCCAATTCCGTAAGAATAAGAAAGTTATTCCTATTTTAAATTTAAATTTTTAACCTCCCCCCCCCCCCTGGAAATCAGTCAGGAAGGGGAAAAAAGAACTTCTAAGTAGAGCAGGTTCAGTTGTGAATGAAAATATTAAAAATTAAATTAAAGAGCATTTTGACAATAAATAAACTTAGTTTAACAAGTAGTAACTAGAGCACTAGTTATTAACAAAAAATGAACTTAGTTTTACTGATGTGGGCTGGAAATTTACTGAAATGAGCACAAGATTTTACTGATATTAATTTTCCCAGGTTGGCAGGTATGGTATTATCTCTGCGGTCATTCCCGCCAAACTATTTTTGCATCAAATATACTGGCAAACTGTTGCCAATTGTATTCTGAACCATCAATAATCTCATGTGTCACGACATTTATCTTGGTATAAAATCACTTGTCTCAGCAGACCGCCAAGTAATGCTGAAGATTCCCATTTTTCCCCAGTGGCCGCTGACTCATAAATCAATTTCCTCTAGGAGCCAGAGCCAGTACTTACCAGTAACTGGCTTATAAGTATTGTTGCGGAATTACTCTGCTACTCCTGGGGGTTCGTCGTTCTAAAGTCCTGTTGGTGTAAAAATGTTCAAGTAAAAAGTCACTTGTCAGGATGGAACACAAACTTTATTGCTTCTAGAACTTCGTAGAACAATCAGCTGTACACAATTCACAAGCACAATCTAGCAGTAACGTGCTTTTAACAATCCGCTTGGATCAGAAGCTCTCACAAATGCTGTATTTCTCACACAAAATAAGTCACTTTCACAGGCAAAAATTCCATAGAAATATTCAAGGGATATAGTACACAATCTCTTAAGACACAGCAATGAAGAATTTACACACAGCACTTTAAAAACAGCTTCACAAAGCAAGCTAAAACACAGCTTCTATAGCACTATCAATTCACACAAAACAAGCGTACTGAGAGCTCTTCACACATTGAGCGTTCAACTCGCACACTGACTCTCTCGGGGCGACGCGCGCTTCTATAAATAGCCGACGCAGGAGGTACAAGAGGTTTCCAGAAAAGTCAATTTCTCGAGGGTTCTACATAAAGCGTGAATATTGATTACGTCATAGAAGAGAAATGTTAGGTTATTATGCGTTTTTAATGCAGGAAAAACAACTTCCAGGCCCCATTGGGAAAATCGCGCCAAATGACCAAAAAGTCGCCAAGCTTGGCGACTTTTGGCGAAATATCGCCAAATTTGGCGCCAAAAATAAGTCCTCAAAAGTGAAGAGATCTAAGCTCTAGGACTAATATTTCTCGAGATTTCTAGAACCTCCATTGAAAAATAATGGCAAATCGAAACCTCCAAATCTCTGGTTCTAATTGGCCGATTTTGATGCAACAAAAAGCAAAATTTATCTATTTGAAGCGTAGAATACGAATTTTAAACTATTTTAAGCCCGAGAGCAGTGAGTTGCCCCGAAAATTCGTAACAGTATGCACATAGGTGGTATCTGTTTTATTTGCTTGTACTGAGTCTTTAGAGCAGGGATGTGCCAATGTCTTGGAAAGTGGGGGGGCGAACGATTTTTTCAGACATCAGGACGGGGGGCAGTCATTTCACCAGCCCCTCACCCCCCCTCCACCAACAAATGTTTTTAAAATAAAAGGTGTCAACCTTGGTACCAGGAAAATTTTTGTTTGTACTTCTATAGCTCAATTACAATAATCATTCTCTTCAGGGACGGGGCAGCTATTTTGCTCCCCCACCTCACCCCCGCGAATTTTTATAAATAATCTGCTTCAATCTTTTTTAACCTCATCTGTGCACTCTCTCAAAAAGTATTCGAGTGTAAGTCAAATTTCCTGTATCAGTTTCATGTAAACTAATTAATTTACCAATTTTTTTTTTTTTTTGTATCTCAATAGTTTGCTTAAAATAATTTTTCTTATTTTATGAAAGGGGGGGTTATTCTAATTTAAGGGACAGAAGTTAGTATAATAAAATGCGGAAGGGGATGGGCGGTGGCAGCTATTTCGCCCCCCCCTCTTCCGTTTCAAGTAGTAAAATTTTCATTTATGCCTCATTAGTTTGTTTAAATAACTGTTTTCTTGAGGGGAAGGGCTGGAAAAATTGCTTCCCCCCATCCTGAAGAAGAAAGCTATTGAGGGGGCGAATTATATAGTTCGCCCCTTCTACTCACTTACCGAGGGGACGATAAAAACCCCTGCGCCCCCTGTTGGCACGGCCTGTTTTAGAGCATATATACTATATAGAGAGAGATAGACAGAGGAAGTGAGTGGTAATAATAGATAACATAGAGATAATTAAATAAATTTTTAAAAGAAAATATTTTAAGTGACTAATGCAAGGTGCAAGTTCATGGTAATTAATAAATATAAATGGTTGGGAATTTTAAATTTAATGTATATGTTATCTTATCACAATGTGTATGTATTGTGTATTTATATGTAATTGTATACATGTATTTCTTAATGTATATTTTTTAACTTGGAAATGAATTGAATTAAAAATAAAACTACTTTCTAGAGGGAAATGTAAACAAAATGTTATTTGTCAGATAAATCATCTAAAATTAGTATTCTGCTGGTCTGTAATGTATTTTTGTGATCTTGGACTAGCAAATTATTGTTGAATCCAAGCCCTGCATTTTAATGTGCTATTTGTGTATTGATTGGGTGGTTTTTAATTTTAGGTTTATTGTCACTTCAACTAGCTACTTGAAGAAATTCACCCAAAGAGAAATTGGCTTATTTCGAAAAGCTGGATCTGTTTCAAGACAGAAAGATTTAAGAGTATGATATAGCTTTCTCTTTTTCTTTTTTAATTAAACTAGTTATCTGCCAGAGGTCAAAATTTGACCATAAAGCATTAAATTTTTTAATTTGAGTGTGAATAAAGTTCTGTCAAAGAGTATGTCTCACCATTCCATATACAGTGGAACCTGACCAAAGTGGTCACTTCTGTACAAGCAACATTGTACAAAAGTGGTCACAATAGTGCACATCTGTCTATTGTGACCACTTTTGTACAATGTTGCTTTACAATCACCACACTTTTCTGTGAAGACGTTGTTCTTGTAAAACCTTTTATCCTATTTTGCTAAATGCAAGGGCAGCTCCTGCGAGTGGGTCATAATGGTCATCTCCCTCATACCGAACTTGGATTTCACACAATCAGTTTGTGTTTCGAACAACTTAGGTGAATATATAAAGTCTAGTGGACCGTTCCGAAGATTCCGCCTGGAGCCGTCCGCAGCTATAGGCTCATTATGCGCAGAGTTTTAAAATCTTAAACCGTCAAATTATTGAACTCTACTTGCTGAGGCGTACCACTGACCATGTATAAAAACTTGTTGCCTCCATAAATTTGCACTTTTTTCGAATGATTGTCTTTGAGATTTATTGACTGCCATCACAAATGCAGGTGTATATGTAAAATGAGTTTTTTGAAAGATATGGTAAAATAGTACCAGAATATTTTATAAGTGGAATTAAAATTCTTTTATTGCCTGAGATTCCAGTTCAAACTTCACAATCAATAGCATTATCATATATACAAACTTTCTGCACATTCTTGTTCCATTGACTAATGCTTCCTTTGTATTTAAATTTCTGATTAGTATAACGATGCAATTAGCTTTCAATATTTACTTATGTGGTAGTGGCAGACTATGGTATTTTATTTTTTCAGTTAGCCAGGTGCATATCCCTCCTACTGTTTTTTTCTGGGAAAAGTTTAAAGACTACTTCTGAAACACTGTCGTTCCCCAAAACAAAGCCGCGAATTTTAATCTGTATACAAAATAGTATTTATGCACAGAATTCAATATATATGCAAAAATATCAGTATACTAAAAAGAAATTTGTATGCATATTGGTTATATAATGTGGAATTTGGGAAAACGCGTGGAATTAAATTAAAATATGAAATTAAACTTCCGAAATATGGAAAGGGATAAACAGAACAATGTACTTGAAATCGCTTTAGGTTTGTAAGCATTTCGTGCAGATCATAATTATTTGGCAATTTTTCACTTGCTTCCGGCTAACCGGAAAAGTGATTAAAATTCTTTTATTGCCTGCGATTCCAGTTCAAACTTTGCAATCAATAGAATTACAATATATAAACTGGATGCGCATTCTTGTTCCTTTGACTAGTGCTTCCTTTGTATTTAAGTTTCTTATTAGTATAATGATGCAATTAATTTTCAATATTATCTTATGTGGTGGCAAACTATGGTATTTTTTGGTTAGCCGCAGGCACAAATCCCGCCATCCATTTTTTTTTTCTGGGAAACATTTAAAGACTACTTCTGAAACATTGTCATTCCCCAAAACAAAGCCTCTGGGGGGACATGGGTCAACACTTTGCAGAGAGGATTTTTTTTTGTTTTTATTAAGTGCAATATTTACTTTGTCTTAAATGGGCCATGTCTTCATGTTCGTAAACTAACAGTTTCTACATTTACAGCGACTATTTATAAAATACTTTCGAATTAAAACTAAAGATTCATGTTCTTGTAAAATTTGCAAGATCAGAGTAGACTGCTTTATTAGCAGAGGTGGCTAGTTATAAAAATTGTTTTATATTGCCTTAGTATTTACTACTATCCTAGTTTTAAATAATGTAGTAAGTCTTGTTTAGCATTATTATACTCTAAAAGTCATTAAAACTATCTAAAATTCAAATTTATTATTCGGCTTGTCAAAATGTTCTATAAGAATTAGCTTGTAGCTATTTAATTAACAACTGTTTTTTTCCCAATTATGTTTTTAATGAACATAGTTTTTGAAGTATGAAGTTCAAATATTAGTTATATTTAAATTTAATTCACTATAAAATTCTTACAAATCTGTCAATACTATTCCTTCAGATGAAGCTAGAGAGAGGTGAAAGTATAAATGAACCTGAGCCGAATGATATTGCATGCCTTTTAAAGCAGTGGTTACGAGAACTGCCCGAACCATTAATTCCATCTTATTTACAAGATTTATTTGTCAGGTAAGTATTTTTTCAGCAGTATTACTGTTTGATATTACAAATTTCAGTTTATTAAATGTGTAGTTGTTTGTATTTAAAATTGTAAATTATTGTTGGAATTTTTCCTATCTGCAAATAATTACATTGAATTTGCTTCCCAGATAGTTTAAGTGCATACTAGGCTCTATTCTTTTGATTACCTTGTTGTGATTATATATTTTTGTTCATGAATACCTCATTTACACTTGCAAGAGTCAATCCAGGAATTTTTTCCAGGCTTTCATTTTTATGAAAATTGCTTATTTTTGTGATTTTCAATACTTAATTTTGTGAAGTTCTTATTTTTGTGAATCTTCAGATCAATTTTTAATAAAAGTCACTTTTTTGTTAAGACTTCATAAAATAGATTGAAATGTCGCGTGAAATGCGAATGAAGTGCCATTTCAATCAAATGCATTTTTGTGAAGGGGCTGTTTTAATAGATTGTTATTTTGTTTAGGGGCTGCAAAATGGACCCAATTTTTGTTTGCACCGACCCCTGACTTGTATTGGCCATTTAAAAAAAATAAAAAATGGGTTGGTGAAAATGTGAAATGATATATATTCAGAATTTTAAAATTAAATATAGTTATCACCATTTAGTTAGAACTCTTTACTAGAATACAGCATAAGTTTTTACACAACATGCAACCAAAGGTACAAATAGTTTAAGGTACCTTGAAGTGATTTCCCCCCCCCCTCTTTCCTCCAAAATTCAGCCGACATTTCTATTCAAATGAAATTTCCCTCATTCTGGAAACACTGATAAATGCTATTAGGAACTGTACTCTTCATCCTCAGCTAGGGCTGTACCTGATACCATTAGGCAAGTATTGTACTCAAATGAATTTATAACACCACGTTTTGTAGAATGAAGCTATCTTGCATCATTGGAATTTTGAAGAAAAAATCCCTCATATTCTGTCTCATAATTTTGTTGTACTTTTATACATACGAGTGGCCTTTACACATGTTAGGAGGTATCAATCAAAAAGTGTTTTCTCACATTTGGTAAATTTTTGAGAAACCACGAATATTTTTCTGTAATTGGGATAAGAAAAATTGTTTTTTCAACACTGTTTTTGTGGAGGAAAGAGTCCTTTTAGGGCACAAACTCTTTTACCATGAAATAGCTCTCAACGAGATGAACAAAATTAATGTCAAACTCGCTATTGAAAGAAAAAAAGGAGCAGCTAATTAGTGTTAGTCTAGTCATTTAAAAACTTAAAAATTAACCAAATTTACATTAATAAACTATTTAACCCAAAATAGATCAGTTAAAATTAAATTCTTTATTAAACTAATATGAGTTTCATATTTTATGAGATTTCAACTTTGATATATCAGCCAGGGTTTGACAAAAGTTGTAAAATCTTAGGAGCCTCATACATATTAAATTATACTAATGAAAGAAAAGCTAATTGCCAAGAGATACTTTTTAGTTGCCTGGGTGGCCAGGTTTTGTCTAACCCTGCTGTCAGTCTTAAAGTTTGTCGGCCAATTTTGCCACTTGCTGCCCTCCCCCCAATACACACAAATGTTATGTCCCTGTTTAGGATCTACAAATTCTATGAAAATGCTTATAGCACTTATTTATAATAATAAAATAGTAAAGGAAAAAACATAAATTGTTCAAATTATGCTGCATTTAAAAAGTTTCTAGAATAAAGTTTTTATTCTTTATTGTTTAACAAGAAATGAAAAATTTTTAAAAATGATATAAATACCTTTACAGAAAAAAAAAAAAAAAAATCTTTTATAAAATATACATATAGTAGAAGTCAAAGCCCATTGTGGAGGCAATTACAACGGGTGCTAGAAAAAACATTTGAATGTTGAATTTTTATTATATACCCAAATCAAATTTCATGCTCTTCTGGAAACACACAGAAAATTTTTGCATTCAAACTATTTCGTTTTGTGGAAACAGACCCTGTTGTATCAATGCTTCATGCAGACGGCAAGCATAATAAAAACAATTAAACTGTTATCTGGAAAAATGTTTAAAACGAACTGAAATCGCAATTTATCCTTCAAAGCCTGATGACCGTGACTTCAAAAATGATGTTATTGCCACTCTTGCAGAGCCTAATTTCGTCATGCAAATGATAAGCATTTTTTACTCTTAATAATATAGAGCTAAAAATAGCAAAAAATCGCTTAAAAAGAGAGAACTAGTGGATTTTCAGAGTTTTAAAGTAATGCAGATTGTTTTGTATATTTTTATACTAATGAAAAATATCATTTCATTCGCTTTAGTCGTAATCATGTGATGCGCGAGCGAATATTACGCATATTGAAATAATTTTTGCAAAATCTCAAAATCTAATCAATATTTTTGAAAAATTGGAAGCCTAGAATTTAAGTTGAGTGACAACCTATCATATCACCCAATTTCGTTTCATTCCCTGCAGTCTTTATTTTGTAATGCTGGAACAAAAATTTCAGCATTTTAAAACGATTTTCACAAAATCTCAAAATATTTTAAAAATTTCAACACCTATAAATTAAGATTAGCAACTACCTATCATCTCACCAAATTTCGTATTAGTCGTTATTATGCAATGCTTGAAGAAATATAACCGCGTTTTGAGAGAATTTTGACAAAATCTCAAAATCTAATAAAAATGTTTAAAAAATTGAATACCTATACTTTATGTTGAGCAACAACCTATCATATGACCCAATTTCATATCATTCGCTTTTGTCGTTATTATGTAATGCGTAAACAAAAATTCACTCAGTTTGAAACGATTTTCGCAAAATCCCAAAATCTGATCGATTTGTTTTTTTTAGATGCTTATAGTTTAAGGTGAGTGACCACCTATCATTTCACCAAATACCATTTTTTCACCTTTGCAGTTATTACGCGATGTGCGAACACAAATTTATGCAGTTTGAAACAATTTTTGCAAAATCTCAATCAAGATTTTTTAAAAAAATCGACGCCTATGTTTTAAGTTGAGTGACCACCAATCATAATACCAAAATTCATTTCAATTGCTTTAGTTGTTTTTACATGATGCTCGAACACAAATTTATGTAGTTTGAATCGATTTTTGCAAAATCGGAAAATGTAATCAAGATTTAAAAAAAAATTTGACGCCTATGGTTTGAGTGACCACCTATCATGACACCCAATTTCATATCATTCGCTTCAGTCATTTTAACGTGATGCTTAAACAAAAAAGCGTCACTGACAGAATGACAGACAGACAAACTTTTTTTTAGAGTCGTACTGGATTCTCAGGTGCTTGAAACAGATAGAAATCGCAACATTTTTAAATTTCAAGAAATGTACAGACAAAAGTCTAATTTTATTTATATAGATTTTAGTGCTTATTGATTTTTTAATATCCTTATCTGTTGCTTTAATAGATGTCAAAATTTACAAGTAGAAGATAACAGAGTGTCTGCCTTGTTGTTATGCTGTCATCTTTTGCCATCTGACCATTTTGTTACTTTAAAGTACCTATTGCAGTTTTTATCTGATATTGCACACCACTGCGACAAGAATAAAATGTGTTCTAAAAATCTAGCTGTAATTATGGCTCCGAATATTTTTGTGATGACAAATGATTCAATAAATAAGTCCAGGTAAATTTAATGATTTGTTTAATGCATTTTTCTGATCTAATCAGCCTTTTCTTGCTTTATATTGCTTGCTTGTTTGTGTATTTATATTTTTATTGTTATGTGAATTTTGAATATATGTTCATGCATTGTTATATTTTTTTTAATTCAATCAAAAAGAAAAAGAAAAAAATATTTTAGGGGCTATCTTTATCTAACATAATATATCTTTATCTAACATAATAGGCAATTGCACTTTCTCTTGTAGGTTAATAATCTTAATCCTTTTATGATCATGAAATTATTTGTATGTATGTAAACTGTTCAATTCCCCCTTTATCTAATGTAAAGAAGGATCCAAAGAATTCAGCTGAGGATACCAAGCCAGGGTTCGTACGCCCTCAGGGAAACCTGGAAAACAGGGAAAACTCAGGGAATAGAAAATAGCTCTTAGGGAAATCTCATGGAAAAATGTAATTTTGCTTTAAAAACCTGGAAAATCCAGCTTCAACCCTGGAATTTTAGGAAACTTTACCCCCCTCCCCCCTCTCTCTTCTTTGCTAATGAAGCACTCAGGCAATTGGAAATGGATTATACAAGATTAATCATCTATCACTTAAGACTTCTTAGGACGATTAGCACACTTGATACTCATTTTGTCTCTGCAGATCTCAGCATTTGTGATTGCTCCCTTTTCTCATTTGAGTTGGAGGGCTATTCTTTGTGTTGTGTACTGTGCACAAAGTTAGATTGTGTAATATTATTATCACGTATATACAAACTCTGCTGATATTTGCTAGAATACAATGTAGAATGTGTGTTCCTATAATGTTAAATATTTCATTGTTTATGCATAGGATTGGTGGATTTTACTTAATTCTAAAGAATATGGCAATTATTACCAATAGCCTTGTGTACTGGCAATAGTATAAAAAACATATCTTAAAACTTTCAACCAGTGAAGTGGTCCCAAAAATTCTTTTTTACTTCTGTAAAGCTATTGCATAATTTCTGATATTTTATAAGTGAAATTGAATTTAAAGCCATGTTTGATATAAATGTAATCCATTGATTATACGATAATTGAGGGGGAGTATAATTTTGATTACCATAGTGTTATCATAATTTGATTACCTTAGAATAGGGCATATAAATAAAAAGTATTTAGTCTTTATCTTATGTTTATTTTTTTGTGATAACCTGCAAATTCTTGAAAAATCACCTGGAAAACTCAGGGAATTTCATTTTGAAAAATGAGTATGAACCCTGCAAGCATTTAATCTTGTGAGTCCCTGGGACTTAGAAATTTAAGAAACCAACATGACCCTTGTAATACATGAAAAAACAGATAGTTTCCTTGATGTCTTTTTGAATAGGCACCAATTATCCCTCTCCCATCTTCCTCAACACTATCTCTTTTATGGGGGAAACTTGAACTAATATGAGAGACAAAAAGCAGTAATTTGTTAGGCACATACATGCAGCTAAAGAAATTTTTTAAACATTTAATTTTATTCAAAAAAATTTGATACACATAATATTTTGTTGCATGCATATTTGTTGTATGCAAATACATAGTGTGTTTCATAAGTAATGGGATCAAATTCATAACAAATCATTTATTGAACTATTCGTACAATCACTTAAAAATCTTAATAAAGTACCATCCTGTGTCAATACATTTCTTGAATCAGTGTTTCCAGGCCTTAACCAGGATGTCCTTTAGAGCCTGCATGTTTTCAGTCATGTCCCAATGTTTCCCTTTCAAGACTTCTCTTAAATAAGGGGGGGGGGAAACAAAGTTAGACATTTAAGGACAAGGAGGCTGTGGAACCAATCGTGTTGTGGGTTCTGGCAGGAAACAGTTGACAATGAAGTCCCTGTATCTTGATGCATTGTCGTGATGAAGTTTCCATGTGTCCCAGATCACTTTGGCTGCATGGGATGATCTTTTTCAGTCGTTTGAGCACTTCTAACAAGAGGAGGCTCAGGCGTTGGGACCACCTATTTTGATGAAATGCTTATGGGTTATAGTTGACCCATAGCAAAGTAAAATGGCAAAGAATTAGCCACCAACTCTCCCTTATTTTCGAGAAAATTCCATTTGATGCACTGTTATATAAAATTATTTGGCAAATCGTTTTTGTTCTCCGTGATGTCATGGTTCCACATTCAACCAGAGATCAAGAGGTCCTCAGGTTTGTATCTGACTGAATCCGCTTTGTATTTTCATTCCCCCCCCCCCCCCCCTCAAAAATTCACAAAACAGTTTAAAATGATTATGTAAAAAATATATTTTGACTTATTTTGTAAAACTGGAGTTATAAAGTTCTGTGTTGTGTATATATATATTTGATAATTTATTAATACTTTTAGGACCAGGGAAGAATGATAAATATGGATTTGCTTCTTTCTCTCCATGGACTTTCACCGATATTTTTTATTTGCTCCGGAAATCTGATAATTAACAAAAAACTGATTATTCTGTCATCAAAATTTCTTTATAGAGGGAGGGAAAAATTTTCAATCTTCACCCTTTTCGTAAATGACAATCTTATGAGCATTCCATTATTGAAGTCTCCAATAAGTAATGATTAAAAATAACCCTTATTTTACATATTTATTTTATTAACTGAATTTAGTTATTTAAATTCACTCATAATTTTATGCAAGTTTCAATTGATTTTTAAAGTTACGTTTACTTAAAATCTACATTTAAAATGTGCTTGTGAAATATTTATTAATGAAAATTATAACATGGCTGCTTGTTCAGACTGCCATTTTGTAACACGGTATTTTACTAGTTTAATATAGTTGTTTCAGTTACTACTACAGTATTGTGTATGATCAGTGGCACACCTAGGATTTTAATTTGGGGGGGGGGCTGGGCTACAAATTCTGCTGAACTCGGTTATAGTTATTACTCACTTATAATATTAAAATATTCTGTACCACTGACTTGCCCATAAAACAACATGCGTACAAGCAATGTAACTCTCTATAGTCAAATAATTATCTGAACTTTTCAGTATCGTTGAAACTGAGTTTAACTATGTGTGTTTTGTACACTAACTGTAAGTATTTATTTAAAAAATAACTTTTTTTTTTTGTTGTTGTAAAAAGTATTTTAGAAATAATTTAAAGGCAAATTTTAAAAAGAAAAAATTTAATTCATTAGGGACAATTTTCAATGCTTTTCACTTCAAACTTTCCTCCTTTAAAGAGGCTCGAGCCCCCATAGCCCCCTCTGTGAGTGCACCTATGTGTATGATTATCACTCCATACATAAAGTACTTTGACTAACCTTTTTTTTTAAATTGTGTGTGTGTGTCGCATGTGGAAATCAAGACTAAAAAAGGGAAATTTTCCTAACACATTTGGAAACTAATGTTTGAAATATATAAATTTGCCCCCTACCCCCTTTTTCCCCCTTATGGTGCCATATAAATTTTTGTACTGTGAAAGAATGCTTGTATATTTTAGAAGCTAAACTATTAAACAGATCTATTTTTATTTTTTAACTTGTAGTTTAAAATATTTATATAGTTATTAAAAAAATTTAATGCTCAACCTGTAAAATTCTGTTTCATACCTGCATAAAACTACAAAAGAAAGCATTATAATTTCATGATAAATATTTAAAAGGGATTTATTTTTTATTAATCAATCTCTAAAAGTAATTTAACTTGAAGTAAAACTAAAAATGACTTAATGTAAATTAATATTAAATGATTAAAACAGAAAAAAGGCATTAAACCAATGTTTGGAAAAAAATAACTCATGCGTGTATCATAGGTATATATCTTAATTCTTAATAAATACATAAAAAAGTACACATTTCTTTGTGAAAATAATCTCAAATTATAGGTATATTAATAAATGTGTCATGGTTGAAATTTGCTTCTGCCAGTAGTGCTCACATAAAAAGAATATTTTCACAGTTTACATTTTAAGTAACATTTTTTTTTATGCACATATATGTAAAGATATTTAGTTTTTGTAAATTATAACTCAATTATTAAAAAATATTTTAATGATTTGTGAAACATGTTTGCAACTTATTGTTCTGATGTCATTATATATATATACAGACTTACCAACTTTTATGCTTTACGCGTAAAATTTACGCATTTCGACTGCTGTTTACGCTTTTACGCATACAGCACTTTTTTTTACGCATTTCCGGATATTTTCTTCCTAACTTGTGTTTATTTCTTTAAAACAGAAATTGATATTAAAAAGAAATGTATTAGGTTTTCAATTGAAATGATGTTCTATGTTTGGGCCTTTTTGCCTTTTCAATATGGATGCAAGTGCACATCATCGGCACCATGATCGACATCGCACATCCATGTTGATACAATGCGCATCAAAATATTTTTCTTAGTTGCCACTGAGGCAAAGAAAAAATCTTTTTCCAAATGTGACGCCGAGTATTTCTTAATTGGTTTACCCAGTCATGACGTCATAGAGTAGAGCGAATGGGAGAATCGCTTAGTAGGGAGTATGTCTTTCTCCTGTGACTTGTCCGTCTCACGTGGTGTTCGTTCTTCGTTATCAGCGCGCGCCCGCTTTGCGGTTAAGAGACATTGGTAGACGGTAGTATGAGCATACTTCGATTGATTTTCTGAGGATTATTTTCGATAAATGGCCTGTAATGGCCACTAGAACAGCATAACTTATTAAAAAAAGTTATAGCAAAAAATGGGCATGTATAGTATCATATGTCAAAGGAGCGAAATTTGCTTATTGTAACGTGTGCCGGAGTGATTTCACCTTTTCTCACGGAGAAAAGTATGACATTTCTCGCCACGTGAGTTCGTCAAAACACAGTGAAAATGTGAAACGTGCTAACAGCAGAAAAAGTCTACAAACATATTTCAAAGAGGACGGACAGTCCAGTGGCAGATTAATGCAAGTTTCTCGGGGATGGGGGGGGAGCGGTTAGAAGATTGACATATACATCCATTTTATGGAAGCAATTTAGGATCTTTTACATTAATTTCTTTTTCTCGGGGGGCGGTTGCCCCCCCCTTAATCCGCCCTTGGGACAGTCGGACGTTATTCATGCAGAACTGTTATTTACATCTTTCTTGATCGAACACAATGTTCCTATTTCAGCAGCTGACCATGCTGAATGTGAGAGGGTTTTCAGTATTATTCGGAAAAACAGAATTGAATTCAGTTGCAACTTGTTTAATAAGATTTTGAAAAGCCAACAGCGAAAAATCTTGCTTCCAGAAAACTTTTACTTCTGATTTTCTGAATAAAGGCAAAAAAGCTACTGCTGCTTCTTTGAAGTCAGCACAGTCAAAATGAGTTTTTTCAAGTCAGTTAAGTGATTATAATTAATAAATTGTTACCAGAAGATGGTGTATTAATTGATTTGCCTTTTATTTAACAACTTCATTTTCTTTTATTGTTCTTAGCTTTATTTAATACTTGAACTTAAAACAAATAATTGTGATATAAAATGCATTAAAAATAATACTCGTGCATTCTATAGTGAAAGGTAAAAAATAACGGTCACACGTTGTATAGCAAAAAGTGTCGAAATTTCCGTTCGCGCGCTGTTTTACGCATTTTGATTTTCCCAGGTTGGCAAGTCTGTATATATATATATATATATATATATATATAAATGAAAAACACAGTTAATAACTAAATACATTTCTAGTGCCTGATATCCATATCCAGCAACCAAAGGAGCTTCTGATATCCGGTATCCGGCAAAATCAATATCCGTCGTATACCATTCTATTAATGTCTCTCAATTTTTTTTTTTTTTGCAGTAGCAACTTAGTGCAGCAACATACGTCAGTAATTGAACTTCTAATTAACAACATTCACAAAGTTAGTGCATTGTCTTTGTGTTCTTCTTCTCATTTAGAAGAAGCTGTAGCTTTGAAGTATGAGACAGAAGTCAATCTGTCAATAGATGCTGTTGATTGCAGTCCATCTAAGCGAAAGAAAAAGAGGAGTGGGCCAGTGCAAGGTAAATATCTGATTGATAGCTGTTAATTAGGAGTGAATGCACAATCCTTATTTTATTTTTGCATTATTAATCAGTATTTTTATAAACAAAAAAATCCATGTTTTTTTTTTAAGTCAAAATAATTTTTTTTTATTTTTGTGTTGTAAAATATTCACTGAAAAAAATTTTACTGAACCTGCAATCAGGTAACTTTATTTATGTTTGCTAAAGCATGTGTGATAATATGACCATAGTATCAATGTTATAATGGGCTGCTGTATCATGTAAAAATCTGGAAAATTTAGAGACTAATAGCATTTTTTGCAGGGGGGGGGGGGATCAGGTGTTTAACTAGCAAAGTGTTTAAAATACTTTTCTATTTACTAATGCTTATGAAATGTCTTCTACTAGATGTAGGTATTCTTGAAGTAATTTTTATAAATCTTTTCGTGTTTTTAATGTTCTTATTCTTTTATTTTTATTTACTTAAGATAATTGCTATTTCCCCCCCTATAATTTACCTGATAACCTTCATGAGAGAAAAATAATTGCTTATGTTTAATTGTTAAAGTTGTAAAATTGTTCTTTTATCTTGGCAATTTAAGGCATTTTGTTACAATTTTAAAATGAATTTTCTTCAAAAAATGAAAATTTGGGACATTGTTTTTTAAATTTAGTAATTTTGACAGTAACAAGACTTGCATTTTATAGCTCTGCTGTCTCACATGTTTCTTCTGTACCTGTTATTGCCTATTCATTCTAATTGTCTGTACTGCTATGAAAATTAGTTACTGCTTTTATACAACAAATTGTTTATTTCTTGCTACAAAAATTGAAATGACCTTTAATAGTGGAAATGGTAACGCAATTTGTTGGGAATCACTCTGAATAGAATTAAGATGAAATAACACAGCGTCTATAGCTTTTTAATAGTGGCTCACAATAAGGCTAACTCATACATTATGATTATGGGCAGAAGAAGTACTTTACTGATGGTTTTATTTGTTTCAACAAACAAGGCAGATAATGGGAGGAGGAAGCAATGCGAGGAACAGAAGGAAATTCTCTGTTGTTGCATCTTTGTAAAATATAGTAATATTTTGTTGGAGTGTGTTTTTAAAATCTATGTATTTTTCTTATTTACAACTTTAATAATTTCTTATGAATAACCCATAAGTTACTTGGAGGAGAAGGGGGGGGGGGAGAATATTTTTAATCTCATGTTGGCATACAACATTGATTGTATGCCAACATGAATCTCATGTTGGCATACAACACTGGGCTCTGATTTTAGGTTAAAATTTGGGTCCTTTTTGCAGCCGCTCCATGAAAGTGTAATCGATTAAAAGGGTCTCTTCACAAAAAATACAGTTGATTAAAAGGGCTTTATATGGCTTAGAGGGCTTTTAAATCACAAAAAATAGATATTGAATTTCATAAAAGTAGATATTGAAATTCGCAAAAATGGATACTGAAATTCACAAAAATAGGAAAATATTCCTTGAATGATGCCTGTTAATGTACAGTCGTGTCTTCTGTTTTATAAAATATAAAAATAGGAAATAGTCTTTTTTTCCCCCTTTAACTGTAGTTATGTTACAATGATTGTTAATGATTCTACTTGTGTTATAATGATTATTATAAATATATAATATTAGTTGCACCAATACATTTACCAAGTTATCTTATAAATATTTTTTCACTTTAATTTCAGATTTGTTTACTGGTATAAGGAAATTAGTTGGACAGAATTCTATATCACCTAATAGATCCAAGCAGAATGAATGCAGCACTGATGAAAGGTGTGCATCCAAACGTAAAGCTGACCCTGAAATGCTACCCTCAATGTCCCCCCTTAAAAAGTATGCCATGGTGCAACTTTTGCATCATTGCTTTTTTAAAAATGCATGTTTTGTATCTTAACAGAGTTCATTCAGCGAATAGTATAAAATGCATCTTTTTTTTTTTTTTCAAATAAAAGTTAATTACGGTTAAGTGAAATGAGCTTAAGACAATTATAATTTTTTTATTAAACAAGTCCTTTAATGCAATTTTTGGTGTTAATATTGTATGCAATAGATAATTAAGATTATTTTCTAGTAGGAAAGTCTGAAATGAACTCTGATTTTAATTATTGTATGACATTTTATAATACATCTCATGTACTGCAATTTACATAAAAGATAAATTGCACAAGCTTGTAGTATTTCACAGTCCAAGTCTCACAAAGGATCTCCCCCCCCTTTTTTTTTTTTTAAATTTGATACTGCAGCTATGAGTTATGTCTACATCATAACAATATAGTCAAGAATTTTATAAAAATTCTAGAGAAATGAGGAAATTTTGTTTTAGAAATAGTAGCAACTTTGTCTCCCTGGAGCAGAGTTGTCTGATGTACATCTTGCAAGTCCCAATCTGGCTCACCAAAGGTTTTAACAAGACCAGCCTGCTGCAGTTTGGGGATTTTTAATTTTTGCTTAGGTGCAGGGTCAACTAATATAAAACAACTAATTAGTTAGAAGCAAGAAAAAAACTTCTACGGATACATTAATAGATTCCATCTCGCATTCCTAAACAAAAAATCCCTATACCATCTTCATACTTAAAAAAATAAAATCCATTAAATGGAATCCCCTAAATTGGATTGTGTATTACATCTTTTGATCTTAACTGCCAAAGCGTGAAGGTTCCATGTTCGGGACCAAATCGTGCAGCTGTCGATCTAATGGTCTGGAGTTTTATCGGTTTTCTCCAGATGCAACATGAATACGTGGTAGAACCCTTTAGAAAGTCCCCCGACCAAGGCACCCCCCATCCTTGCATATACCCCTAGTGCAGGTTTGCTTTAATACACACAACAGTAATTTGATCTTAACTTTTTTCCCCCCACTAGGTTTAATGATTCGTTTAGATTCTTTCTACTGATATAATTCTGTTTTTTTCATTCTTTTTAACATATTGGTCTGCTCAAAGAGGGGGGGGCAGTAAACGCCGCTATGACCCACCCCTTGGATCCGTGCCTGTGTAGATGCAGATATAGGAATAGATTTATATACAGGATCAAGCCCCCCCCTCCTTGAAAATAAATAAATCAAGCCTTCTAATATTCTGCCCAGTTATGTGTACTTTATGTAAGTGCATGATCAAATCATCCATTCCCAAATGTATATGGATGCAGATGCTGTAAAAGCATCATGGTTAAATTAGGGATGTCATTTATTCACCTATTTTCTTATTAGATAGACTTATGATGGCACAAGGACCTAAAATTTTTTATTTTCCTCTTGTCTAACTTTGTGATGATCAAAACTCTGCCAGTAGCAGCTCTTATTTTCATCCAGTGTTAAGCTTGCAATAGGTATATTAAATCAGGGTGTCGACAGATCATGGAAATCAGAGAAAAGTCAGGGTACTTTATCCATCGGGGGGAAACATCATTGAATTTCGTAAAAATATCCAAAAATTGGGGAACTTTCGTTTTCACCTAATCAAAGAGATCATTTTTAGTTGTGGATCAGCGTCCAACTCACAAGTCATAATGTCGTTCTGGGTCATACAATACTCAAGTGATGCAGACACATTACGAATCCAAGACTCAAGTGATGTAGGCACTATATGAGTCCAAAACCGCAGGTATTCGGACTTGTACTAAGATACGGATCATACAAAAAACCAGGCACAAGACCCATCTATAAACATAGGCATAACTTACCAAGGGCAAGAGGAAGCAATTGCCCCTCTGAAATTCAAGAAAATTCAGATATAACCCATTTGAAAATGGTATTTTCTACAAAAGGAAACATTCCCCCCCATGCGACCTTAGACATGTGAATCAGTCAGATATATGAATGCGAATATGAAACACTCTTTTTGGGTCAAAACTTCTGCATCTGGCCAATCCAGTAACGAATTATATTGAAAAGTAACGATTCATTACCCCTAGTGGTCGATCTGCTATTGCCCTTTATACCAAGAGTGTGGAATTTTGTAGTCATTGTGACCCTTGTCCCCGTATTCCACTCTGGAGTTTTCTACAGTCACAGTAATTTTGATCATTGTCAGGTATACGACAATCAGGGAACTTTGTTTCTTAGTTTCTGTAGCCACCCTGTAAATGTTTGGTATTAAAAATGATCATTTTTGTGAATGGATTGCAGTAATGTTGCCGTCTTTCTGTTACAAATGAGTTTTAAAAGCTGCATATGTTGTACAAAATAGCATGACAGGGTTTCTACAGACCTGGAAAGTCTGGGATTTGTGAAAAAAGTTGGGGAAATTTGAAGAAATTGAAGAAAGATCAGGGAAATGCAAGAATATTTGAATTTTGTGGCAAAATCAAGAAAATACTCCCTGTTTGAACTGAATTGTAGAAATTGTTTTATTTTCATTTTCTTATTTAATCTTATAAATAATTTTTTAATGTGTCTTTTATTAACATATCTTGTTCAGTTGAAATATTCTTAATTTTATCCTAAATTATTATCAAACATGGTTTTTGTTAGAATCCAGTGATGTCAAATAGAATTTTTGTGTATATTGATTTTATTATTATTATTTGTAAAAAAAGGGATAAAAGTTATTAATTGAAGGATGTAATATTAAAAATACAAACACAAAATTCAGGAAAGCACGCAAGATAAAAAGTCAGGGAAGTGCATGATAGATGTCAGGGAAGCAAAAGCTGTGAAATCTGTAGAAACCCTGCATGAGTTCTTTTAAGGAAGAAGTAATGTTAAGATTCTGTTACGCTTCTGGTGTAAATAGAGTAAGCTCTTCATTTTCTATTCTCATAGTATGCAGCTGTCTTAAATATACTCAACAGGGTTCAATGCAGACGAAAATTGGGCATTTTAATCTATTTTATCTATTGTTTTAACAAAAAAGTTATGTTTATTAAAAATTAGTATGAAAATCCACAAAAATAAATGTTGAAAATCACAGAATTAAGTATTGAAATAAAAAAAAAATAAGCAATTTTTACTTAAATCCAAGAGAAAATTTCTTCATCGATCCCTGCTCTATGTAAAATGTATGTTATTGTATGATTATGTGATTTTTATTTATTTATTTTTATAGACATGCTACAGCAGCTTGTGTCTTGCATGGTGATACTCCTACTTTCACTCCAAACAGTAAAAGTATGTAACAAAAGTACCTGTATAATTTAATATTAACAGTTAACTTTAATAAATACATGTCTAAGTTTACAATTTTTGCTATTATTTAGAAACTCGAAGCATTTTTGGCATGAAAGAAAAAAGTGGCAAAGCACATTCTCGAAGAAAATCATTTGGACTGCTCAGAAAAAGAGAAAAGGGGTAAGACTTCATTTTATACATCGTTAACAAGTAATTAATGTTAAGATTTTTAAATCAATAAATTTTTTCCTTAATTTTAAGGATATATATTTGTCCTTAAATTTAAAAAGTTTATTATGACTGCTGTGTATTATAAATATACGTATGGCATATAAGTTTGCAGAAAAATCTGTGTTAACGAATGGCATTTCTCAAAGGGCACCACACCTTGCACCTCATAGTGCTGATGCACCTCTCTCTCTCTCTCAAGTATTGATCTAATCATACAGTACTATTAATTTGATAAAAATATAAATTACATTAAATTAGAGTGGGAGAAATTGCCGAATTAAATAAATTAGAGAGGATTAAGTGACAAGGAAGGCAGTAAAAGGGCCCTTTATATTCTATTGTATAACTATTACATAATCCCAAAAATGTTCCTTCCCAAGTATATAGGAGCTCCTGAAAAAAATGTTAGACCTAGAGCCCCACCAAATATCTTAATCAGGCCTGCATTCATTAAAATATTGTTTAAAATAATACCACTTACTGGATTCTAAAAGACCTTACATTTTCTATAAATAATCAAAATGACTAATTATGCAAGGATGTGAAAATTTGGCTCTGGTGACTTATAAAAATCACGCAAATTTAAAATTAAGGACTAACAATTTGCATGATTATAAAATGTCTAAGCTGTTAAAGAAAGGCATCTAGTGGAAAATAAGTCTGAAAATAAGAAGTTTAAAAACCATCATATGTGAACTTCTTGCCACTTTAAAACTTTCTATACTGGTATAGCATTGCAACTTTGGAAGCATATTAACCCTTTGAGGCGCAACCCTTTCCCAATGCTGGAAAAAAGGGCAGCTGTGCCCAGCACAGCCAGCTGCGTCAAAAAAAAAGGGTCTCTAGATCTGTGGCACGCGATGAACGTTTCGATCGTCCACGCTCTTGCTGGTCGTTAAGTCGAGCGATGGCAACGGCTGCCCCTTTTTTCAGCATTGGGCAATCTATCCAGCTGTTCTTTGCATTCTTCCATTTTTCAGCAGATGTCAGTGCTGTTAAAAAGAATCGTGACCATTTTTTTAACAGGAAATGACGTGCTAAAAAGTAAAGGATTCTTATGGAGCTATATCACCCGCAACTATTTTTATAGAAATCCAATCTATTCTTCGTGACTGGCAGCAGTCAAAACGTCAGAGTTGGGTGTTCCCAGAGCGGGATCACTGCGCCTTAAAGGGTTGCCCCCAAAAAAGTGTGACAGTGAGGAGGGTGTCCACTGACGACTAAAAAGGCGACTTTTGCCACTAATTTAAAGGTTAGGCAACTTTTTTGATCAAAAAATGTCATTTTCATACTATTTTCAAGTTTTTGGCTACTTCTACCTTTCTGCAGTCGACTTATTTGAAAATCGGATTTCGGTTTTTGTCAACTCCCTTTTCTTTTCAAAGTTGCTCTAGTGGTCATTCATCAAACATTCTAATATATTTTTTAATTGTGCTATAAAAATAAGTGTACTCTATGCTCTGTTATATAACACATGAAGTTTTTTAATTTATCATTACATTAATTCCTTCTTAAATGAAGCTATATGACATATGTCTATTCAGGGTTCCTTAAAAAGGACTTATTAAAATAATAATAATAAGGCACCCTTAAAATGGCCTTATTTTTACCCTAAAACCCTTAAAATGTTTTAAAAACCTTGTCATTTTTGTAAGTCATATTAGGCATATTTATCTGGATTTCCGTTCTTGCAGGATTAACACTTGGAAAAAAAAAAATTAAATAAAATGGGTGAGATTCTCCCCCTTTAGCTTCAAAATGAAGTGGGTTTTTTAAAATCTGAGTGAGAATTTGAGAATTTTTATTTTCAAAAATTTATTTATTTCTCACAATTTGCAAGCAAAATTAATATCATTACAAAAATATAGTGCAACTAAGATTATAAATATCAAAATTAACAATATACAAATAAATTTGATAACAATACAATTTAATATCTTTTGATTCTTTACCCCATCAAAATCGAACAACTTAGCATGCGGGAAAATCCCACAAGTGTCAATTTTTTTAGTGGGATTTAGTGTGGTATTGCGGGAATTGTGCAATCCTGCGGTTTAATGCGAACTCTGGTCTTGGTATTCAGCAATTGAATCATTACTTCTTAAGTGCTTTGAAGGTAGTATTCTTTTTTGATTTACTACTGAGATGAAAAAAGCTATTGGTTTTATTTATATTTTTAATACTATACAAAAAGAAATTAGAAATTAAAATGGTTTAGTGTATAAATGATTTATTATGAGTTATAATGGTTTATTGTATATATACTGTCCAAAATCATGCAAAAATGCTACTATATTGGCAACTAAAATTAAGAAAATGGCTACTAAACTGGCAACTTTTTTTATGTCTTTGAAGCTACTAATGATATTATTTTTTGCCTCCTGACATGGGTGGACACCCTGCAGTAAGTAAAAAGTCTTGTTTAGAGACGATAAAAAGGTATAGAACACAGAATAAATTAAGCGAGCATCTGACCCTGTCCACCAGGAGAAACAACTATTTATACATTTCAACTAATAACCTGATGAGAACAAGTAACAGGGTTCGTACGCCTCAGGGAAAACCTGGAAAACTCAGGGAATTTTTTTTTATAACTAATTATCTCAGTGAAAACTCAGGGAAAAGGTACTTATTTGTATTACTAGTAATATTTTATTGCTTATTTTCTTTCCAGTTCTAGTTAAGTTTCACCATGCTGTACTAGGAACATTTTATTCAATATTTTTAGTAATATCTGTTTATGAATATGTAACTAGTTCAAAGTATTAAGTACATAAATGTTAATTAGTTATTTGGAATACTGATCATTACCTTTTATTTATGCTTGCAATAAACCTGGAAATTTGTAGGAATGTGTCTGGAAAACTCGGGGATTTTAATTTCAATAAATGAGTATGAACCCTGAGTAAGCACATACACTAAGAGCAAAAACTGATAATTTCAATTCTTACTTTTAGAGCTGTAACTAATTTTATGCAGAGCTTTGAAAAGTTCTCTTTTGCTGGGAAGACTTAGCTATGGACATTACTAGGAAAGTTCATGTGCCAAAATAAAATGTGCATTGCAATTTATAATAAGGAAATTTTATCTGATATATAATCTGAGCATTTGCATGTTTGAAAAAAATAAATTGGATTTAGAATGTTCTAGAATTAAAGCTGATTTGAATTGGAGAATTTCATGACAAGAGTGAATTATACGAAGTAAATACATCTCACAAGTAAAGCTGTGAAATTAATAAAGCATGATTTAATTTTAAGTACTAATGAATGTTTTAAAAGAAATTTTTAAAGATAACAGAACTGTAATAAGTGCTAAAAATGTTTTTAGGGCTAACAATCTGGATGATCTTTTCAAAAATATATTCAGTAAAAAAATGTTATTTGCTGAATTTCTCTTGAAATAAGTTCATCGAAATATTTAATTGTTTATGTAAAGCTAAACATTTCATAAAAGAAGTATTAGAATTCATGAATGGGGAAGGATGAAATAAGTCAAATGTACATTTATGAATAATACATGTTATCTAAGTTAATTTATTTTTTGTGTGAATTGAGCTGTATGAAAAGTAAAATAATATAAAATTAAGATGTTTTAAAGTGCATTTTCTTTTTAATTATAATTTTAAAATTTTAATTTACAGACACAAATCTTCAAAATCTACTTCGTTGGTGGAAACTAATCTTAGTGTCAACACTCCTGATCCATTTGAAGAAAAGTTGGCTGTATTAGTGTCAAAGCAGGTAATAATATTATTTCTTAAATTTTAGCTGTTTTTATTTATTTGCAGGAGAGGACAGCTCATGTCACTGAATGTGACATTTAGAGCTACATATTTCCTTCCCGGAGTTTCCCACCACAATTTTGATCCTCATCAGAAGGTGGGGGACTTCTGAAAATTGGCATCCCTCAGAAACTTTTTTTCCCTATGTCCGGGGTGTGGCCACATCGGCCATAAGCCCTCTGGCAGCCCAATAAGAACTAGCCTTGGAAACAAAGTTGTCAGCAGAAGAGTTCTAGTAAGAAAGCGCCGGGCAGCTTGTCAAGTGATTAAAATCCATAACAGTTTGAGAAGGACACGGAACACATATAGGGCTGTCCACAGCACCAATCCGGCATAGGTGTTTTTGCAAAAAGTCATGGTGAGAAAATTAGTGGTGAAGACCAAGCGAGGGAGGTTCATGGGAAGAGAAGAACTCCATACTTTACCTGCCACGGCTTCAACGTAATTATTTTGCAGGGTCCATCGAGAATGGCTCGCCTTAAGTCCTCGATTTCAGCATCAAAGTTAGTGGCATTCGTGCCTAGAGGATAAAATTCACTGAAGAATCCTTTACAATAGAAACCAGCCCCAGTTGCATTCTCAGCTGCAGGATCATCAGTATAAATATGGAGCTAATCGACACTTGGATAGTTTGCAGTGATGGTCTCCAGTGAGTAGGCACGGCATCACTTTTCTTCTTGGAGGTACTGATTGTGAGGTAAAAAGTAGGGACCTTACAATCAGGAGGGGACCCATTAGTAAACAGATGACAAGAACTGCTAGTCAAGTCATAATCTACCATTAGCTTCTCAGCTTTAGACAGAAAGGTCAAGTGAGTTTTCAGTCTTAAGCTAGGAGGGATATACATCTGCCTGTGGTGTAAGGCAAGCCCTTTACATTTTACAAGGAGCCTCAGAAGTTGTCTCTCTCTTCCTTAACCTCAAAGGCTCAATGTTAGTTTGAGTCTCCATAGCAATGGAAGGGGTAGAGCCAGCTCCACCAGTTATTAGTTCTAGCCAGAAACTACTAGCGACTACCGAGAGAACTTTCGGAACTATGGATTTAACGTGCACGTACATTGCATGTACACGATGGTCTTTAGTGGTTCATCTGTATTGAATCGGCAACCTTCTGGTTACGAGTCCAATGCCTTAATTACTGGGCTACCATGGTCCAGCTGTTTTTATAGTATTTGTTTCGACAACTAACTCTTAGCTTTTAAATTTTTATTTTATAAATAACTTTTTAAACATTAGCTTTTATGCTTTTTATAAGCACTATTTGGTATTTACCAGGGTGTCTACCATCATGCAAAGATCACGAAAGTCACGGAAAAGTCAAGAATTAGAAAAATGGTCACGAAAGTCAAGAAAAGGTCAAGAAATGAAGCACTAGGTCACGATTAGCGACTCAACTCCCTTTTTCCGTTTCATTCAAATTCTTAGTTGACGATTTTCATAACTAAATTTTCTAAACTTTTGTGCACCATTTTTACAATTTTGCTAATAAACGTACAGTTTACCACATAATTCTGTCGATCTTTGTTGTAGAGATATTTAATTTTGAAATCAGGGCTTATTCGCTGATCACCCTGTATATTAATAGTGTTAAATTAAAAAGTATAATTTTTCTTCATTCTATCAGTATGATGCTGGGGTGCAGAAACTGTTTTTACTCTCAACATTTCCCTCAATCCATATGCAAATTTCCCCAAAATTTTGATGTTTATAGACTTGCATAAGTTCTGTATTACCATAAGTGTAAAAATATTTGCAATGTACAAGCTACATACATATTTACTAAATAGCAAGTGGTCCAAGTTGAATGTATTTTTGATATTAGTGTTTCGTATTTGTCATGGTCAAGAAAAGGTCAAGAAATCAAGCTTACTTTATATGGTAGACACCCTGTTTACCTAGCAGCTAATTAATATGTGGCACTGAAGTATACAAGTACATTTAAGTAATAAATTATCTGTAAAAATTATTAATATTAACATCTCATTTACCAAAAGACAATCAAATTAGTCCAAATCTGGTTAACAATTAGTTTAAATTAATTATGCAACTTTGTTCTGTGTTTACAGAAAAAATTCCTTGTGTTTGAAACAACAATCAGATATCTTTAAAGAAAGATGACCAGGGACTTTACAGGATTTTGAATGTAAATGTTTATTGTTAGAGTGGAAAAAGAGACTTCCTTTCGTAATTTCTAAACAACCCCTGATGTACCATCATTCGATATAGTTTTTTTCCCTTCGAGAGTCATTGAAAAGTTGTTTAAGTCAGCGTTATATTCATTTTCATATCTCTGACACTTTTAAGGATATAAACCTGAAATTTTGTATGTCACCTCATTAGTGTATGGGGCCACATTTTACTAATTGAGAATTTTTTTGTATGGGAGCTCGTATACAAATTTAAAAGTGTAACTTTTTTGAAAATGAACGAGAGGAATATTTTTTTTATCATAGTATTTTTTCCTACCTTAACTTTGAACATTTTTTTCAATTTACTTTACTTACTTATATCTAATTGATAAGAATTAAATCTCATTACTGCCATTTTGGGACACCCTGTTTTGATTTTAATAATCTTTTCTGCCAAATCCTTAAAGGAATTTTCAATCGTCCCATATCCCTGCAACACCAAGAAGAGCAAGCGTTGCCTTATTTAGACTTATCATGGGTTATGACTGTCTCCCTAAGTATGTTTTTAGATTTGGCATCCTCAAAAAGTCCACACTGCTTTATTTGTGGAGAGGATGTAATCCTGGATGCACAACACCTATTAACGTGCATTCCACTATCAATTAACTGTATACCTGGCAGGTACCGGGAAGCCAGGGAACTAATGAGGACAATAAAATAAAGGCCTAATTGACTTATTTCATTTTTACAGTTGACTTTTGTTTTCTCCAGGTTGGCATGTAATGTTGACTTTTGTTTTCTCAGGGTGGCATGTAATGGTGTATAGATGCATGTCTAAGTGCTTTTGCTTTATATATATACAAAGATCATTGGCATAAGTATTAAATTCCCTCAACTGAAACATTTTATTTAATTTTTCAGGAGCCTGTTAAAGATCAAGAGTCATTCTTTGTCAGTTCTTCCCCATTACTTTCACCACTGGATATTGAAAATCTGTTTTCGAAAACTAGTTTTATAAAAAAATCTGCATCAGAATGTTATTTGTCTGGCCAGAATCATGCATTGAAAACTAAAGAACTGTTGTCTGCTACCTCAGAGGGATGTCTTCCCCATCCAATCAATAACCTTGCACCATACAATTTAAGATCAAGAAATTCTAATGATAAAAAAGTTCTGAAACGGAAATCGGATGGGATCAACAACAAAGTAGTGTCCTTTGATTCATTGGCTAATTCCAAAGAAACTGCTGAATTAAGGTATTCACCTACAATCGGTGTAAAAAGTCTCAAAAGCAGTCCTCCACCTAAAAGACGATCACCTAGAGAGAAAGCTTCAAATTTGTTGGATGCAAAATCACTGTGCAATGTTACAGATAACAATATTTTGAAGTCATTGGTTTTGACTGATACCTTAAAAGTGCCTTCTATTTCTGTTGAGGAATTCAGTACTCATAAAAAAATTGCTGAAAGCTTAAATGATATAAATGCTTCACTAAATATGAAAAATAAATGCGTGAGTGATGTAAATCTCAATAGAAGTGGTATTAAGGATGTAAATGATGGTGTACTAAGTACTGCGATAAAACAATCTGATGTGATGTCTTCGACTGTATCTTCTCTTCCAGTTGAAGAAAAAGTAAAAAGGAAATGTTCTATTAAGAGGCAAGAAGCATTCATTGTAAAACCAAGAAATTCTAGAAAAAATTCTCATAGTCAATTAAAAAGGGCTGACTCGATAAAAATTTCAAGGTCAAAACTTAGCCATATTAACACTCACAATAATGTTGATAGCAAAATAAGCAAAAAACCTGATACCAACTCTACTTCAAACAGCAATAATATTAACACCAAGTCTGCTAATGATTCTAAATGCAACCAAAAATCAGGAATCAATATGCCTCAAAAAATAGCTTTGGATATTTCCAAGAGTGAGAATGTTGTGACTACAAATGTTTCAAAATGTTCTGAAAAATCTGATTTGAACCCTACTAAGAAATCTGCATTAAGTGTCGCTGCAAATGGAAAGGCTGCACCTACTGACGCTTCGGATAAAAGGCGCTTTAAAAGAAGTATCAGAAATGGTTCAATTGTTAGAGGTAGACCAAATACAGTAAGAACTGGATTGCGATCTGATATTTGCAGCCGTTATAATGGTGATTCGATGTCTTTGCAACCTAAACATCAGGCTGCTATGTCTACATCTTCAGTTGATAATGATTTATTCATAAATGTAGTCAAAGATTGTGAAAAGAAGGATCATGATACATCTTTAACAGCTCAGCTTCAAAACATTACTTTATGTTCTCCAAAAGAGGGAATTTCTAAAACAAGCGCAGAATCTAATAAAGAAATCTTGGGCTGCATGTTTGAAGCAGCAATTTCTGATACACTTGAAACAAAAACTGTTACTAATATTCAAACAATTACTGTTACAGATATTGCAAAAAAAGAAATTATAACTGATTGTACAGATACAAATTCTCTTTATTTTAAAGAATCAAAACCTGTTAAAGACTTGAGAGTGGCACCGAAAAGAAAATCTAGAGAAAGAATATGCAGTAATTCTGACAGTAAAATACACCATATAAAGAAGAAGCCTTCAAAAGTTTCAAGAATTAATTCTTTTCCCGAACCTTCTGCAAAAACAAAACCCAGAAAAGGGCGTAAATTAAGAGCTGTGAAAAGTTCAAGTCCTAGAAAACCACTGAAAAAGGAGGCTACAACTTCGAAAGCTGAAAAAGAAAATCTATGTTTCAAAGAATCTGAAAACCAGTCGCATCTTAGCATTGCAACTCCTACAAAGAATGCCCTTTCGCCTGAAACTTGGGTCAGCGGAAGAAAATTTTTTGATTCTGAAAATGCCAGTCAAGAAGACATCAACAATAAACGCGAGAGTATTGCTATGATATTAAAGAATAAATCTGGCCATGTCCGTGCCACAGCATCTATTTATGATTGCCAAACTCGAACGGTGTCAAATTCTACTCCTAGTGGAATGTTTTATGATTCCCAGCTAAGTAGCAGGCAAAGTAGTCAAACGAAAAATGTATCTGTCAGAAGCAACAGATCTACGAGAAGAAATTCGCCTTTACCACCACCACCAAAGTTTGTCATCCCGGACTCTCCTTTGATTTCTAGCTATCCATTGAAAGAATTAACCAACATAAGCGATTATGAAGATACGCCTTTCACCCCTTCTCCAGCTAAAAACATACCAATGAAAGAGGATGGTTCTTCGAAGAAGAAAAACAGCAAATGCACTCTAAAGCCGAAATTGAATTCCTATTCTGGCCATACCCCATACAAACTTCCTGCTAATCGAAGTAAAGTACTTCGATCTGAGAGCTCACCCTTGCTGCCTAAAGTTAGAATAGCAAGAAATTCACAGGAATTGTCTACAAAGCACAAAGATTGTTCCCCATCTACAAATGAAAACTGTTTTGCTTCTCCACTGTTCAAAACCAGAAGTGCTTTAAGTGTTGATAAACTAAGATCTGATCAGATGCTGGATGAATGGAAATGTGAAATGTAATTTTGAAATTTAGGAAAATTATAATTTTTGGTGATTGTTTAATTTCTTTTTTAAATTTTAGTTTTCTATTTTATTGAGTGTTTCCTGTCTGGGTGTATGTGATGTTTGTGCATAATCTTTTTTTTTTTTTTTTTTTTTTTTTTTGCATTCTTCTCTGTGTCATTTCTATCTACAAATTTTCAAAGTTTCCATGTGGGACATGCTCTTTGATATTTTCTTTTTGCAACTAGGAAAGATTTCAAAATGAATAACAATTAAGTTGCGTAAGAAATATTTATAAATATAGTTTATAAATTAAATATTTATTACACAGGAATAGTCTTAATTTCCTTAAATTATTATGACTTCAATCAATTAGTACTGACTATTAGTTGATACTAAAAGTACATTTTTAACAAAACAAATAAGGATGTATCTTTAGAATGAATCACTGGGGACTTTGAGATGTAGATGATTAATGATTTTCTTTTAAGGGTAGTTTATTGGTTTCATTTTGATGCTTCATTGGTTGTCTTGGATAAATTATATGATTTAGCTGTCTAATTGTAATATACAGTATTTATCAGTCCTTTGAGTTCTAGTAACTGTTATTAATTGGAATAGTTTTAAAATCAGCTTAATGGAGTTTTTACCCCTGAAATTGTTACTTTTAAAGATATTTGAATTTGAAGGAAACTTGTGACATTCAAAAAATGCTTATACTCATGTGTGTAATGTTTTTTCCCCCATATGTAAATAAAATCTTATATATAAATTTACCAGTTTTACAAGTAATATGTTAAACTTTTTAAATTTTACTGTACTTGTTAAAAATGTCAACAGTGAGATTTTAACAATAGTATGTTATGCCAAACTTGTTCAAGTTTCTTGGTACTAAAATGAATGGAAATTATACTATGGAAAACAATATATTTTTTATTAGCAATACAAAACCTGCCGATGACAATTTTTGGAAAAAGTAAGATCATCACGTGTGTGAATATTTAACTTAAAAATGCTGTTAATTGTGGGAAATTTTAAATTAATTTTAAAAATTACATAATAATTGAAAATGTAATTTCCAGATTTTGAATCTTGGCATTTCCACTTAAAAAAGGAATAAGGAATGTTTTGTTTGCCTAGATAATGCTCTAAATTTCAGGTTTTCTAAACTTGTCTAATTTTGCTCATTTTTTGCCCCTTTCTTTTTTTTTTCTGTTTATGATTGTAAGTTTATTTTAAAATGGGTGTATGTAGTTTTATCCCTCCTTCTACATCTTTTACAAAATAATTTTATTAATAAAAAATCGCCACAAAATACAATGCTTTCTCAGTAATTTGAGCTTAGATACTCTAATTTGGACTGAAAAGGAAATAGTATATGAAGAGAGATTTAGAAGGTCAGGTGGCAGAAAACATTACATGTGAAAAACCACGGCTGCAAATGGAATTTTTTTTCTTACTTTAAACTACATTTCTTTAACCGATTAACTTTGACATAGGTTTTGCCCCCGGCATGGGTAACTTTCATACTTATCTTTACTTTTTATTCTTTAAACCTTTAATTTTACTCCTCAAAAATTAAATTCACTCCTCCAAAACAAATCAAGGAATATTTTCACTCCTTGACAAAATTTCTAGCGATATCTCTGGAGTGCATTTTTTTTGAAATCCCCCTTGCAACAATTGGTTTGAACAATTACTGAGAAAGCACTGTATAATAAACTTAAAATTTGAATAATTATGTATGATATTCTGTTAAAGAAATTGCCTGAAAATAACTACAATAATTCTGTGGTTGGAAATCGAATTTTTCCTAAACAGATAATATGCAATGCAGCATGCTTAATCTTTGATCCGCGGTTGTTTCTCCAGAAAAATACAGCATTTTTAATAGGTTTAGTATTTTGTACTACTTTTAATAATTGGATCTGAGTGTTTGTTTTATATTGTGATAGTTTTATCAGTATTGATTTGAAATTCAGAGCTTTTAAATGCACACATAAAGGCAAGCAGTGAATTTAGTTTTGAAATTTTTTGTTAACTGGTCAGGGAAGAAGATCAGTTACTTTTGGTATTTGTACTGTTGACACAGAATTTAGTTGTGTTTTAGACACCATACGTGCAGTGTTGTAAGAAAAAAAAGTGGGGGGACGCTCATTTTTGACGAAATTCAACCTAAACATATCGGATTCATTAAATGTAATTATTCCTTAAACAACCAATAAAACTAATTTACCCTCATTTGTTGATTAATTAATTAAAATGAACTCATTGATTACTTGTTAATAATCTAAGTCTTTGATAAACCGTGTAAGCTACTTAATTTGTTGTTGTGAACATGTAATCGGATTTCTGTGCTTGGCTCGAAGCCCTCTTATAAATCCTCGTCGGAAGAACAGCACAGAAGGGGGGGCTCCGTTGGCGGTCTTTCTAAGGGGTCCTAACTCGTATTTACGCAAAGTTTCGGAGAGAACCACGGAAAACTCCTATCGGTTAGGACGACGGATGCGCAATGGGACCCGAACCCGGGATCTTCACACTTCGCCCGTCTACCATTTCCAGTAACTTAGCCACTGTGTCATGGTGAGGCAACAATCCAATGTCAAAGTGACAGATTTTCTTTTGGATTGGTACGCGACTATTCGCTACACCGATTTTTGTCACTTTTTCGGCCATTCGGAAAGGCATTTTTTTCCAAGAGTGCGTTACGAAATATTATAATCTGTTCTAGTCTTATTGATATGTTTTCACTACTGAAGTGTTTAAGAAACCCTTACAATTCCATTTGTAAAGTCTATTCAAAATGTCAAAAGTTTCCTTTAGACTTTTATACCGATGCACTTTCTCACGCGAACAAAATGAAACTTTTAATTTCTTAACAGAATTTAAAAAAAAAAAATCTTTTAAATGAGCGTCCCCCTGAGAATAAAAAGTGGGGGGGACGTATGGGCTGAAGTGAAAAAGTAGGGGGACGGCATCCCTCCGCGTTCCCCTTCGACTACACCACTGCATGTGTGTCAGGACATAATGCAGTGTGTTATTCCCCTATGTGCGACTTGCAAACACTCTTCACTTCGAGAATAGTTTCATTAGAAAGCAGACACACTTTGTGTGACTTTAGGCCTGAAAACAGACTATCTAGATTTGATAGATAATGTTGAATGAGTGAATGTATGTAATTGAAAGCTACTTATACAGTGGAAGACCCGAAATCCACACAGCTTGGTTCCAGGCCTTGTGCAGATTTTAGAATTTTGCGGCATAATAGGAAATTTATTCTATTTCCACCCCCCCATCAGATAATAATTAAAAAAATACAATACAATAGAGATCAAGGGAAACAAATCATGTTACTTATAATTAGAATAATGATATAAAAATACAGAGGATTAATGCAATATAAAAAAATTATGAGATTATAGTACAACTTATTTAACCCATTTGTGCCTGGATATTTTTGCGACTTTCTTCGATTTTTACTGATAACTACAATAATAGATAAATTTCTGATGTCAACTTCTTGAACAAGGGATGATTTCTTTTAAAATCATTATGCATAAAAATTGAAATATCAACATCCTACTGGGTCATGTTAAAATATTTTGTAGAGTTGAGGATTAATACTCATGAATAAAGGCTAGGAAAAATAAATAACGTTTTCGACTAATAGTGAAAATGCCGTCCCAAAAAAGGGACACTAGGCATAAATGAGTTAAACATGTATATTCAATAGGTTAGGACTTTGGGATGTTCTAATTATAGTTTTTATTTTTTTTAAATCATTATTTTCTGTTCGTAACACAGCTGTGTTGCTCTACAAATCTGAGATATTTCTTTCTCACAGCATAACCTTCATTAAATAGTAATTTATCAACTTTTTGATCATCCTCACTTGTTACTGTGTCGGAGTCTGTATCATGTGATCATAATTCAGTGTCAATTATGCCACTGTCAGTCATTTGAAAGTTATCAATGTTAAGATTAGAGATCACAGACTCTTAAAATATTTTTTTTTTCAAGTGGGAATAGCTTATTTAGTTTTACTTTGTGGTTATACTGTAGTTTTCTAAACTGGCAGCTGGCAGGGCAGATTTCATTGTTTACATTGAACAGACAGTGCGGATTTTGGGTCTTCTACTGTATTAAATTTGCAGATGAGCTGTGTAAAAAATTTTTAACTAGAAGAACTTCATTGTGAACCTACCTTAACATCTGTCGATGAGTAATTTTCCTTAAGCATATTTAAAAGAGGTAGATATAATTTTTCAATAAAAATTTTTGGTGTAGGGAACCAGACAAAATAAATAAACAGAGGGTGAAAGAAACACATGTAAAAGAAAATTATAAAACCCATAAGTATCATACATTTTTAGAAAGTGATTCCATCAACCTTTCAAGTTATTAGGCAAGTTGGAGTATACAGGCTGATAAATTTTATTTTTCACCAACTATGCGAAATTTTTCCAACTATCCCAGCTCTGGAATTTTTCGCATAGTTGGTGAAAAATAAAATTTATCAGCCTGTACACTCCAACTTGCCTAATAACCATAAGTATCATGTTATACTGATCATCTGATGAATGACTCTTAAAATGAGTGCTAAAGAACATAAAACTGAAAAGACTATTTACAAAAGAGTTAAAAACTATTTTCCCCCTTCAGAAGTAAAATTGAATAACTTTCTCTGTTAGTGCGAACAAATAACATTTTTTAACTGGACGAAAACAAATTAATAAAATACAGTTATTTTATTAATTTGTTTTGTCCTCGGACTGTTGTTTCAAACAGCATGAATTTACCATTGTACCTTCAGTTTGTAACCTGAAAATTAAAGAAAATTTATTTTCAAAATGAGTATGAATCATGTGTCTTGTCTTTGATGCGTGCATTTAATATTTCAAAATATTAGCTGTCTTGATTTGTTAATGTGCCACTGTTCTTTCATTTTATGCAAAATCAGTTCTTGTTATTGAAATTATTCATGCTAGTAAAAGCTTGTATCAAATGCCATGTGATTTTGAAATATTTTGATTATATGTATATATATAGTTGTTGTATAGTGAAAATATTACACATTTCACCCAGGGTGACCACTTATCGTGGAAAATCTATAGTAGCCACGGTTATTTTACTTTGGCAGTAAAAGTCTGCAAAATATTGGCTGAAAACGGGAAAATCTCAAAATGTGACCTGGAAAAGTTCCACATTTAAAAATAATTTTGTTTCTGATAAATCTGGAATGTTTCAAATAGCGGGAATGCTGACAGGATTTTTGGGTTCCAGGCAACGGTGTGATTAAAGGGGGAGGGGGGGGGGCGAGAAAAAAGAAATCAATGTAAAAGATCGTATTTTACTTCCATAAAATGGATGTATATGTCAATTTTCTAACTAACTGCCCACCACCGACAAATTTGCATTAATCCACCACTGGCCCAGGGCAGATATTTACATTTTTTTTTTTTTTTTAACACTTTAGAATTTGTACATTTCAAATTTACTGTAGGCTATATATACAAAACCTTGTCCTTGAAACTTCATGGAAAAATTGCAATTATTTTAAAGTAATGTACATATAATTCTGAAATTCTTTAATATGTACAGAAAATCGCTTCATACAATTAAGGGCCCGTTCGAGAATTCACTGGTACTACCAGTTGCAATCATGCTTTTGTTAAGGGACGTCACGGTTGTCAACCGGTTTTGGTCCTCCTCACCACATCCAATTCCAAGTCAAGAAAACAAAAATAAACATTGGCAATACTATGCCAATAACCGGAACAACCCACCTCGCTAGCAGGGTCATTTTGGTTGCTCTCTGGTCATGCTGAGCAGACAATCGCTACATGACCGAAACGTTTTCGAACGCGGTTACTTCCAGAGCTCCACCTTTTCGAACGCTCTGGTCGTGCACCGGTGTTACCGGTGTACGAACGATGAATTCTCAAACGCGCCCTAAATCTAAGACTTTTAAATGTTGAGTATTCGCTGTTTGAAAACTAAAGCAGGCTTATTATAAAATTTGTAGCCAAATGAATAATGCAGGAAGGAAAACATTGGCAAACACCAATGAGAGTTAATGCTGCAGACCGATTTCGGTAAGTATGACATAAACATCAGTGCGAGAATGTACCCTCGCACTGATGATGATAAGTCACATTTACCGAAACTGCTTTGCTGCATTAAACCTCATTAGTGTTTGCTGACCTTGTTCTTTGTGTAGAGTAGAGTTAAAATTTTGGGAGAGACAAATATTTTATTTTCCTGTGGGATTTGTAAAAATAAATTCGTAACATACGTCCTCCAAGCTTGAGCCTTGGGGCAATTGCCCCTCTGTTCCCCCATCTTGTTGGGTCTGCAAATAGGATTTGATATAGGTATGTAAAGGGTTAATGGTAGTCTGTATTGATATTGCAGTTGTAAAGTATATGTTCATCAACATAATCTAGAATTTTGTCAAAAAAGTTGGGAATTATGTTTCAAAAATTGAGTGGCAACCTTGTTCACATGATGTGCCTATTTTTGCTATCATTATTTTTCAGTATGTGCTTTGTTGTAAATAGCAATGTCTTTCATAATGAATGTACATTTTCTTCTATAACTATATATCTAAAATTGAAAGAATCTGTTAATTGTATGGTTGGGAATTTTTTGATCTGTTGAATATGTATATCTGTAAATAAATTTTATTTCAATAAAATTATTTTCTTTAAAGAATTTTTAAATAAAATTTGTTACATAACACATATAAATACTATGAAATCTACAAATCTTTTTGCATGTACAATTGGAAAATCTGCTTGACAATATGACTAATTAATTTTGCATATTATATACTGTGGAAAATTTGTTATTAATGTATTTCATACTATCCACCTCTTGAAACCAGTTGGTTTGCCATCTTAATAAATCTGGTGTTCTCACCAGCTTCCATGGCACTGAAATATCTCCGATTCTGAATGGAATTTAAAATTGTTACAAACAGGGGCTGCCCTAGGGTAAATGGTGCCTCCTGCTAGCGTTAAAAAAAAAAAAAGACTCCTCCTTTTATGCTCTACTTAGTTTTTGAGTTCTACCCGACACGGCTTTGAAGCCGGCGCCCCGAATCAAAAAATGGAAAGGAAAAAAAATTAAGAAAATCTAAAACACTTTCAGATTTTAAAAATGCACTAAAGTGCTATATATTAAAAGCATATCATATCCATGCGTCTTCCCTATTTTCTTTCCTTATTACATTAAGTCGGAAAGTGTATCATTATTCACGAGTGTGATTAAACAAAATGAAAATCGATATTTCTAACATCCTTTTTCTGAATATAATAATACATTAGAAATAGAAGGGGAAAAAGACGCACAGAAAAATGCATAATTTGAACTGAATGAAAATTTTCAAAAACTTATTTTTTGTTTGTCTAACATGTATTTTGGATTAGTGTGCTTGGCCCAAATTTCGCTTATAAATCCACGTCAGAAAGAAAGCTTATTCCGGTGATTTTATTTATTAAAAACTGCGTATTCTATAAGTTTGCGCCATCTGTCAATGGCTTTGTAAGAAAAAAGGTTCAATTGCATTTTTTGTTTTTTGGATAGGAGGTAGTTTTTTTATATATTATAGGAACAGTGTTTTCTTTTGTGCGAAAAAAAGTAGCCTATATGTTAATCCAGATCTTCCACTGCCTTTATTCCAAATTTCATCCAAATCTGTTGAACCGTTTCAGCATGAAAGAGTAACAAACATGGACATTTATAATATCAGTAGGATTTTTGGAGACAGAAAAAATTTACTGAAATCTTGCTTAATTCTATAACTCACTCTTAACTCTTGGTAGCAATATATGATTTAATAGCTGCATAGCCCAGGGTTATCAAGTGTTAGAGCAGAATTTAACCCCCCAAAAAATTTCCATTAATCTAGTCCGATGGCTTTTTTTCAGAAATGCTAACTAGCCATTCCATGGCATTCAGACGCATTTCAAGGTGTTATAATTTTTTAGATGCAGAACTTCCAAAGTAATCTTTAAATAAAAATTAGTATAGTAGAAGACCCAAAATCTGTACTACTGTTTGGTTGTCCAGACTTTGTGTTTTTTCCCTCCATCCCCACCTAGATAATAAAAATACAGTAAAGAACAAGGGAAGCAAATCATACTTATGCAGTAGAGTCCTAATCAGAGCTCTGCTTAATCCGTGATCGCAGTAGACTTTCTGCTAAAAAATAAACAACTTTAGATTCATTTTTTAAACCAATTAAATGGCATGCTATTTAAAATACTTTTTTTTATATTTACAAATGTGTGTGCTCATTATTTTTTCGATATTTGATCTCTCTGCACATACTGAACATAAAATCTGTTTATTTCAATTTTATAATGCAGTCAGTATTCGTCCCAATTAACTTGGATTATCAAAACTCGACTTTATCAGAATAATACATAGAAGAATAATACTATATACAAAATTATGAGATTAACAGACATGCCAAGTATTACGGATTCTTGGTAGTTTCTGTGGATTTTTTTTTGTTGTTGTTGAAAGTTTGATTTATTGCCGGCTGCAGAAAAAGTGTGTATTTTTACGAAAATTTAAATGTAAACTGATTTATTCCATATTTTAAAACTACATTCTTTTAATGATTTTTCAAAAAAGAAAAAATCTGAAACACTTTCCATATATTAAATATGCACTAAAGTGCTATACAGGGTGACTGCTAATTCATGGTACAAACTTTTGAGGTGCTGAACAGTACATCGTAACAACCGCATTTTGTATAGGAATGTATGGTCAAAAGTGAAGTTTCAAATGCAGGAAAAAACAAATTACAGTATGGAATCTCTTATCCGGAAAGCCAGTTATCCAAAATCATTTTTCAATTGATTAAATTTCTATTTTTTTCCGAAAGAAAAGCAAAAAATGAGTTTTTTAAAAATATTTCTTGTTATTGTTTTTTTATTTTTAGTACTACAGCTAGAATTTATAAAGCAAGCAATCTGGTAAGGTATTTTATTTATTTTTTTAGTGTGTAACTAAGTTTTCAAGAAGTTATCATATATTTACTACTTCCTCTCTAAATCATTATTTATCTTAGTCATATTAGAGTTTTTTATATTTTTCTAGTATATTAACAATTAACGTTTAATTCTAATCAAAAATAGAGAGTAACATTTATGCTACCAATCAAATCAGTAGATATCATGTTAATCCCCAACCAGTTATCCAGAATACACCCGGTCCTAATCATTCTGGATAACAGGTTCCATACTGTATATTCAAAATGCAAGTGTCAAAGCACAAACACAGGAAAGAACAAATTATGGTCAGAAGTGAAGTGTCGAAGCACAACACAGGAAAGAACAAATTATGGTCAGAAGTGAAGTGTCGAAGCACAACACAGGAAAGTGTTTTATTTTCATAACCTCGCTTACAAGTGGAAATTTAAGTATTCAAAATTGTGTCCATCAGCATTAATATATGCTTGACAGCATCAGTGCAGCGACTGAGAAACACTTTCAAAGGTACTAGGAATTTCACGCACACGTGCAGCAGCTACAGATGCTCGAGCAACGAAATCTTCATCAGAGTCTACTGGGGTGGCATACACATCATTCTTCAAACGTCCCCATAAAAAGGAATCGAGGGGTGTTAAATCGGGAGACCGGGGTGGTCAAGAGATAGAGCCGCTACATCCAATCCATCGCATGCCAAATGTCACATACAAGTGCAGACCAACATCTAGGGTGAAGTGCACTGGTGCCCCATCATGCGGTTCCTAATGGTGATTGAAGCATGCTGTAGCAGATCTGGTAAAGCTTGTTGAAGGAAAATGAGATAACAGTGGCCATTGAGTCGCTGTGGCAGTAGGTATGGGCCAATCAAGAAGTCATTTACAATACCTGCCCCACACATTGACACTAGCGTTCTTGAAACGCATGTGGTCAAGAACGTAGCGATCCTCTGTAGCGTTCTGTCAACGCACGAGGATTCTCACGCAACGATTCCTCATTTGCCCACACATGGCAGTTGTGCACATTAAATACACCATCGCATGTAAATATCGCCTCATCTGTAAATAACACATGGGCGGAAAAGTCTGGCTGCAGTGCACATTGCTGCAGAAATTCCTGCGCAGAAGATAGTCTTCTGGTTTCAAAGCATGTACCTGTTGATAATGGAAAGGGTGTAGAAGATTATTGCGTAACACTCTCAGAACAGTGTATTGACTCACACCTACAGTCTGCACAACAACTCATGTACTTGAGCCGGGTGTACAGCCATGATTTGCAAGATTCTTTCTTCAACTGTTGCAATGCATAACAGTTGTTCACGGGACAGCATCATGTCTGGTAATGTAAAATGAACATGTTTCACAAAGTTGATGATTTAATCTTTGAAACATTCTGCATCCGGCATTCGTTTGTCGGGACACTGCTCATGATACATTTCCAATGCAGCTCTGCCTTTTCCATTTGCATGGCCATACATGTAATGCATGTCTGCTTTTTCGGCAAACGTAAAATCTCCCATCGCAAACAAAAACTGAAACGAGAATGGCCTCTTTTACCCGAAATCAACACCGACTGATCATCTACCGGCAATGGAAGTAGTAACTACTAACTCCACATCTCCAGTTTGTACCATGAATTAGCAGTCACCCTGTATTGGCATATCATAAACTGTAGGCTGTCACTATTTTGCTTGATTATTTTATTAAGTTAGTGTCTGTATCATTTTTCATGAGCGTACCACATTTTTCTTTTTTTGTTCCATAAAAAAATCTTTTGGAAACAAAATCTATCTTAAAATCCCCTACTAAAACTGTTTTACAATCTTCGCCAAACATATTCCAACTATACTCCGTCATTATTCATGAGCGTGCCATGAAGGGTTAAAATAAAAAAAAAATAGTAAGACGTGTCCTATAAAACATTTTACACAGATGAGTGCTAGTTACTGATGTGCCATTATTAATAAGGGATGATGGTGAAACTTTTTTTTATTATTGCAGATTGAATTTCAACCAATAACATCTTTTGTGCCACCTGCATGCATGAATTTCAATTTCTTTTTAATCATTTATTACAAGAAAAGTAGCATGGTACATTTTGTTGCTTGAACTTTTACTTCTGAAAGCAAAAGCTAATGAAGTCAAAACGAAATTTTCAACCACACAATGTTTTCTTTGATTTATTTTGTCTATCAGTTCTGATGGGGATGTGGATTCCTTTTTTGACAGCTACGTTTGCTATTTTAGAGAAAAAGTTTATTTTCTACGTTTGCTATATTAAAAATACTATTTATCTACAGTATGGTATTGCATCAAGTTTTTTAATTCTTTCTTTGTAGATTCCTAAAAGAGCGAAGAAATAGTATTATAAATAGAATCTATTAAATTGCTTGTTTACATTATGGCCACTAGATAGCAGCATCACTTATATATATTAAAACATATTTATGTGAAATTCTTAACAATATTTTCATTCTTTATTAAGCATCAGGGGCTGTAGCCCCCTTCCCAAAATGTGACCCTTCACATAGCTTACAATTTTAATACACAGCCCTACCCCCTTGAAATAAAATCCTGGATATTCTACTGTTAAGCATTTATTAAATCAAAACTGCTTTAAAATATTAAAGGCAAGCAATGCTTACATTGTTCATAAAATGGGAAAATCAAGTTTACTTTAAAAAATAATGTAGGAAAAAGAAAGACATGCTTTTGAGGTGAAAATTTCAGTAGTCTTAAAGTACTTTAGCCACAAACAAACAGCATTCCAGTTGCCACTTCTTGTGCTATTAGCTTCTTTACATAATATAACAGGTGAGATTATAAAAATAAGCATAAAACTACCAACTTCACTAGTGTAATAAAAAAGTTGGTGTAGTGTGATGGGCACTAAAAGAAAAAAAAAAATACTTATAAATTTTAAAACGGCAGTTTAAATAGCTACATAAACCTTGAGGATTGTCATAAAAACTTTAAATATACATTTATACACACATAACTTTGATTATTATTAATTTTTTAAAGCGTTATAGCATAGCATATTTCTCATTTTCCTGACTGGTACATAACCTGATTTAGCTCCTGATTGAGCTAAATTAGGATCCTGAGCTCCTGATAGCTGCTTCTTGGAGCCTATATATATATATATATTTAATGTGGTTTGTTTGGGCAAAACTACATGAGGGCTATCTACCTAAAGCAGGATGTTTTGGGTGGAGGACTTTTAAAGGGATTCTAATGTTTTGTGTGGTTTAAACAAAATCATTATATTAGCTGTTTTTTAATTTCAATAGGATTTAAAATACACAAAACCTTTTTATAAAAAAACCCATAGTTGCCAGAGAATTAAAATTAGGGTGTTTTTATAAAAAAAAATGAGGGAGATCTTATAAATTTTCGGAAGGTTTAAAAAATCCCAGTTAACAATTTAAAAAGCTCATATGCATGAGTTTAACAGGAAGACATAAATGTGGATTCTGCGATGCTTCAGACTTAAATTATAGATTTAATAAAAATTTTAATAAGTGCAAATTATATAAAAAGAAATTGAGTATTGCCATCTGGAATAACATAATAAACAAATATTTATACAATATTAAGAATTATACTTTCTACGTTGCTCATGACATCATTATGAAATTCAGCCAATAGCGAAGCTTCTTCAATTACTGCCATTAGCATTTAACAAGTTCTGGAAGATTTCATCAAAAACTGATTATCAGTTAAATCATGGAAAAATTTAGGAGATTTATAATATTTTTTTAGGAGTTCGGGAGATCACTTTAAAATTTGGGAGTCTCCCGGATAACTCTGAGATAAGGCAGCTATGAAAAACCCCTATTAATTTGAGTGCCATAGCTTGAAGAATTATTACTTGTTTAGAGTTGGGTATCATATTACAGAGTGATGTATAAACTTGAAAGATTTTTTTCGTTTCTTAAAATCTAATAACACATAAAGCCTTTAGAAGTATTGGCCTTGGAAAGAGTCTTTGTTCTGCATGGGGATACTAAAGATGCTTTTTTTAATCACAGAAATCAAATATTCCTTTTGGAAATGCAAGAATTTTTCTTTCACTTAAAATATCATTTTATAATAAAGGACTAAAATGATAATTACAAAACTACAGTGGCGGCTCGTGACCAGTTTTAGTGGTGTCCCCCCCCCCAAAAAAATGCCAATTAAAATAAAAAATATATACAGTAGAGAGCCAGAAATCCGCACAGCTTGGGACCATGGCTTGTGTGGATTTTAGGATTTTGCAGATTTCGGGCCATAAAAGATAAATCATTACATATCTAATTTTAAAAAAGTAGAATACAATTACAATGAAATAAAAACAGTCAAAAGTATTTCACTTATATTTTCACATTAGATACAAGAACATAGGAGAAAAAAGAAAAAATTGCATGAAGACTAGCAAAGCAAATGGTTTCAAAATTTCTTTTTTCTAATTTTGAAAGCATGTCCGATGGTGATTTATTTTAAAACATTATTTTTTTTCTACTTTCTACTTTGAACAATTTCATCACTGGCAGATGATTTCGAATTTCATTATTTACATCAGAGAAGGTGTGCGGATTTCGGACGTTTGCAGATTTTTGGCTCTCAACTGTATATACATATAGAAATGCCTATTCCCCCCCCCCTCCTGTGCACACAGTGTAAGTATTTAAAATTTTTCAAATAGCAAGTGATAATCAAAATTACCATACAACTTTACGCTATTTTTTACCTAATTATGCTGATATTGAAAAGTTTACTCTATTTCTAATCAAAGAGCCACGTTTAATTTTTATTTAGTATTTATGTCCTTTATATGCTTGTTCATAATTTTTAAATGATTTATTCATTTTAAAATCAATATTAACGTATATTATACATTTACACATCACATTTCGTGAATCAAGAAAACTAAAAATATCTGACTACATTGCAAAAATACAATCACACTAATAAAAAATAATTTCCTCGTAAGCGGAAATTTTTTCCAATGCCAACTATACCAGCCAGGCAAATGGAGAAAAGATGCCAAGTTCAGGGCAAACAAGCCCATAGTCCTGCCATTGCTTAGATAAGGAAAAATTGTAACTATCACTTTTTTTTTAATGGATAGTATTAAAATAGAGTAAAATGCGTGCACTTTTTCAATAAAGGTAAATTATTTAAAGAACTGTGTTACATAATAGGAATAAACTTTGATTTAGATGGTGGTTAGTCGATGGGGCCTGGCCCCTAATGATGAGCCACCACTGCAAAACTGTCTGTATTATTTTATTGAACAATTCCTTTAAGAAAATATCACTACAAATAAAGAATGTTATAACTATGTTTTATAAAACAAAAGTTCATTTTGACATTATTTTAGAAGCAAATGAAAAATTTTTAGATCTATTTTTGGATTATTTTTTCTTATATATACAAAGTGTTAATGAACATCTTTCAGACAAAAGGCCAGTTACTTTATGTACACACAATATAGTTTTAGAAACTAAATTGAAAAAATTGCTACAGTTAAAAAATTATCATCTGAAGAAAGCATCTAAAGTTTTTGTCTGCATAGGTTTTTTCGCTTGAGTTGAAGCCTTTGAAGCATTCCCTCTTTTACGATAAGTGTTTTTTTTCTTTACAGCACTTTTTTCAGAAACTGACTTGCTCACATTTGAATTATTAGTAATAGGTCTGGCAGAAAACTCTTTCGAGAGATCCAAAGCCACATGATAATCTAAATGTTCAGCTTCTTCCCACACAGGAATTTGTTTCTTGCATTTTTCACATAACTTTAATAACTCAGGATCTAAATCATAAAGTGAGTCATTGTCTCTAAAATTTTGTTCGTTGTTTGAAATAGATGCTTTGGAATGACTACTTTCTAATAATTCTGAATTTATGGTATTGATTGCTTCATTACTTTTTACACTGTCTAAGCTATCACAAGATGTTTCAAATGCAACATCAAAATTGAATTCAGTTCGTTCCTTAAGCTTCTTTGCAAAGAACCCCAATGGTTTAGTCTGTTTATCTGGCGACGATTCAGAGCATTTAACAGTAGGAATTTCTTTATCTTCTGTATTGCTGATATCGTCTGTACAATTATCATTGACACAAGCATCAGCAACAGAAAGAAAGGCATCCAGTTCAACATTCTCTTCACTTTTATCTTTTTGTGGATCTGCTTCTTCCACATTGCTAGAAGAACCACTTTTAGACAGTTGCTTTTTTGCAAAAAAACTAACGATGCTTTTATTTGAATTTTCAGTTTTTGCAGACTTTAAACCTGAATTATTGAGTGATACAGCCATTTTGTTGTCGTTTTTATTTTCTAAGCTTGTTGATGCAGAGGATGGACAAGCCTCTTTCTGGTTCAGCAGTTCTTTATTGTTACAACTTTTGCTGCTGAAGTAGGATTCTATGTTGCAGTGGCTATTGTCTAATTTATCTTCAAATTTACTTGCAGCCATGGATAATGTCCAAATGCTGGGTTTCCTGAAAAAGTAAAAGTAATTTTGTATAACAGGTAACAGTAATAATAGGCGACAACAAATACATGTTTCTTTATTTTATAAATTTATATCAATAAGATGACAACATTGACTGTTTTATTAATAACTTGAACAGGATAAAGAGCAAATTATGATACATAATCTTTAAAATTTTCAAAAAGCTTCTCTAAAAGCTGTAAAATTAGCTCAACTATACATAGTTCATTAATGTTTAGCGCACCACGCTGCAGTCCCACAGGTCTGGGGTTCGAATCTCAGGTGGGGCAAGGCCGACTCAGCCTTTCATCCCTTGAGTGAGCCGATAAAGTGAGGAATAAAGCTTGCTCGGGGTCAAACACTGGGGCTTTGTGTCAAGCTGGCCACCTAGCCGAGGCATATGCATCCACACTGCAGAGCCCATGGTTGCGAAGGCGCAGCTGGGCAGCACAGTCCTTGGCCCCGCATAGGGGCGATTGCACCAATGTTTGACTCTGACCAGGGTTTAAGCTGGGTCAGGAAATGTGTAGCAAAAGTGCTAAAATGTAGAAAAAAGCTGTAGCAAAATGCTAAAGAAAATTAGCTGCTTATAAATTAATGTAACACCAATTAATATTAAATTTTCTTCTACTTACACTGCACTATTTTTAAATTCAATTTACATCAATAAGAAATTAAGGGGTTAGGAACGTATTTCTATTGGGAATCTGAAAATTACTTTTTCAGATTTCCAATAGAAATAGTGAAGCGATATAGAAAGAAGAACTTGAATTGAGTAAAAAAAATCCTCCCTTTGTTTATCGCATGCGTTTCGCCTGGCAGTCCTTTTTCTCCCCCTAATTCCTGGCATGTCCTCCTTGTACTCATTCTTATTTGCCAAAACTTCCCATTTCCCCTGATAAGGATCAATGCAGTTAAAATTAAGGACCGTTTTACGATTCATTTACAAAGTGCTATCTGTTAAAAGTATCCTGTAACAGAAATTTTCTCAATTAAAACTGACCTTTACGAGCGTTGTGTAACTGCCCTTTCGCAAAAATTCAAGCAATGCAATGACACCTGTCTCATAAATACAATGAGATAAAATGTGTTTCTACAAATAATTATTTTTTTTCATAATCAGAATATTTTTTAGATATAACTTGTTTCTTTATTTCATCTATTTTCTTTCGTCCCACGTGACCTGAGAGGTGCCCCTGTGATGTTTGTTTTCAGCATCATGAAAGGGCCATCTCGCATATTTCACTTTCATTGGGAGAAAGGAGAGGGCTCAAAATGATTTCAGTGTCGATCCTTAAAAGTGTGTGTTATGCAGTTGTGTATTACTAAGCAATCCTGCAGTTCTAAACTCTGCAACACGATGGCAACTCCCATTGTTTATAATTGGCTGTTTTAAACTTTTATTCGTTCTTGTTCCAAATGATTGCTTAGTGTAAACATTATCTGGCCTTCATACTTCAATTTATTTAAAATATTACAGATGTTCACTAAGCATTAGTGAATTACGGATTCATTTACAGATGCAGAATGATTTATTGCGAGTTAGAAAGTTTGCGCGCAATTTCGAGTTATGCATTTGTTTGAATTTATGTCACAGCCTTTATGTCTTCTGTTAGACTTACAGAATTGGGTTTTAAAAAAACTACCCATTACAGGTTTAAAAACTAACACTTCTGCAATCTAACATTTAGAAGAGTAAAAGTATTGGCAGTGTAAATTCCTGCATTTAAACAGATAAGTTTTAGAAAAAAGAATTTATATTAAAAATACTGATAAATAAATCAAAAGGGGAGCAACTGCTCCTCACAGGACAGTCCACACGACTGTTTGCAACAACAGACATCAGAGAAGCGCCGAAGACCGTCAGTCACATCTTCCTTTTAAACATATAAAATTTACATATTCCGTGTTCGGAAATGAAAGATGAATGCTAAAAGGAACCAAGGAGAAAGACGAACGCACCAAACCGGCGGGAACCGAATGTTTGCCCATGACGCAAGCGTGACGCCATGCATTTCAGCCAATGAGAGCAGAAGGTGCGTACAGGCGGCAGAAACAAGTCGGCAACTTGCCGATACGAAAGTAAACAGTATTAAAGGTACATGTCAAAAGATTAACGACGTAGCGAGACAGGTATAACTTTAACTGATACAGCTACTTCCCTAACAATTGCCTGCCTCTCGCTATGTCGTATACTTAAAGAATTTGAATTATTAACAATTTTAGGTTTTTCTACATTTAGGTTTCTTTTACATTAACTTCTGCTTTAAAGTTAATGTAAAAAATTTAAATACTTTTCCAAATTTCATTACAGTACAAGTTTTCTTTAAAGGAAATTTACACAAGGCTAAATTTAAGCATTCATCTTCGTACAAGAGCAATTTCAATCATGATTTACATACATTACACCAGGCGCGTAGCCAGGAAAATTTTTCGGGAGGGGGGGGATATGAACTTATATCTGTATAAATAGACGGAATTTCTTCACTAATCCAAAAATTTCGGGGGGGGATATATCCCGATATCCCCCCCCTGGCTACGCCCCTGCATTACACAATAAGACAATAAAAATATAAAGTCATCTTGACAAACAAAACTTAATGATCTTTCAGTCCCAATTCCCTTATTTCACGTAACAATGAAGTTACACCAATTCATTTCTTCATCATAATCATTTTGAAATCTAAAAAAAACCTCGTCAAGAACCGATAAACGGATACTGACAAAACTAATGCTTATAGCGTTAGTTAGAAAACATGCCAGAAATCAAATTATATCTGGACTTTGAAATTTTGTTATGTATTTATAGTTTTAAATAGTTTAGTATGTAGATCGTTTAAATTTTGTCTTGTTAAAGGTTTTGTGAAACTGTCGGCTAAATTGTTTTTAGAAGGTACGTATTTAAGTTGAAAAAGTTTATCGTTTAATAAATTTCGTACAAAGTGATATTTTACATCAATGTGTTTGGTCCTGTGATTCTCAATGGGAGACTTCGCGAAATTGATTGCAGCTATATTGTCACACCATAAAGTTTGATCATCTATTTTTAAAGGAATCAGTTTTACACTGCATTCTTGCAAGATACGCGTTATCCATATTAACTCTTTACTTGCTTCAGTTAAAGAAATGAACTCGCTTTCCATCGACGAAAGTGATACACCTTTTTGCTTAAAGGATCGCCAGAGTACGGGCGATTTATCAATTAATGCTATTATACCGCCTATGGATACTCTGTCGTCTCGACATGATGCAAAATCGGCGTCGCAAAATACTTCTAATTTTAAAGTTTTTATATTCAAAAGGTTTAATATTAATTAAGGTATAATATTATCCCAGTGCATTTTCCCTGGGTTATTTTGGAACTGAGATAGTATATTTACTGCAAATGTCAAATCGGGTCTTGTGCGACCGGCTAAATAGGATAAGCATCCGAGAATGCTTCTATATGGTAGCTTATTCATTTCCTCTATTTCTTCCTCAGTTTGAGGGCACTGTAGTTTTGAGAAAATTACTCCTTTTGCGATTGGTAAAGATGAAATTGGAGCTTTAAAATGTTCAAACATGCTTAAAATTTTATTTATATAATCCCTTTGATGTATGAATAAATCACCCCCTTCCCTTTCAAATTGAACTCCCAATAACTTTCTGGTTTCACCTAATACTTTTATATCAAATTTACTTTTAATTTTATTAATTGCTTCTGTAATGTATTCATTAGTTTGACTTAGCAAAACTATATCATCCACATACAGCAATAAAATTACTTTATTTTTATATGTATAGACACAATTTGTCCAAGAAAAAGCTTCAAAGTTAAGAGTTTCTAAAACAGAATGAATCTCTAAAAACCACTCCCGTGCACTCTGATGCAGTCCGTACAGAGCACGTTTGAGTAGGCACACATGATTTGGCCTTTTCTTATTAACAAAGCCTTCTGGTTGATTCATAAAAATTGTTTCAGAGAGGGGAGCATACAAGTATGCATTTTTGATGTCTAGCTGGCAATCTTTCTATTTCAAAAGACCAACAAAAATTATATAAAAAATTCTAATTATCGAAAAATTAACCAACGGGCTAAAAACTTCATTGTACAAATCACCCTTTTTCTGGCAAAAACCCTGGGCAACTAAACGTGCTTTATAGCGCACAACTTTATTATTAGAGTCCTTTTTAGTTGTTAAAACCCACCTACTGCCTAGTACTTCCGAGTTGCTTGGTTTGGGTATTAATTGCCACACGTTTCTTTCCTCCATTACTTTTATTTCTTCTTTCATTCCGTTCAGCCAGTTTTCACTTTCGGGAGTCTGCAATGCTTGTTTGTAATTTAACGGGCTTTCCACATCTAGTCATGCAGATGCGCTTTGAGCAGTATTATCCTTAGATTTACTAGAAGACTTAATAGAAAAATTAAAGTTAGATTTATCAAATTTTATTCCGTGAGATTGACAGTATTTTTCAATATGTTTGAGAGATTTGAACCTGCCCTTTTTAGAGCCGAATATTTTGTAATACATGTCAGTTCGAGATCCATCCTTATGTGGGACGGCTTGACGAACCCATGTTACTTCACGAGGGGTGTCAGACGACTCCTCCCCACTACTCTCGGGCGATTCATCCTCACTTATTTCACTGTCACCATCTTCTCTCGAAGTTTCATATTCCGTTTCAGAATCGTCTTCATTACAACGGAAAACAACCTTTGTTTTTACAGTTTCTTTTTTGCAGTTAGGGTCCAGTACGCTGCCACTTGCGTTTTTATTTGGAAATCTAACATTAATCGTTTCGATTAATTTCCTTTCCTCGGGGATCCATATCCGGTAGCCACGAGTTTTCATCGTGTACCCAACTACAACCCCTTTCTGTGCCTTGTTCTGAAGTTTATTTCTAAGTTGCTTAGGCAAAACTACATATACCTCAGTACCAAAAGGTTTTAAATGTTTTATCGAAGGTTTTCTGCCTCCGTACAGCTCAAATGGAGTTTTCATTTGACCTTCACGACAAATTCTGTTTTTTGTATAAGTAAAATAAAGGAGGGCTTCTGCCCAAAAACCTTCACCGAGTCCGGAATCTGCTAATAAAGCTTTTACAGCATCCATTGCTGTAAGATTATATCTTTCAGAAACACCATTCTGTTGGGGTGTATACGCGTTTGTCCGTTCGTGCTTTATGCCAATGTCATCTAGATAACGCCCAAATTCAGAACTACAGAATTCCATTCCATTCTCCGTTCTGATATTTAGAATTTTTTAATTAAGAAAACGTTCAGCTCTCACTTGATACCGCTTTAAAGCATCAAAAACTTCATTTTTATGTTCCAGTGGAAAAACTTACCTTTCGAGAGAAGAAGTCCGTGACGGTAAAAAAATAAAAATGTCCTTCTCGTGATGCTTTGGGGAGGGGACCACACAGATCCATATGGAGTAATTCTAAAGGTCTTTCGGACCTGATTTTTGAAAGAGGTTTATGTGATATTCTTCTACTTTTTGATAATTTACTTGGTTCGCATGAAATTTCTGCATTTGTCAATTTCGGTAAACCTGTTACACAATTTTTCCTACTTGTTTCAACAATTTGTTTAAAATTTATGTGAGCAAACTTTCTATGCCATGTATTTGGATCGTTACTTTTAATTGTCAAAGCTTCATGTTTATTTTCTAGATGCGGATACTTGGGGTGTATAAAATAAAGTCCATTCTTTAAATAAGATATAAATTGAATTTTACAGTTATTATCTTAACAATTATTTTTCCCTTTCCCCCTAAAAATGTGAACCCTGCCGAGTCTAGTTCACGTCCAGATATTAAATTTCTTTTAAGTTTAGGAGAATACAATACATTTTTTGAAACAACATCTTTAAAAGATTTGTTAACAGAAAATCGTATTTCTCCCTTTCCCTCTACCAGAAATGAAATTCTGTCGACAGCAACTGTCATAGAGGTATCATTTACAGGTTCAAATTTAGTGAAAATGTCCTTGCTACAAGAAAAATGAGCACTAGCTCCGGTATCGAAAATCCAATCCTTTTTACAGGAAGAAAAATTATCTACATTGTTACTAACCTCTACAAGATGATTTCCTGTCTGTTTAAAATTTTTATTTTTGAAGGATTTACGTGCTTGAGGCAGTTTCACTCGACATTGAGCAACTAAGTGACCAACTTTCCCACATCTAAAGCATTTACGTTTTTCCTTTTGTACTGAATTATTACCCTGCAAATTCGTATTATGTGCATGTGTATATGTAATTTTAGTGGTATTGTAAGTTTCAATTTGGTTATCGCGGTAGCTTTGCTTTAACCGTGCCTCTTCAGCAATTAATGGCTTGTACAATTGGCAAAAATTCGGGAGGAAGTTTTCTTATTAACTGAAAGGCATGATGCCATTCATCAGGCTTTTTTCTGGCATCTTCCAATTGCTTTACAATACCTTGGAGACGAGCTCCATAAAGACCAATATCCTCACCAGGTTCTATTCGACATTGAAAAAATAAGTTGGTTAAGCCGATAATTCTTGCCCTTGAGTCAGGTCTAAAATGATTTTTCAAAATATCCCATGCTACTTTCGGATAATCTATATAACTTATTAAACTTTTATAATCATCACTTACATTTAAATAAATAATGCTAAATGCTTTGTTTTTACGGGATTTAAAAGATCTCACCTCAGCTGGGTCAGGTGCTTTATTCTCAGTTGCCACTGGAGCTGTTTCTCCACCATTCACAATTTCCCAGGCATCTTTGTCCATCAAAAGGACCTTGACGTTACGACACCACGTGTCATAATTATTCGGCCCCAAGGCTTCGATTTTGACTTGAAACTCCATATTGAAAACAATGTCTAAGAGTTCGAAAAATGTCCCCAATAACTTGAAACACTTCACACAGGAAGTTAACTGGAAGGCTAATTTCACTAGGGTACTAATCTGAAGAAAACCATCGGTCACTGGAACAGCAGCACTTGGAAGGGCCCACCATCTTAAACGTCAGCTTATTTTCAGGAGAATCAGACAGGCATAAGAGGAACCGCTTGGATACTTCAGAGAAAAAGGGCTTCAACACTAGATCAGTAGATACCCAGGAAAGGCCCACCATCTTGAACATCAGTAGAATTGGTGGTCAATAGTTTAAGGTCGGCAAGGATAGTCATCGGCAGCCATCAAAACACCAGGAACATGCGTTTCGCCTGGCAGTCCTTTTTCTCCCCCTAATTCCTGGCATGTCCTCCTTGTACTCATTCTTATTTGCCAAAACTTCCCATTTCCCCTGATAAGGATCAATGCAGTTAAAATTAAGGACCGTTTTACGATTCATTTACAAAGTGCTATCTGTTAAAAGTATCCTGTAACAGAAATTTTCTCAATTAAAACTGACCTTTACGAGCGTTGTGTAACTGCCCTTTCGCAAAAATTCAAGCAATGCAATGACACCTGTCTCATAAATACAATGAGATAAAATGTGTTTCTACAAATAATTATTTTTTTTCATAATCAGAATATTTTTTAGATATAACTTGTTTCTTTATTTCATCTATTTTCTTTCGTCCCACGTGACCTGAGAGGTGCCCTGTGATGTTTGTTTTCAGCATCATGAAAGGGCCATCTCGCATATTTCACTTTCATTGGGAGAAAGGAGAGGGCTCAAAATGATTTCAGTGTCGATCCTTAAAAGTGTGTGTTATGCAGTTGTGTATTACTAAGCAATCCTGCAGTTCTAAACTCTGCAACACGATGGCAACTCCATTGTTTATAATTGGCTGTTTTAAACTTTTATTCGTTCTTGTTCCAAATGATTGCTTAGTGTAAACATTATCTGGCCTTCATACTTCAATTTATTTAAAATATTACAGATGTTCACTAAGCATTAGTGAATTACGGATTCATTTACAGATGCAGAACGATTTATTGCAAGTTAGAAAGTTTGCGCGCAATTTCGAGTTATGCATTTGTTTGAATTTATGTCACAGCCTTTATGAATTGAAGATTTAGAAATAAGCTTAATCATTAATGTCAAAACAGTTCTGAATGTTTTTCACATGGTACACAAAAGTGCCTTTTTGGAAAATAAAACGCATTTTTTTAAAATTTTAAATCCCTACCGCTGCTCTTTTTACATATGTTTCTCTCTCAATTGTCTTCATTCATGACGGAAGTAGTAATTTTCCAAGAATGACAGCTGTCATCAGCTTTACGCTTGTTTAATTTTTTGGTATTAAAACAACGCATAAAAAGAATTAATAAAGAATGCTATCCATTTGTCCAATTTTTGTTCCCTGGAAGCCTGGAAGGGCGCATTGCAGATGGAGGAAACTTAGTAAAAATAAGAACAAAGAATTGAAGATGTCTGCTTCAAACTGCAATCATAGGCATTATAACCTCCCATTTGCAAATTTTAAGAACAGATTATCACGAGAAAGGGGTAAGCCCACCTTCAAGGTGATTCATTGAATGTTTCCAACATGTGCTCTTAAGAATTTTGAGAAGGAAAAAAAAAAAAGGAGAGAGAGAGAAAAGATCGCTAAAGTGCGTAAAGGCTATTCTGGGAATCAGAAAATTCTGTTTTCAGAGAATACGGAAGTTTAAAATGGCTGTCGCATTTTCGCGACAGACAACATTTTTTTTTTTTTTTTTTTCGCATTTTCGTGCAATTCGTTGCATTTTGCGAAAAATGCGACTACAGCTTGATCCCTGACTCTGACTATACATAATTCATATTGAATGAACTTTTTTTTTTTTTTAGCTCAGCTGATTTTTTTTTTTTTTTTTTTTTTTTTTTTTTTGGAAAAATTTCTTTAACATTCCAAAATCAATGAAAGCAGCAATGATAACGATGAAAAGTATGAAGGATTTCAACCTGAATCACCTCAACATACTTAATGGCTTTTAAGCATGCAGAAGAACTTCAACCTTTTTTTGCATGGGTCATACTATCTAAGTTGTAAAGGCATTGTATACAAACTTTTTTAAAGACAGGGTTACAAATTGTGGAGGACAATTTAGTAGACACTGTATGTTGTTATTAATATAAATTTTAAGTAGATTTAAGTTTATTACAAAAAATCTTTTGCCTCTGTTTTTACGTATGTAAACTATGGTGTAATTCCATGCACTTCCAACATTTTTATACCTATTTAAAACGCAAAACATAACTCAACTAGTTTTCCTTAGATTGAAAATTGAAATTTATGTTTTAGTATTTAAATTTATCTCAAATAAATAATGACTTTTTAAAATTTGATAATTTTTATTATAATTAATGTTATTACTCATTACATCATGAACAAAAGAAAAAAAATCTGTGACTGAATTTTCATTTTCCTTTTAGAATATTTACTAAGTTTTGTTAATTTGATTATGTCTATAACAACATTTTAAAATAAAAATAATACTTTTAAATGTGCATTATTTCAAATATTCAATATATTTTTATTCTTTAGAACTATGCACTTACCATAATTCATCAGTAGATGATGAATTCAGCTTATTTATTGCAACCAAAGCATCATGCGCTAATTTTTCAGCATTGTATACATGGATAGGACAGGAGCGAGAGACCATTGAAAATACTCCATTTTCATTAAGCCTGACCGAAACAGTCAAAAGACGAGCAAATCTTCGATTCTACAGAAAGAAAATAATCCAGCATCAATTTAACTTTTTTTTTTTTTTTTTCAAATGAAAACCTTGATACAAAAATTAAATCTGCTCTCTTTAGATTTGAGGCAACAACAAAAAAGTAGTCATACTAATATTCATCTTTAACTATTAACAAGAGCACTACTGCTTTTTCAGTTTAGTGTAGGCTATCTGTTGCGAGGAATACTAGGCAGTAATGATAATTTGCATTAGTGATGGGGAAAAGATTGGATTGATCAAAAGCTTCTCTCAATTCTTCATAAATGAGCACTATAATGATCCTCTCACCCAAGTTAAAAAAATATTCAAGAAATTAAAAATTAAGCTCGAAAAAGTAGTATATAAACTTGACAAGTCTTCAAAATAAAAAAACAAAATAATTCATGATAAAAAAAAACAAAGCAGATGACCTTGGATTTTCTGATAAACTATGAATTCATAAAAGCATTTCTATTTAAGTGGATTTGGGTCAATGAAAATATTTTTGGTAGCTAAAATAGTAGTATTTATTTCAAAGTTTGGTTCAAAAATGTAGTTTTGACATTGTAGCATGAAAAAAGCACAAAATGAAATACTTAAATTAATTATCTTTCTCACTACTTGCTCATTATACTTCTTTGTTCTCTCTTACACATATAATCAGACATCATACACTAACTGAATTTAACGAATGATTATTTTTCAATATACTATTTGATATATACGGACCAACAATAAAGTCTTGCGGACCAGTTGTTGGGGAACACTGCACTAGAATAGTTGTGACATGCAAACAGGCAATTCTAAGGAAGCTTTTAACCCTTTAAAGTGCAGTGATGCAACTCTGGGAACACCTAACTCTGACGTTTTGACTGTTGCCAGTCACAAAGAATAGATTGGATGTCTATAAAAATAGTTGCGGGTGGCATAGCTGCACGAGAATCCTTTACTTTTTAGCATGTCATTTCCTGTAAAAAAATCGTCACGATTATTTTTAACAGCACTGACATCTGCCGAAAAATGGAAGAATGCGAGAACAGCTGGATAGATTGCCCAATGCTGAATAAAAAGGCTTCCGTTGCCATCGCTCTACTTAACTACCAGCAAGATGGCGGATGTTCGAAACGTTTATCGCATGCCACAAATCTAGAGACCCTTTTTTGACGACAGCTAGCTGTGCTCTCGATCTGTGGCATGCGATGAATGTTTCGATCGTCCGCCATCTTGCTGGTAGTTAAGTAGAGTGATGGCAACGGAAGCCCTTTTTTCAGCATTGGGAAAGGGTTGCGCCTCAAAGGATTAAGGAGTCACTCTGATAGTGGATAAAACAAAACTTCCCTGATCACCACATTAGTTACCTGAAATAGAGGACAAGTTGTCTAATCTTTAATTTAGTAGCAAAACTCCCCTTTTTAGTTGCTGGTGAACATCCTGCAGGATGGAAACTAGTTGAATTGTCTATTCAGTTAATTGATAGCTTTTTGAATTTATTTTTAAGTTCTTTACTACTTCTTTATAACTATTTTAAAAGAGAGCATTTAGGTTTTGTGCTCATCACTATTGTCAAACTATTGATATTTCTCGAATAATAATTTCAAGTATTATTAGTATTGCAAAAGATTATTTTCATATACTAATTTACATCTTGAACCCTCTCGTCACCCTGAACCTCATAGGAGGCTCCTATTTCAAATAGCAATATTTAGAGAGAAAACAATTGAATTTAGTATTTTTTTTTTTTCTTTCAGTGATATCAATATCATTAATTCATATAGAAAATATATGAGGCTCTTAACTAGATGCATAAATCTTGCCTAAATTGCAGTACTAGTCAATTTAGATCATTTTTTGCAGTTTTCGCTTCATTGTTTCAGGCCAAAAATTAAGAAAATATTGACGCTGCTTATTTACCCCCCCTTTTTTTTTAATGGTAAGTATAGTTTTTTCTCTTATTCCTCAACCTTTACCAAATATGAGCATCCTTTTAAATTAATTTTAGCATAACAAAATGCTTCGAAAATGCAGAAATTATTATCGACATTAATCGACATTAGAAAAAAATATTTTTGCATGATTTATAATAGTATTTCAGATGCATTCAATGCTAGACAGATTTGTTTTCTCTGATTTTTCATAATTCGGTGACAAGAGGGTTAAATGAAAGTTTGTGTCAAAGGCTCCAATTTATTTTTGCTGCCATGGACAAAACAAGAACTTGAATGTTTGTAAGGAAAAAATTCTATATATACATCTTTTTGATCTTTTAAGAGTCTTTCTTCCAATTCTGATGCTAATTGTTTCAACCAGTGAGTAACCTGTTAAAAAAAATGTTGTAAAACCTGTTTAAATTAATTCAATACATTTTTCATAGTAAATAGTTTTACGTTATGAGCAATACATACATCAGCTCTAGTACTAAGAGATGATTTTCCTGGAAAATTTTTACCACATCCTATGGATTTAGGCAGTTGGCGAGATGTAACTGGTTCATTGTCCACTCCTCTAACAAGATTGTATAACCAATGACTAAATTAAAACAGAGAGAGATGTCAAATATAAATTCAAAGCAAATGGATAATTTTTTTTTCAACAGTTTAATGTTGCCTTAAAAAAAACTTATATTAGTATATATTATGATCTTTCAATGATATCATTAAATAAATGTTACTTAAAAAGGGGGAAAAAAAAATATTAGAACAAGTGTTTTTTGCCCCAGCAAATTATTTTCGTAAAACAAAAATAATATAAATCAAGCTTTCCTTTTATGGGAATACATTTATTAATATCAGCTACAATGTGCTGCTGATAATCCATGTTAAAGCTCAGATTTATATGAAATACCAAAAAACATAACTGAAAAATGGCACTGTAACCCATAAGTTAAAAATCCACAAGAATGTTTGGGGAGCGGGGGAATGTCTCAGCAAAATACATTTTAAGTAGTATGATTTGCATGAATTCATATTAAGGGATAGGAATCATGAATGGGATTAACAAAAAATACATTTTAGATAGTATGGTTTACACGGATTCATACTAAGGGACGGGAATTCCATTTGGAACAATTTCACATATTCAATTTGTGTTTTGAACAATTTAGAGAACGATCAAAAAAGTCCAATGGTTCTCTCCAAAAATTCAGCCTGGAGCCACCGTTGCTCTAAGAACCCTAGAAATGGATTCAGCTTGATTGGATTGTAAAATTTAAGAACTTAAGTGGCAACAATGGGTTTTGTTAGTTACCACAGAAACTGTAATGTTAAAAGCAGAATAGGAAATTAATTATTTATTTTTAGTGGACATAAATGTATAAAATCTAATTTATTGAAATGTATTGAGTAATTTTAATTTATAAAAATAAGAATTGTTTTGCTGTCAAAAGATTGCTTTTAACTTTAGCAGATTGTAAAATACAGCTAGACATGCATGTATGCATTAGCCCCTTAGCACAGAAAGAGTCCTTTGGTGTTGGATTTTTAAAGACCACTTTTTTTACTATCATGATCCCTTTTCTTGAATATTGATCCATGACAGTTCAATTAGATTATAGTATAAGTAATAAAGACTTATATATATAAAACATAAAAAAATTACAATTTTTCATTTTTATCTAAATGATGCACAGGTATAATGATTTTCAGGATTTTCTATAAAAGCATAAAAATCCAGAAAATCAAGTGATTTTGCAAATAATCTGAAAAACAGATAATCGAGATAAGGATAATTGGGACTTCAATGTAATGTAAGAGCTTTGTTGTGTATGAAAAGTAATACAGGTTAGATATTTAACTGCAGAGTAAAAATTAATGCATTTGATACAGTATAGTTTTTACTTTAAACGATGAAATATTACTAAAAATTGAGATATTATTGGTGTCTGGCAAGTAACACCCTGATATCAAAGTTAAAAATCTTAAAAAGAGCATTAGAAGTCTGCAGAAAACAGTGCGTTTCTTATGAAAGCTGTAAAAATTTTATACAGAAGTTTTGAAGTAGTAGTTACAAAAACTGCTAACAGATGGCATTGTAATCGTAAGCCTCCGTAATGGATTGATCTTCATATTTCCTGACTTGACTCCTTGCGACTACTTTCTGCAGGACACATTGAAAGATACTGTCTACTAGAAACATCCTAACATGTCAGACTAGCTCGAATCATCAATTTGTGAGACATGTGAATTAATTTCTTTTGAGGTATTATGGGCTGAGTTGACAAACTTCATTATTCGTTAGCGATACCTCTGTATGTCGAACGGCAGACATTTTGTTGTGACTACTTACTGAGAATGAGTTTATATTCATACATGACGATCTTGGGTCGATTTTGAAGTGCAGTGCCATCTATTAGCAGTGGCGTAAGGAAGGAGGTTGTTACTTACTAATATCATATGCGAATACGCGTTAGAAACACTTAGAAAGTCCACTTACCAAGGCATCACCCCATCCTTGGCAGATCGCCCTAGCTTAACGTTGCCACAATCACACAAAAAACTAATATCACAATAATATTTCTCTTACATTTAAATTAGTTTTAATGTAAATTTTGTTGCTTTTCAATTTTTCTTAAATCTTATGACACATTACATTAACCTTGCTATTACTAACTGATTTAAATTTGAACCAGTAACCAAGAAAAAAAAAAAAAACTCATAACATTATGTGCTTATAAATATGTAAAGTCAATTAACTGCTAATTTTTTTAATAAAATATGCAGGTAAATAAATTAACAGCATTTCACTAATATTTAAAAAAAGTTATTAATTATATATAAAGGAAACACACTTGCATATTAAATTTTGCAGCATTTTAATTTTTGAAATTTTACACTATATGAAATATTGTTTAAGAAAAAACTAAATTAATCATTAAAGTTTAATAACGGTTTAATAAGTTTGAAAAATTTTAACCAAGTATTCGGTATTCGGCCGAATATTCGGTTAAAATTTTAACCGAATATTCGGTATTCATTATTTGGCAAAATATGGTATTTGTTGCATCCCTATTTGGTAGCTCTAACTCCCTTGGGTTGAAGATTTTTTAACATTGAGTCCATACATTTTCAATTTTCAGCATAAAGATTACGGATTTTAAGATTACGCCCATCTATCTCTCTCAAAGAAAATCTGTATACATCACTCTTAACAGCTATTGTAACTTCTATTTCGAAACTTCCAAACAAAATTTTTATGGTTATATAATAAAAAGGTGTTTTTGGCTTTTGTTTTTGAAATTTTTTATTTTGAAATCAGGGTGCTATTTGCAGGACGTCCTGTATTAAATAACAGAACAATGAACCATATACACATTTTAAAAGCATATAAGACTTTTCTGAAATATATATAGTGGAACCTGCCTAATGTGACCACCCTCGGGAAAGACAAAACTGGTCACCTTATACAGGTGGTCACCTTACAAAGGTAGCACTTTAATAAATTTGTTTATGCTTAAAATTCAGATAACACTTGAACAAACACTCTACAGTTTATTTATAACAATATCTCAAAATCAATAAATATCCATGAATAAAAAAGAGGAATGTAGGAAGTAAAATACTGAAACATTAAGATGCACATTGCATACAAATTGTGTGTTACTTCCTTACACTTACGTTTCAATATGTATTTTAATACTTCTTGGTCACAATGAATAATAAAAAATAATAAATTTGAATAAAAAATATAAATTTCCATTTTGCAGCTTGACATATTACTAAAGTACAGTTTGAATGTTTGGGTTGTTTTCATGTTTGCACAGATATAGTTCATGATACCATTTTCACTAGTGTACATCAAGAACATATTGTTTAGATAACACACTGTGCTGTAACTAAAGTTCTAAAAGGGCCGGTCGCCAAATAAATCGCCAGGTTGAAAAAATGAAAAGAAATGTTAGGCTTTATACATGTTTGGCAAAATTTAAATGTGACTCACCACAGGGGTGATCAGAAAATAGTTTTTGTAGCCTAGACAAAAATGTAATCCTATGGGAAAGGAAGAAAATTAAATATCTCTACAATAAAGATCGATAGAATTATGCAGTAAACTGTACGTTTATTAGCAAAACTGTAAAAACGGTGCACAAACGTTTAGAAAATTTAGTTACGAAAATCTTCAACAGATGACAGTCTAATCGCAATGACCTATCAATAGCCTTTAAAATGTGCTTTGAAGTCTAAAAGTGATCCGTACGACTGTTGGATAGTGAAAAAAGGCTAGCATAGAAATTGGAATAATGTATTACATTGAAGAACGCGTGTTTTTGATACTGGAATTTCACCGATTGCAACACAGTCCTACGGCAACACGTCGCAGTTTTCAAAACCGATTCAATGTTCCAGTTGGACCCAATGCGAAAACCATTCGTATCATCGCACCTCATTGTTTCGAACGGTGAGCACTTTGAAAAAATTGTCTTCTGATTGCAAAGACTGCTTCACTTTTTTTATTTATTTATTTTTTAGACTCCTAGAAAGAGTTTTCAGCACAGAGCACCATCTGTTGACGATTTTTGTAACTAAATTTTCTAAAATTTTGTCCAAACATTTTTACAGTTTCGCTAATAAACGTACCGTTTACCACATAATTCTATCGATCTTTCTTTTTGAGATATTTAATTTTGAAATCAGGGCTTATTAGCTGATCACCCTGTATATTCACAGACTACAGACGCCAACAATATGCATTCCAAAGGCTAAAACCGAGGGTCGTACCCAGAAAAATTTTTGGCGTGGGACCAAAAATTTCAATGGGCGGGACCAAGAGGTGAAAAAGGCTAAATTTTTCACAAAAAGGCTTCATCATTACTGTTTTGTTAACAAAATTTTAAATTCCAGGGGTACGGCCTTGCTAAAACCAAAGTAAATTAAGAAACAGTTAAATAGCATTATTGACAGATGGGAGATTTAAAATGGCAAGAGTATTACATTTAGAATAGGTAAAGGGAAATCAGAAGTACTCATAAATGTGTGATTAACTTCATCAAAAGTAATTGTAAATATGTGATTAACTGCATCCCATACCTCTTACCGAAACCACACTGAATCAATTTTAACATCAACAGAAATATAAAAGAATCTAGACTAAAACAAGTTTTACTTTTTAATTTATTTATCTAATTTTTTTTATTTTATTTATTCATCTACTGAAAACAAGTGTTACAGAAGAGAAAATCAGTGTTGAGATCAAATCTCGTGTTAAACAACTGAAAAGGGATATAGCATTCTATATTATCTGAATGTGTTTTATATTTAAGAGGCAGTTTATAGTGGAAAGTGGTCACATTTGACAGGTTAAAAAACTTAAATTTGGCAGATTATCTGGTCACTATACAGTTTTCGCAGGCGGTCACTTTACAGGATATTTTCCCCATACATTTTTTATGAGTTACAATGAAATTTCATAAAAGTGTTCACTTTAGACAGGTGGTCTCTTTACCAAGGTGGTCACTTTAGCAGGTTCCACTGTATTTAATATTATTGTTTTTTAAAACACAGTTTTAACCCCCCCCCCCCACACACACACTCTAAGATTTTTTAATTTTGCCATTAATTACATTAGGAAAGATACAAACAAGTAAGAAAATCTGAAGAATACATTAAAGAAATCAAGGGAAGACATTTTCAACTTTCTAACAATTGATTAAAAAGCAATTCAATAAAGTATAAAAATGTTTTGAAAACAAAGATTGAAAATCAAAGTGTTACGAAACAATTTCTTACTGGACTTTTTTTCAAATATCTCAACTTTCATGATCTAGAGACTACAAGACATGCTGGTACGAACACTCAAAATATTTTAATAGAGAAAACGAAATTGAAACATCAGTACTACGAAAGACGAAAATTCACAATATTTTAACAAACCGTTTATTAATTTCAAACAATTAACTTGAACATTTTTTTTGGCGAATATATTTTTGAAGGCTTTACAAAATTTTCTTCTAAGATTACAAACAATCCAATTTAGATTAAAAGTTTTTAATTAACAAGAATTAAAAATAATGATTATGTCAGTTATTAAAACAAACCTAAACAAAAAACTAACTACTAAATGAATAAGCTTCATTATTTTATGTGTATAACATTTTTTTTTTTAAATAAATAAATAAATGTTCCAAATTCAGGAGAGTAAAAAGTAATATAAAATTAAGTTTCATACAGTATTGTTTTAACCCTTTGAGGTGCAACCCTTTTCCAATGCTGAAAATGCTGCTGCGCCTCAAAGGGTTAAGACTTTGTTATACAGGGTTGGCAAGATTTTTTTTTCTCAAATGGGAGAATGGGTAGATAATCAGACCTTTAAAAATAGTCTCAAAATGCAAATTTATAAAAGATTCATACCCAGTTTTTTCACCAAAATGACTCACAAACTGAGATTTTGGTACATCAATCAAATCACCCATTTTCTCAACATTGAATTTCTTGACAATTGCTTCTCCAAGTTTTCCACCAAGATTCCTCCTAGGAAAACAAATGTAACAGCTATTTGAGAAAAGACTAATTTTAATCTTCTTGCATGTAAAGACATCAATAGGAGAAAATAATTAAAATATGAAGGGGAAGTAACAAAATTACACATATGCATTAGTAGAGAGGAAAAACGGGTCCTTCAAATATTATATTTGATAATGATTTACACAAATCCACCCCTTTCCCTAAACAATAAGATGTTGCAGCTTATTAAAACTTCAAGTTAAATAGAATTTCATACTTTATTTTAAGTCATACTTCTTTCTCATTATTCTTATGATTTTACTTTACATGATTTGTAGCAATACGTTAAACCAGGAGAAACATATTTTACAATTGTACTTCCCTCAAGTGACGTTTCTAAGGGGCAATGAATGTACCAGAAGAAATATTTATCAGATTATGATTCACTGAGATTATAGTATATTCAATGATCTCTTTTTATACTGAGCTTAAATTTTAAAGGGTGTACCAATAGCCAAGGAAGTATATCTTTGAACTAAAAATGAGAACTATTTAACATTAAGTACAGCCACAATTTTGTTCTTGTTCATCCATGGTACTTTGCTCACAACAATAATGATGAAAATTAAAGCAGCAATTTTTGCCAACACACTACTCATAGAAATTGCTTTATGTTTTGAGTACGTTGACAAGCATAAAAGAACTAGCATTATATAAGTTAATCACTTTTCTATTTCTGTACCAAAAAAAGTATTGAAAGATAAAATGTTAAAAAACTGTACACATCTTACTGAACACTACTGTGCAAATATCTCAAAAATTTCTCAGAGTGTAATGTAAAACTGAATTGAATAATATAATAAATAAATTTACAAGTTTTATAATAGTGTATGCCTTTTTTAAATAAATGAGGATGTATCCAATAGCAGAATTTACATTGTTAATTTACAGCATCAATACTTCAAAATAAAATTTATCAGTAACCCCTAACCAGAGTTGGGCAAAAACAAACATTAAACTAACAACTAAAACTAATTTAGTTAGTTGACTGATAAATGACAACTAAACTAACAGTTGTTAGTTGTAAGGTTCAACTAAACTAAATTAGTTTTAGTTGAACAGAAAACTAAAACTAATTTAGTTGAACCCTTAACTAACTATTAGTTTTAGTTGTAGTTTTTGAATAACAATTAGCAATTAACTATAATCTATCTGTACTTAGAGGCAGAGTTGGGCATCTATAAGTAAAATATTAGCTGACATTCCAAACCTTGTTGAAACTGTGATATTCAATAGACTGTTATTTAGAGGATTACTGTTTGTGAATTGTTTTGTGCTGTGCTGGGCAGATTGTTCAACAATGTCCTGGAAGCAATAAAATTTTAAGTTTCATCCTGAGACCTGGAATAGTTTCTCAAACTTTCCAGACACTCCTCAGCTTTTGTCACATACACAAACGGAAGAACTCCCGAATTCACAACAATGTAAATTTCATGCATGGAAATTTTTGGTAATGTCTAAATAAATAAAATTAGACTTTTGTCTGTACATTACTAGAAATTTAAAAATTTTGCGATTTCTATCCGTTTTAAGCATATAGAAGCCCAGTACGACTACCACAAAAATAGTTATCGTTCTGTCAGTGACTCTTTTTTGTTTGAGTATCATGTAATAGTGACAAAAGTGAATGAAATGAAATTGGGTGATATGATAGGTGGTCACTCAACTTAAACTATAGGCATCAAATTGTTAAAAAGTTTTGATTGGATTTTGTGAAAATTGTTTCAAACTGTGTACATTTTTCTCGGTGCATCACATAATAACGACTAAAGTGAATGAATTGAAATTCTGTGACATGATATGTGGTCACTCAAACTAAACTATAGGCACTGAATTTAAAATTAAAAAAAAATTTTGATTAAAGACTTTACAAAAGTCATTTCAAAATGCATAATTTTTTTTTCCATCACGTATAACCACTGAAACAAATTAAATAACATTTAGTATCGTCACAAGTGGTGACAAACTATAGGCATCAAAGTACTTCAAAACAAGGGCAGATTAAAGGGGCGGGGGGGAAGGTTGGCAGAGAGGGCTGTTTATTTACTGCAGTGTATTTTTCTCAGGTTTGTGCTAATTTAACCTTTTATAACAGAAGAAATCTTGTAACTATTTTAAATTAGTTTATTTATTTCAAGATTATGAATTAAAATTGTAGTCATAAAATTAATGGTTCCCATTGATTTGGTATTCTAGTGGGTCAAAATGTTAAATCACTTTATATTCATTTTTTGGTGTAACTGTATGCTATTTTGAAGGCATGTTTAAACACAATTAAATTAAAATTATTAATTCGAAACAAGATAAAATATAAACAATCCCCCATTAGCGAGCCACAGTCAAATTATCAAACGCTGGCAGGTCTGCGGCGATTAAAAGGTTGGGGAGCACTGTGTTTGAGTATGGACAGACAGAGACAGACAACCAAAATCATAACATTTTTCAGCCTTACTGGAAAATGTTAAAACATCATTAAAACTTAAAACTTCGCTGAAATGTTTAAAAGATATTGCGATTAGGTTTTATCTTTAAAAGAATTCGGTCAGACAAAATAAACCCCTTAGAAGCAGCTGGCGTCTATAAAACAAATTTTACTTATAAAGAAGCTAACCTTCCCGGCCACTACATTGGTGTAACAAAAAGGAGAATTAAAAATAGGATTAAAGAGCACATTAGCGACATAAAATATAATAGACAAAGTACTGCCCTCTCCCGCCTTGCATTAAAAGAAAATATTGATATTGATTTCATCAATGTTAAGAAAATAGCCAACTACAACAACCATAGTTATAGTTTAAAACGGGAAGCGTTAGAAATAATAACACAAGGGGGTGCCATCAACGATACGACGCATGCTCAGATAGATGATACATGGTCCAAAGTGCTGAAGCTGGGAGCGAGCTCACCAGTTCTGAAGATGGCAGTGGCCTAGTGCTGCCGAAAGTGCTAATGGTTTGTTTTTAAACAGTTCAACGGAGTTTTAAGGCTTTTAAGTATGTTTTAACTTTATACATCATATTTTGTTTTTAAACTTAATTGCTTCTAAATCCTTGTCAAATAAAGTGAGATAACACAATGAAAGTGTTAACTAGAATCTAGAAAATAAACAATAACCATTGGTAAAGGAACAGGAACACACAGCTCCATGCTTTCACAAGCAAAAAGTGGTTAAGTGTTCTTCATCTGTCGGCCTTATTAGTTATTGTTTGACAATTACAACTAAATTAATAGTTGTTAGCTGTAAAGTTCAACTATACTCAACTAAATTAGATTTAGTTGAACAGAAAACTAAAACAAATTTAGTTAAGCCAAGTTAGCTGAACCTTTAACTAAAACTATTAGTTTTAGTTGTAAGGCCTAACTAACTCGGCTCAATTAAATTAGTTTTAGTTGAACAGAAAACTAAAACTAATTTAGTTGAACATTTAGTTGTGTTCAATTTAACAAGTTCTTAGTTAAATATTTAGTTCAACTAATATTTTAGTTAATGATGCCTAACTCTGCCCCTAACCTTGTTGGATTGGACTTAGAAGAAAAACACAGTAACCAGGAATGCAAGACGAAAAATCATAGTAACCAGGGGATGGGGGGTGTTCCAGCCCCCCCCTTCCTTAAATAAATCTTTGATAGTAACTCACAAATAAAGCTTGAATTAAGTGTCTGGCAGATATAAATAATGTATGAAAAGTAATTGTTTTAGAATTAAATTAAATTTACAATTTATGAATGTACATAAAATAATGCAATTTTTTTCAAAACAATTTATTATACTTTTCATTGGTACTGAAAAATTACTGAAAACATAGAAGACAATAATCTGAATTCTTTAAGAACTCATGAAATAATCTTCAGAATATGCTATAGGATTAACATTTTTCAAATTACTTTTTAAATTTCAAGTTTTTAAACCTGTTGGATTAATCTGCAGTGCTTTTTGTCTTGCAGCAAGTTTCAAGATTGACTGAATAATTTCAGTTGTTTAAAGATAAAACACTTGAATTAGTCTTATAAACTGATATGGAACAAAAAGCATAACAGTACATTAATTATTATTAATAATAATAATAAAGATTCCTTTATGTAAAGCTTGATATATTTAATTCCAATAATCATCCTACCCCCCCGGAAAAAAAAAAAAATAGATAAGACAGGAGTAATCTGAAAATTTTTTTAGTTTGCCCCTTTCAAAATATCACGAGGAAAATTCTTTTGAAGAATTTTAAAGGTTTAATGGCCATTTCGGAAAGATTAAAAATGTATAGGAAAATTTAAAATCAAAAGATAACTAATGATGTACTCACACCTTCTTAATAGGAATTGTTTTAAACAGCAACTGAATGGACGACTGTGGTAAAACAGTCTGCTTGTTCGGTTTATGGAGGCCACATGATAATTTTGCTAACATCTACATAAAGAAAGAAAAGAAAAGTATTTAAGTAAAAAGAAGTTTTGGTGCAATAGCTATTGTAAATGACATTTAACACAAAGACTTTCGTTAAAAGTGAAATATGAAAAAATGAAAAGAGTAAAGTTGACAGACAGAAGTAAGATTCAAAGTACAACCAGATTCTAAAAATTTCTTTTCAATATACTAAACTATAACAACATACTAAACTAATAATATATACAGTTTATAGCAACAAATACTTTTTAAAAGTCATGCATTTTCTCATTCAATAGATAAAATATGCATGACTGTATGCCAGAAAAAATTTTGCACGCAATAAAATTTCCAGTTTAAAACTAAAATAAATATTCAATATATATAATTCAATATAATTTAAATTAGAGCATTAAAATACAGTAAAAAGAATTACGCATTTTGATATTAAATTAAAAAATAAATAAATAAGCATGAAGAAGGAAAGGAAAAAAACATTCTTTTTTTTACAGAATGCTTTGTATGGCATCGCCTTTGTATGGTATTGCATAGAATGGTCTAGGAAATTTGTAAAACATCAACTGTTCTATACTTTTATATACAGTTTTCGGCATATTTTGCAGCGTTGAATTGCATATAAAGAGTAACAAAAGCAGCTATTTTTGAGTGAAAAAAATGGCAATGGCTATTTGTGTGCCCCAGTGCCAAACAGATAGCCATAACTTTTTCCATCAAATGAGTTTTTTTTTTTTTTCTTTCTGACAAGAACATATCAGGGTCAGTCTAAGTAAAGAATATTTCAATCTGACAAGCTATGTAATTTTCCTAATTCCTCTGATGCTGTATCTCTTACTTAACCAATTGTTTCCACGAGTTTGACATTAACAGAGAGCAGCTACAGTAGTTTAATGTTCGATTTTGTGATTTTAAAATGCAAAATTAAAAAAAAAAAGTTAAAATTAAGGTTCACACTAAGTGTGAGGTTTGCAGTGTAGCATGCTTCAAAAACAAAGAGCTAAATTATTTCTGAGTATCAAAAAGAAAATGCATCTAACATTTGGTAACAAATTTGTATGTTTCTTTAGTATTATCTTTTTTTTTTTTATTTTTTTTTTATTTTTTTTTTTTTTTAATAGTCCATTGGTGGTTGTGAAATGATAAAAAGAAAAATTCGGGTATTTGTTGAGCATGAAAGTACAAAATACTAATTTATGAAAATGCTTTTTACTTATTGTGATTTTACAAAAGTTCTTGAGAGTTAAACAACAAAAGAAAAGCATAAATTACTTTATTATGAGCAATTCCAGCTGAACACCTATAGCCTGTTTTTTCATAAACTGCAGCTCTCATTTCTTCCACAGTCACAGCAGCCAGTGCAAGCATTCTGTCACCAAACAAATGTTCTTCTTCATAGATCATTTCAAGCCATTTTCCAAGTTCCTCTAATGAAAGTCACATGAGTTAATCTAGTATTAAAATCAATTAATTTTGCTTGGTATGTTCAGCATTAAAGTCGAACTATGTATGCAGTATTTGTGCTATCATACATTTTTTAAAAACATTTATTCGATAGATAATAACAGATAGATATAACAGATGTCTTATTCACTACCATTAGAATTACGACAGAGGTGAATTTAACCCACTACTGTAGTATTTTTTACGTTAGAAAATAAAACATTGTATTTCTAACTATAAAACATGTTTAGAATGAAGAATGCATAATATGAAAACATAATTTGCAATAAACTTTCATAACACAAATCAATATTTTTATGAAATTTCTTTGTCACTGATTGATAATAGGGATGTGACGAATATGCGGCCACTATTCGGTATTCGGCTGTTTTGCTGAATATTCGGTAAGCAGAATACTGAACAGGTATTCAGCCAAATAGTTATGGCCAACTATTTCTACATATTCAGCTAAATAATTTCAGAACAAAGAGAGAAAAGTATTTTTTAAAAGCATTTACAAATAATATTGCTGAGTTATACTTCAATATGTTAATCTCATATAATAAAATATCTTAAGTCATTGCATTTTAAGCTCAATGAAACATAACAATGAAACATAATATAAATGTATTTAATAATATTACAAAAATGCAAACTTTTCTACTTGGTGACACTACTTGACTTGATCTTCTAATTTCTTTACTGGGTGGGGATGGGAAGAATATTTTCAGATCCTCAATTACAAACATAATTTTAAAAGCTGCTAAATATGTTTTGCCCAGAGACTGTAAAGCCCAAAACATTGTGTGATTATGTATAGTTACCAGATTAATCACATTTTCCATAGCATATTAATTAAATTATGAATACCTCAAAATATGTCTATATTGTTATTAGTGTTTTACTTTGTAAAAAATATTTTTTCACGGCCAAGATTTTTTTAGTTTTACAGATAATATACCGTTGTGTGTTTTTAAAGTACCAACAAATAATATAAAATGAATTTTAATTAGTCTTTATTTAGTATTTAATTATAAAATTGAAAAGCGATATTTTATTTACAATTAAAATGAAATTTTAAGAAATTTAATATTTGGCCTAAACTATGTGCCGAATATTTGGTATTTGGCCTGAGCTATTGGCCAAATATTTGGTATTTGGCTATACCGCCAAATCACTATTCGTTATATCTCTGATTGCTAATGACAGGTTTTAAAGTTGTTTAATTTGACAAACTGCATATAGTTTATTCATCCATTTCAATTTAGTCTTACAAAGAAGAAAAAATCCTGTATATAACAAACTTTCAAATGCACTAAAAAATTCAATAAATGGAATAAGATATGCTCATAGTAATTTAATAACTAATTATCTTTACAGATTCCTTCTACTTATATTCTCTTTTTCTCTGCATAACTTATGTAGAATGATGCATGTGCTACCTGTAGAAGTCTTTATAGAATTATTTAGGAACCTTCATGAACTTTTCTCATTCAAACATTTTAATCATATTTTCCAGTTTGTACAGAACTCTGAAGGGAGGATTAACTACCTGGCATCAATTATGAGCGATTGATAATTTTTCTGTAAAATATCTGTTACTGGTGAAAGATGTGTATAACCCTTTGTCACCCTTTATTATTTAGTGCAATTTTCATTATTATTTGGCAAATAAACAAATGCTTTTGCTTATTTTTGCAATCAACATTATAAAAATGCTACAAATTGGTTGTTAGAAAGTCCAGATCCTGCATACAAAAGGGTTAACAATAAAGGACTAGAAAACAGGTATTTCTAGTTTTCTGGCAGATCTTGTGCATATGTGCATTAACAAAAAAATTTTCAATGCACTTAATTTGACAAGATGCAAAAGTTGAGTAAATGGTGTTTTTTAGTAAATTTTTATTTAGTTTAAAAATAAATTAAAGTCATATTATGATTTTATTACAAATGCCAAAAATTAAGGGATAGTACCTTCATATCCAGGAGTATTAAATAATATTTTATAAAATTAAAATCTTTCAATTAATGTGCAGCTATGTAATAAAATTGTGTACCTTCATTTCAACAAAAATTAAATTATTTCAATAGTAATAATTAAAAAAAGGTTTCTGTATATTAATCCTAATATTTTGTAGTAAAATTAAGAATATTTAACAAAATAAAAATAAATTATGTAAATTTGAATAATACACTGTTACAGGGTGTCCACAATGTCAGGAGGCGAAAATAGTATCATTAGCAACCTGACCCACATGAAAAAGTTGCCTGTTTAGCAACCATTTTCTTAATTTTAGTTGACAAAAAAGTAGCATTTTTGCACAATTTTTTAGATAAAAAATAAACATACACCACTTAACTTCAGTTAAGAAGGAAGGAATAAAATAAGAAATTAAAAAACTTCATTTTCTATATAACAGAGCGTATAGTATGATTAAAAAACCAGATTAGACAGTTTGATGAACGATCAATCACAACTTTGAAAAGAAAAGGGTGATGACAAAAACCGAAATCTGATTTTCAAATTAGTCGGCTGCAGTAGGCTACAAGTAGCCTTATGTTTAAACTGTAGCAAAAGTCGCCAGTGGACACTCTGCTGTTATGATTAGGACTCATAATTTGGGTTGACCCATTTCATGAGTTTGCTTTCTAATCCATATGGTTCAGGGGTTTTATGATTTTGTACAACCAAAAAATCTGTATATATATATATATTTTTAAAAGGTTACATGAAAAAAAATCCTTTTTTTAAAAATTTAACTTATTTTTACTTTCCGAACATGTACCATGTAAGGGAAGTATTGTAATCATGAAAAAATTTGACTTCGAGATTTTGATGTATTGACATGTTTTGAGGTCTTCTGAATTCATTTATGCTGTTTTAACGAGATGTATGTATGTATGTATGTATGTGTGTGTGTGTGTGTGTGTGTGTGTGTGTGTGTGTTTATAACAAATATACCGAATTTGAGCTCAATCGAATGTACCGTTTAAGCGCTAGTGCACTTTCAAGAATCTACCCAAAAATTTTATTTCAAGAGTGTGTGTGTGCGCGTGTGCGTGCGTGTGTGTGTGTGTGTGTGTGAGTGAGAGAGTGCGTGAACACGATAGCTCCTAAACGGATCATTTGATTCAGCTCAAATTGGACATATATGTTATAAACCACCGTTGCAAGACTGGTATTGATTTTGGTGTATATAGTTTTTCTACAGGGCTATGACAAAGATTTCTTTTACATAATGGCCTATGGGGGGAAATTCTTGAAAGTGCGCTAGCGTTTAAATGGTACATTCGATTGAGCTCAAATTGGGTATATATGTTATAAACCATCACTGTAAGACCGGTATTGATTTTGGTGTATATAGGACTTATAGTTTTTCTACAGGGTTACGACAAAGATTTCTTTTACATTATGGCCTATGGGGGTAAATTCTTGAAAGTGCACTAGCGCTTAAACGGTACATTCGATTGAGCTCAAATTCGGTATATTTGTTATAAACCACCATCATAAGACCGGTATTGATTTTGATGTGTATAGGACGTATAGTTTTTCTACAGGGCTACCTCAAAGATTTCTTTTACATTATAGCATATGGGGAGAAAGTCTTGAAAGTGCACTAGCGTTTAAATGGTGCATTCGATTGAGTTTCAATTTGGTATATATGTTTGAATTATTCATCGATTAAAATTTATTTAAATGCTTGGTAATGATCTTAATCGTAAGTCTTCGGAAAGTCGAGTGGAGTCACTCCAGATTTTTTTTTTTTTTTTAATTTCAAACCGCTTAATTACATAGCTAATATATTTCCTAATATCAGTACACCAGTTGTAAAGTTTATAAACTTTTTTTAAACAGCTACCCCACCACCACTACCCAAGAAAAAAAAATCAGAAAGACTTTTTTTCTTGAAATTTTTTTATCCATAACAAAACATTAGTTAAAAAGTTCTGATTCAGCACTTGTATAATACTTTAATTCCACCGTTAAAATTATCAGTATTAATCAATTGAGTGATTTGATTGGTCATGGAAAAAATTAGCTGAAGTTTTTTTTTGGCCTTGTGTGTGTGTGAGAGAGATCCTATTTTACTTCCATAAAATGGATATAAATTTTAACTGGTTGCCCCCGTCCTCAAAATTGCATTAATCCATCTCGATAAGACGTGCATAAAAACACTTCAAAATTGAAAAAAAAAAATAAATAAATAAAAAATAATATACATTAATTTACACACACACATATACAATACATGGACTATGAAATACAGAAATATGTAGCATGTAAGTATTATAAATTCTTTTGTTTCAATCAAATAAAAATAAAATTCAGAAATTTGAATGGGTACATGTTAATATGTTAGCACAGTGATATCAAATAATCATGTTTTTATAGAAAATGATGTCAAGCACAATTTAATCTTTCATTTAAAACTGTAAATTAGTATAATCATTCACATAGATAAAAAAAAAAATAAATAAAAGCCATACAGTGAATTGTCTTACCTCAAGAGGAAAAAATATACTCATACAGTAACTCTTACATTTCAATTAAATTTATAGAACAAGATCATCTCACTGTCTTTAATGTATAGTAAATCTTACACTAACAGTTTCCCAGTCCTAACAGTGCATGTGGACATATATGCATACCAGTTAATCTTCAAAATTTACTGAAGATGATCTAAGCATGAGATAATGTTACTGTCTTTAAGCAATTAGTAAATCTTACACTAAGTTTCCCAGTCCTAACAGTCATTAACAGAGCATGTAAATATATATGCATACCAATTATCTGCAAAATTCACAAACTAAAATATTTTAGGTACTTTTCCGTTATGTGCACGCCACTGAAATTAGGCTCTTTTTCTTTTTTGCCAAGTAGCTAATGTTTTTTTTATACCCCTACCCCCCCACTATTTTTTTTTTTTTTGTTGTTGTTACCATACAATCCCTGTAAAACATTTAACTAACAATTCTACAGGAAGATCACAAATTAATATATAAAAAAGTAGACTTGCAATTACAAAAGTCAACATAAATGCAGTTAAATTTTCATAAATCTTATGTCCACATGAAAAAATGACAGTATTAAAAAAAAAAAAAAAAACATTGGTTATGTGTACCTGTTGTTGGATTAACAAAATGGTATGCGTGATTGGCCTGACTGTGTAAAAAACCTGATTTTCTAGTTCTTCTGGATTATAATCTTTCCAACAATCTGAAAAAATAATGGAACCTTTTTCAATACAATTATGAATTTCATTCATTAATGTTTGAGCAGTACGGTCTGGAATTAAAAAAAAAAAGAAAACTGTTTAGACTCCTTGCATAACCCTCCGAAAATCCACTGGGATGGAAAAACCTCTGACTGCATTGTTTCCTGATGGACATACTTTCATCAATTTTGACTATTAAATTTTCAACTGCTATTTTATTTATTTATTTATTTTTTTGACTATCGCACAAATCAAAATCACATATTTCTCTCAGGTAATTATTCCAGTCGACAAGTGTTATGGTTCATATTTGAGTGTTTTTCACAAAACTTAATGGACGTCAATTCCTCACACCAGCAGTAAATAAAAAGTAAAGCTGTTTTAAAACTTAATCAAGAGTTTTAGAACAAATTTTCTGTGCAAATACCGATGCTAGTTTTACAAGACTTTAAATTACATTTCAATTGAAAACGACCACTGAAATTACACAATTTCATAAGATGTTGCTAGCACAATGCATATGCAAAGGTAAAGCATCAAACTTCTGAAAATGCTTAACAGCATCTTTTTCAGACATCAGCAATTTCCAAATATTCATACTATCACAAACAAATAAAAATGCAACTCTGACAAAACTTTCAACTATATTATGCAAAATTGAAAATACATAAAGAATGAACCAACTTTAAATGTAATAATTAACACAAAAGCCATATCCGTCCATTAAGATTTAAAGGAAATTTTTAGAAAAACACCATAGCTTGGCTCTTATCCCAAGGAGTAACGAGCATCAAACAAGACGCAAAATACGAAACTAAAAGAAAACGGCTCCTTTACTAAGCGCTTAGAACTATGCGTTTGAGTATGAATACATATAACACTCAAAGATTAGTAAATCAAATACGTGAATGAATGCAATACAGGTGATACGCTCTCCTTTGCTTTTCACACATGAGCAAATGTACTACGCACAAACAATAAAGGTTACAAAAAAAAAAACAAGGTCGCCGCACAATCCAGGATGGGCTACTAGAAAAAAAACATTAACAAGCTTCACCCACCACTACCAGAAAAAAAAAAGTGCCAAATTTGACTGGCGTGCTTGAAACGGAATTGTACCATATTTTAAATACTTTCATTTTCATTATCTCATGCGTGTTTCTATAAATAAAATTTTACAAAATTGCGTTAGAAGGGTATGAAATTTTTTTTACCACTGTTCCATTTGATATTCATTAGCAGCTTTTTTTGATACTGTATTTTATTAATAACATTCTTGGCGACTGGAGCAATACCAGTGACATTTGAACCTTCAGAATAAGTTAGATGTGGCCTCTTAAGTTTTGTCCAGCCTGGTCCTCTGTAGATCTTTTATAAAATTTATTATATTTTTGGCTTATAGAACCAGAGCATTTAACTGGTGATGCTTACTTAGAATTGTTAATCTCAGGGATGAGGTTGACAAAAAAGGAAAAAGTCTGAAAGAATGTGAGAATGACATTTGAGCAGTAATACTTTTAAATTTCAAGTTCAATAAACCTTGTAATTGCTACTGATATTAAATCTATTCTACCTGTCTACAATTTTGCCTTAATAAAAAATAAAAAAATTCAGAAAAATTAAAAAAACTGAATTTTTATAAAACATTAAAAAAGTCTGAAAATGAGACAAAAGTCTGAAGAATCTCATACCTGTAATCTACTTATTTGTTTTAGATTTCCCCAAGGAAAACTTCTTCAGAGCTTCATTTTTTTTTAATAAGTGCCTGACCTGCACTTTTTGTTTTCATGGACTTTTACTACAAATAACTTTTTCTTCCCTATATGTGTTGTTTGACGTTTGGATATTCTTGCAAAAATTCATCTTCATAGGATCTCTGTGGAAAAATTCTCAAGTGGTTACAGCTTTAGCTCTTAAACTGTATTTCAGTCTGAATTGCAGAATAAGTTTTTACGTCCATTCGAACAGTTCATGAGTCGATACTATTGTTCACACTACTAAAAGTACCCCCAACAACTGGAACATGAAAACAACTAATAATGGCTTTAACTAGCTTAATAGAAAGGGATATTCTTTAGTTTGAAACACGGAAGTCCACCATTTATCTAAGCTTAGAGTTCTTTCTTGTCACAAATGGAGGCAAATCTGGAATTTGATATTTTCTTATCTCTAGCAAATACATTTCTAATTCCTTATCCAGAAATACATCAGTAACAATGGTGGGTAATAATTCTACATTTTTTAATGTGTTTGTTTTGATACGCCTATTCCAACAACATCAATTAGAAACTCATTAAAGGGCGGTACCTTGAAGGTGCTTACCACAAAAAAGATAGGCCCTTCATAGATTTAAGTCTGTAGAAACTGACTTGTTGCATTTAGTTAGTACGGTTGTTGCACTGGATCCTATAAACAAGTGTTTGCTTGACCAAACATTCGTCTCTGTAATTAAATGTTTGCATGCTAAGGATTTTTCATTGATAACTTCTGGTTTCAGGATGCATGACAAAAATGTTCTGAACATACTTATTTGTCGTTCATGTAATTTGGGGATTAATGGTTCTTTCATCTGAAATAATGTAACATAGTTCTTCAACAATGGCAAATCAGCAACATACACTTGCAAAGGCAATAACGTTTTCTTTTGACTATGAAATATCTTTTCAATAATTTGTTGCTTCTGTTTTTACTCTCATTTGTGAAATGAGAGTAAAAACAGAGGCTGAATTTTCTTCAGTTCTAGAATTTTTTTTTTTTAAACTTTGACAGATCTGTTGAATTTATTAAGTTTCTCTTCATATACATAATCAAGACTGTAGACTGGTACTTTACTGCATCCTATGAGTTTAAGTGCTAAAAAAAAAAAAAAAAAAAAAACCAAGAGCATTTCACATTCTCAATGTTTCTACAGCTACACCATGGCAAGAGAGGCATCAGTGGAGCTGAAAAGTTAATAAATAAAAAAAAAATGTACAAATTTCTTGGAATTTTAATTTCAATGAGGCCGACCACCTAAATTCATTATTTAAATCAGTGAAGAGTTTTTCCACATGCTTTCCGAAAGCTTTACAAAACATTTTTTTTGGCAAGAATCACCATGTACATCCAGAAGATGTGGAGCTTTTTCACAACAAATAAATTCGTAATTTTAACTACAGATTTGGCACCTCTCATCACTGCACACGAATCCATCACTACTGATACTAGACTTGTGAATGGTATTTCTCTTTCCCTCATTAATCTCAGAAAATAAGGTTTCATTGTTTACAGCATGCAGGTTTATTGATGCAAAATGCTCAATAACAACTTTTTACTGGCTATCACTGTAGTAGCTGACAAGAATTGTCAGAACTGATTAAATTGTAGCTGGTTGATCCGTTAATATTGAACCAGAAAAAAGAGTTTTTCAAATTTTCTATAGTTTCACTTATGAAAGTTTCTGCTAATCCATATTTCCATTTTGATAGAAGCAGAAGTCCAGTCCATAGATAATGAGGAAAACACAGATTACGTTCAGCAATAAATGACAGTACTTTTGCTTGACTGATAAAACATCATTTGAGACAGGCACAACTGGCTGATTACTTGAACTGCCATGTGGTTGCTGCTGGCCATCTGCCAATATACTGCATCTAAATCAGTATTTCCTCTCCTGGTTTCCATGAATTTTAAATGTTTGCGACTGTTTAAATGGCTCAAAAACAAATTCCACCAATAAGGTCATTGCATAGACTGTATTTCGCTTTACCAGGAACAGTTCTTTTTTTGATAAATTCTGACAGTGTGACAGTCTCTTCGCAGTTTGATAATTTAAGGTTAACCTTTTTATCTAGCCATTCCCATGGGAACTTATTTTTAACTTTTTTGTTGATTTCTCGAACCTTGACTTCATCTGTTTATCTAAAATTAACATTGTACACTGTTTTTCCAATTCAAAGTAAGTGCTGATACAGTTCACAAGTGAAGTTGTACGATTGGGTACATTCACGAAAAAATTAAGCCTGAATGCAAAGTGATAAACATCCAGTCCATGTCACTACACGTGCGTTAACATGAGTGCCTTCATCCTCAGTTCGATTCATCTGATTTACCCAACGGATGCAAACCACAGTCTGTAAAATAAGTCACACCGACCACACACAATCATGTTCTTGGGGAGATTTCTCCAAAGGCAAATGTCACCTCGTGAAGAGTAGATTAACCAATCACAGATCATGTTACTCTTTCCATTCTAAAGTGGCTAGAAACAGTAATGGAGCAAAGATTCCAACTGGCTGAAAAAGTCACGTTTCACGTTGACTACGTTTTGTTGTATAATTTTTTATACAACAAAACGTCAGAGGTCCCCAACATGGAATTAACGATACAAATTACTTATTATAAGTATTATACATCTGTAATTAACAAATACACAATACTAAAAGAATCTGGGGCTTTAATATCACTAATTAACGATACAATATATATATTAGAGGCATTTTTAAAAGTGAAACGCTCGGCAGCCAATCCTATTTATCCCATTGCTGTTTCTAGTCGTGTGTTTTCCATCGGCATACATACTTAATTCAGATTGCAGAAAATCTTCTCTGGCAATCCCACGATCGGTCAGGTGAGCTAAATGGATTCTATTTATTTACAAACAGGGCAGTAATGACACAGATTTTATCATACGCAAGTACTATAATTTGAACCCAACTGAAGAAAATCTGATCAAAATTCGCTAAAGATCTGAAAAGATTAAAATTCATGGAAGATCTGAAAACATCAAAATTTGCGAAAGTCAGCTAATCAGCTATTTAAAATTAGCAGAGTTCCACTAATTCATGGGAAAATTACATGCCTGTCAATTTATCTAAAAGCAAACCATGATTTGTTATTATAAATTTATATATTTTTCATATATAATTGATTATCGTCATCATTTATTTGATTTAAGCTGAATTAGTAAAACTTTTTTAAACATTCTGAAATCCGAATCCTTCCTTTAAAAAACCCAGATAAATCCCAAATAAAAACTCAAGCAAAAGCACCAGAAAAAATATTTCTAAAAAATAAAGAGGCTGGCTATACAAAAGAAGATACATACTTATATAACTATATTTCAAAGTCAAAATGCAAGTTATGAAAATGAAACTAGTTACATTCGTGCATAAACAAATAAATAATAATAATAAAAACAATATTATGAAATTCTAAAATGCTTATGTTAAGACTGGTTGTAGTCTTGAGAAAGTGTCTCAAAGAGAAAGCAACTAGAATACTACCTTTTCTAGATTCTGAATCTTCTCCCTCCCATCCAATAACAAATGTGTTTGAAAGCTGTTCTGGTGTCACACGAGGGGCATTCTGCAGTTTTGCACTGATGACAGATGTCAGATCTAAGTACGCTTCATCAATGCTAGCTCTCTCTACACAATCAGAATACTCACAAAGAACATCTAAAACTAAGGCACCAGCTTCCCTGTACCTGGAAACCATGCAGACATAAAATATGTAAAAGCACAAATTGAAATTAGTATATAAATTTAATTATTGCAAAAGGCAGTGGCTTATACAAGGGAGAGTTGTTGGAGTCAACTCCCTTTGCTGATATTTTTTTTTTTAACACACAGTCCATACAATTTTCATTTTTTTAAACATAACCTTTTAACAGGAGAGGACATAAAGATTATGCCTATCTTTATGTCCTCTACCTAGGAATTGTTCCAAAACCAATAAAGCATTATAATACAGCGGTCACTTGTGTTGTGTGTGATTATGGCAATGCTACACTAGGGGGAGGTGCCTTGTTAGGAGGACTTTCTAAAGGGTCCTAACACGTATTCACGTTACACCTGTAGAAAACTAGGGATGCACCGAATACCATATTTTGCCGAATAATGAATACTTGGTTAAAATTCATTAAACTGTTATTAAACTTTGATTGCAATGATAAATTTGATTAGTTTGTTCTTAAACAATATTTCATATTTCATATGGTGTAAAACTTCATAAATTAAAATGCTGCAAAATTTAATATCCAAGTACTTCCTCTATATATTAATAACTTTTTTAAATATTAGTGAAATGCTGGTAATTTTTTTACCTGCATATTTTATTTAAAAAAATTAGCAGTTAATTGACTTGACATATTTATGAACACTTAATGTTATGAGGTTTTTTTTTTTTTTTACATGGTTACTCTTTTAAATTTAAATGAATTAGTAATAGCAAGGTTAATATAATGCTTGTCATAATATTAACCTTGCTATTACTAACTCATTTGATTTAGTAATAGCTTGTCATAAGATTTAAGAAAAAGTGAAAAGAAACAAAATTTACATTAAAACTAATTTAAATGTAAGAGAAATATTGTGATATTAGTTTTTTGTGTGATTGTGGCAACGTTAAGCTAGGGCGATCTGCCAAGGATGGGGTGATGCCTTGGTAAGTGGACTTTCTAAGTGTTTCTAACGCGTATTCGCATATGATATTAGTAAGTAACAACTTGAATTAATTTAGTACTATGGTACTATACCATATCTTTCATTCATGATATAAAAATATGTATTTGTTTACCAATTGGAGAATACTTAAATTTGTTTACTATTCGGTTGCGGAATATTTAAGTATTCGGCTGAACCGAATATTCAGTTTGTCTGCCGAATAGTATAACGCAGGGTTTCCCAACCTTTTTAGCTGGCGGACCCCTGTCAGTCGGTGCGCACGCGACCCCCCCCCAGAATTTTCAGAAAGTCGAGCACCGGCACTAAACTACCTGCGGGTCAACACTTGGGAACCGCAACCGCTGTTCAAATGTGGCCACGGACCCCCTAGAAAGAGCCGGCGGACCCCTAAGGGGTCCGCGGACCACACGTTGGGAAGCCCTGGTATAACGAATACCAAACGAATATTCGGTGCATCCCTAGAGAAAACCTACCAAAACTCCAGACCGTTAGATCGACAGCCGCATGTTGGGACCCGAACTCGGAACCTTCACACTTCGGCCATCTACCGTTTTCAGTGGCATAACCACTGTGCCATGGTGAGGCAATACAGCGGTCGCACACTTATTTTGGTCAATGGTTTAACAGGTGAGCTGCTTATTCTGGTGAAAATTGGCATGAACAGAATGAAACGTTCAAATTGCACTTGTTTTTCACCGGTTACCTCAGTAGTGAGTGCCGCTTTATCCGGTCACGTAATCTCTGAAGATTAAGTAAAATTTTGACGTAATTAGCTTTTAGGAAGAAATGAAAGCTAGTCAAAGATGACTCATATTAGTGTGGAAGTGTGAAAGTAATTCAATCAAAACAATTTTTAATACTCTTACAGAATTTTAATAAAAGTAATGAACAATCTGACACACAAAACCAATAAGACACCTGATGATGACAACGATGTACACCTGAACTATCTATGAGTCACAAGAGTAGATTTGATGAATGTTATAAAATACACTTTACCTAGAGCATTTGAAGAAAACAATGTAAATGATCACCTCTTTTCATCATTAATAGAAATTCAATTTGACTTTATGACACTATACTCCTAAAACAGTCTAATTTTGGATTTTCCCCCAAGAAGTTGTATAATTTTTTTTAAATATATAAATGTACGTATGTATTTTTTCACTTGTACACTTCTTTATTCTTCAGTAAATATGTGCATGCATTAAGCTGTTGACTAATACATTTCATGTATTTTGATTTAAGTTACTGATTTTTTTTCTTAAATTTTCTCCCTTTTATTTTAGTCCCACCATATATTTTGGTTATTCCAGTCAAACTGCCCTGATGTAAACCGAATAAGCAGCCACCACTGTATTTATATTCTAGTATTCCAAAACAAAGTGAAATCGACAGGCTACTTCAAAAACACTCATATAAAAGCAAAAATGCATGGAAATGACACACTAAGAGTGCTTAGCTTGCTTTGCATTGTCTGTAAGAGCCAACCTCAAGAGTGACTTCTTTTTTTCAATATTTAATTTTTCTTTCACTTGGAATTCATGTTTTGAGGATATCTAAGGATGCTAGTGTGCAGTGAAAATTCACTTTGAAAGTTTCTTATGGCAGAAAAAAATTTGTCTCATGAACTCCTATATTTTTTTTTGTTGCCAGCATGGCTCCATTGCAGATCAAATGTATCATTTATGTTATTTTATTGTTTTTAAAATACAACTGTGCTGATGTAAATTTAGGTAGTAGAAATAAAGTAGACCCCGCCCTATAATATGATGTATTCCGTGCTATATGAATTCAAGTTGTACGGGGCCTAGCTATTCTCCACTAGAAGTGCAAACTGTGCATAATAATCGCTGCAAAACCTATTTGCACTCCTTAGAAACACAATGATGTTTAGCATTGTCATTCCAAAGTTATATTAATTACAGGAACCGAAGCGTAATAAAATCAGAAGATCTGTGTCATTTTACAATGCTGTACGAGTCCCTTTTAGCGTGTTATAAGAAAACTATCACAATTTTTTTGCTATGTTCTACGAATCCGTGTTTCAGAGGGTATACTGTACTAACTTAAAAAAAAAAAAAAAAAAGCCATGGACATTAATTTTCATTCATAAAACAAGGTATACAGCATGACAATGTGCTTTACAATAAAATAAGGCAGTATTTTTTGTAGGTACCAAAAATCAGGCTTTAAATCTCCAGTTAAGCATAGTTATTAAAAAATATAAACAATAATACCTTGTTAAATCAGCTTTTCCTCTCACTTCAGGAACTCGAAAAAGATGAATATCTGGACATAACTTCTGAGCTTCATCACCACGTCCAGGACGAGTAACACCTTTTGCCCTAGCTTCATAATTTACTGCAATTATGCTAGCAAAATAAAACACGACATTATCATTTGGCAACACAATTATAATCATAACAAATCATTCACATGCATTTGGCATCAAATCATGCGTTCACTATTTTTATCTAGAATTTATATACTTCTCAAAGCAATACATTAATAGCTCTTTTATCTATTTTTTTACCATAACACCATGTTTGTCATATGTATTTATCGGTTTCCTAATGAAAACAGCCATGCAACTGAAATAGCTAGAAAGCATTTTGTTGTTAATATAGTGCATTGCATAATACATAAGAAAATCAATTTTAAATTTTACTTTACGGGGTGTTTCAAAATAGATATTACAGCGATTATCTTATAGACTATAAGTGATAGAAACATATTTTCAATTAAAAAAGTTCGTCAAATAAAGAGTTGATCAGACATAGCAATTTTTTTTACTAGGCGCTGTACACATTAAAATATGAAATTTAATTTTTATACGGTCCCTCTTTTCCTATCACTTATATTTTGAAAAATATTGCGGGCAAATTGCAATATAATGAAAATTCTGTTCTACATTCTGGGTTATACACAAAAATAGTTGGGTGTGTACAGAAATGGCACTTAACCTTTCGCGTTAATCTAGGACAATTGCATTTCATCTTCCTTAAATGCCAAAAATTTGATTCATAGTTCTGTATAAAATTTGCTCATCGCAACAAGATTGTGGCGACCATGCTACCTTTTCTGAGTTGATAGCTGACCGGCAGCTATGAGGTATCTCACCTGATGGAAAAAAGTTCAAAGTGGTTACGGTGCCCATGCTTATGCAAATTCTGGTGTCCCCAAACACCAGGCATGCACACTGGATGCATTCATTCTATAAAAACTGTGCTCTCGAATGGATCCAAGCAGTCTTAGCAGCTAGCAGCCGTGATAGTGGTGTGTGCTTGTGATTTAGTTTTGCCAGCCCATGGAGACGAGAAGCTACTCCGATGCCGGCATCTGAGCGAAGCAACCCTACGCTGTTTAAAGTAATTCAAAGAAGTTAACCTCGTTATGTTCAGTTAGCTATGTTCTTCAATTTTAGTTAAGTTAAATAAAATTTGTTTGTTTGAAAATGACTTGTACCTTTTGGCCATACATGTGAAATTGGATTCTGAAGAGGACAATAATTCTTTACTGTCCCCGTGTTGAGATCCTCTTCAAGATCAAACGAATTGAACTGTATCTCATCACCACATGTATTTGTTACTGTTACTGCATTCGCATCAACAAGCTTTGAAAACAAAATGCATGCGAATGCATTGAAGGAGGTTTGTTTCATATGTCTTGTGTTACTTTACTCCTCTATTCGCTTAGGAATGGTACGAAAAGACAGCTGACATCACTTATTGTTGAACGAGTGAGTTAATTAAATTAATGCTAGGGGACGACAGTCAGTAAAATATGTATATGCAATGTGCATATCTATACGCAAATACACACCTATATGTATATTGCATTTGCGCTACAGTTGCTTAGAAAATATTTTCTCTAAGTAACTGTTCCTCTATTATATATATAAAAAAAAAAACCTGCAAAACTATTCGCAAGGCCTCGAAATTCTTCGTGAATGTATCGACGCATGGTGTGCGTCTACATTATCTAGCTGTGATGGACACTACATGAGATGTGCTTACACAATTTTTTTTAAAGTTTAGTTCAGAAAATGTCTGCTACGCAGCAATTATCAGCATGAAATCAACTCTAAATATTAACCTAACTAGTTATAAATGTGCTAAAAAGCTACTGAACAAATGTTGAAATTGTGTGTTTATTTTGAGTGATTCATTTCCATTGTTAAATTTGCTGTTATTTTCAGTTAAAAAATATATCCGTCTGTTTTATGTATCACTTTCAAGAATGTTCAAATATAATTTTTCATCCTATCTCCTGTCCCATACATATTGTAGATAAAACTTTAGCAGTACAGTCGAACCTCGATTTAACGAATTGATTGGAACCCACAAATCTGTTTGTTAGATCGAAGCAATTCGTTAAATTGAATATCAATTTTTATGAAGAGTATGGTATAAAAACATCAATGCAAAATACCCTTAGATATAGATATGAAAAAAAGAATGATTATTGTTTACTACGAGCCTAAAAATTATAGCTTATATGTTAGGTGATCAACTTTAAACTAATCTAAATACTTTAATGTTACTTGCTCTTAAAACTTAATACATAATACATACATACTTATTGGCACTTTGGAAAGAAATCTTTGAAAGTGCTTTGTTTTGACTTTCCAAAGTTTTCTGTCTATATTTTCTAACTTCATAAGAACAACATCACCAACCTTGTGAGACAAAAAATTTTTTTGTTAAGCGTTCAAGCTGCAAACTGCTTCTTGAAATGTCACTTTTTAAAATTCAATGTACGTTTCTTTGTCATCTTTGCTGCTTTCAGAATCTTCATTCTGTTCAATATCGCAGGTACTTAGCTGTACATCGCAAGACACATATTCTGTAAAATTTCCATCACTAGGAACATCTTCACATCCAGAAATTTGATCATGGTTATCCCCGGCGTAATTGTAAATGACTCTTTCTGTATAGCTTCTTTCCTAAGCACTTGCTTCGTTTGGAGAAATGAGAAAAAAAATTATTGTACTTGGATTAGGTTGTGAGATTCAAAATTTTGTGTGCAAAAAATTCAAAGTCTTAGATTTATGTGTGAATTTTATTTCTGCGATTGTTGTTCGTTAAATCAAATAGCACCCTTTTTGTCGGGACAAAAAAAAAAAAAAAAATATTCGTTAAATCGAGGTTCAACTGTATATAGCTGGTTATCTGGTAGTTACAATCCGGATTTCCAATGGTATTTCAGATATTGAAAAATCAGCCGGATACCGGATATCCAATACATCCCAAGTATCCGTTAATCAAATTCTTAAACTTTTCGCTTACCCTACACCTTTATAAGTTTTATACTGCACAACTGCACAGGGTTTGTTTTGATAACCAGGGCATGATGAACAGGGAAGAATATACAAATATAATTTTCCATTCTGTCCCATGCATATCATTGATAGAACTTTAGTAGTATATAGCCGGATATCTGGCAGAGAAGTCAGATATCCAACGGTATTTCAGATATTGAAAAATCAGCCAGAAAGACTGGATACTTGCTAGATATCCATTACATACCTAGTATTCGTTAATCAAATTCTTAAACTTTTCACTTACCCTCCACCTTTATATGTTTTATACTGCACAACTGCACAGGGTCTGTTTTGATACTCAGGGCATAGCTTCTGTTCCACTTGAACATAAAAGCAATCCATGTCTACCAAACAAATAATACGTTCTGCATTTGATACTTCCATATTATCTGAAAAGATATTCAATGAATTAATTATTTACTTCTGTAAGCTACTATATGACACTGACAAGAGGCATTCACAGTAGAATAAGTAGCAGAGCATTTAATTTAGTATTTTGTCAAAAGGTGGAAGTGGTAGAATTTTTCACAAAAAGGTTTGATCCAAATTTAAGGAGGGGGTCCAGGCAGTACCGTATACAGGTTTCCATCTCGAGGGGGCAGGGGGCAATTTGGTATTTTAAACCTTATTGTTACTAGAGTTAATATAAATATTTCAAAACAGCTGTTTTTTTAATAATTGCTTCACATATATGCCCCTGGGAAATACAGCCGGGCTACATCTCTGAGTGTAATAAAAGGGTCATTCTAATTTCACTTGCAGATTTCGTCTTTTGTTAAAGCAATTGACAAAACATTTCTGTCACAAAAGTTGCATTTTGTAGCAACATAAGGCTTAGTTACTAGCACAGTTTAACATACAAATATTTTTTAAAAGTATTAAATTTTAATACCTTCTAAATGTAACCTCAGGTATATTTATGTGGTAACAAGTGATACACCTGAGGTTCTCTGTGCCTGCATTTAGAAAGTAATAATTAAAAAAAAAAAAAGTATCTGGAACCACAATTTTTTTATTAAATCACATAATCTCATAGCAGCATAAAATGTTGAATTATAATATTGCACTTATAAATTAGCATCTGCTATAATGATGGGATTCTTACACATGTGAATAATGATAGCACTAAAAAAAACTGTATTTCAAAGAAATTTTAATCATGGACAGCCAGGAAGTTCAGATGTGAATTTTTAATTTTCCTTTTTAAATTAATAAATGAATTCCTACAGAAAGTTAATGTATTTCTTTAATGAGCAAATAAGGTGCATCAAAAATGCAAGTGATACCGAAGGAAAATACTGTATACTTTACTACTAATAAATAAGAATAAGCTACAGACACATTAAAATAGTTTCATACAAAAGTAACACTGAAAACAATAATTTAAGCTTACAGCAAACAAAAATTAAATAATACACCCTTTACAAAATTCAATAAAACTATACAGAAATATCATTTGTTTTTTTTCAAGCAGTTGCTTGGTGACAAGCTTGTTGGATAAGAAATCTAGTTTGGTGATTGGATTTATAACGTTATAGCTTTCGGAAAGTGCAAATATTTCATTTAATAAAATGCTTCTATATATCGCTGTTTTTATTTTTGAGAGGTTGGTTGATTGATACCCTTAGCTAGAAGGCTGTCGTCTCGATTGTTCCGAAGATGTTGTGTTGCTCAGTCATCTTTACTTTGCGACTATAGCAACATTGAAATGCTAAACACCATTGCAAAAATACAAACAATAAAACTTCAAAGCAAGTTTATGCATTAGATGAAATGTATTACAAATGGACTAAATTCCGTATACGGTGCTTTGTTTACATATCATTGTTTACAAATTATTAAATAAATACCCCAAAGGAAAACATTTAAATCAAGATTAAATGACCATTTGTTGTTTTATGTGATTGTGTTTACATTACTTTACCTTGATGTTTTTAAAGGGCCTTTCTATGATATTCAGATTATTAAATAATAATCGCAACAACAGTAATTAAATGATTTCAATAACCACACTGATCAAAATACAGATTATTTACATCATAATTCACAACATTCGATGCGCCATTACATCAATTTTGTAGCTAAACATCCCGCGAAATCCCCCAGACAGATGTTACGTCACACACAAACATGACTGGTTTATTTGCTATCGGGCAAAAAGCTGGAAGTTTGAATGAGACACGTGACGCTGGATCACGGCGCATGCGTACGTTCTCGGCCGTGAGAGCTCGTGAAAAAGATGAGACCATCGTGGATGAAATAGACGATGTCAATAATCAGAGTGAGGCACATGGGATTTGTATGAATAGAAGCCGAATACTGCGGGTGTTTGTGAGTGTGTGAATCGCGCTTGGGATTATTTCTACGAGATCGGCATTACTATTTTTTTTCGGGCAATTCTAGTGAAGCGGAATTTGTGTGTTGAATTTCTAGTGCAAGAAGGAAGGATATCTGGATAACAAATTAATATTCTATCAATAGTTATTCAGCCCTCGGCAAAAAATACAAGGATGATCCTCTCAGAATCAACCTGTTTTACTCCCCGGTCGTAAGACCATTCTTCCGGTAAGCTATATTATACATAAAATAAACTTTTAAATTTGATGCATTTTACAAAATAATTTGCAGGGTTCATTTAACAGAAGTTTCAGCTAATTTCTAAATTTGACTGATACTTAAATATGACAGCTTCTGATTATTGTCAAAGTAATTTTAAGTCCCCTTTTTTTTTTCAACTTCCCAACAAAAGTTATTTGTGTTTATAAAAATAAGTCTTGGGTAAAAAAACAAAAAACAAAACAAAACAAAAAAAACCCGCACAGCATTCTGCCTTCGCCGCAAAACACCGCCGTTAAAAAAAAAAAAACAAAAAAGAAACAATTAATAAAAATAAACATATAAAAGACGATGATAGATGTCAGATATTAGTTAATGTAAACAATGCATGCATATAAAAACAAATACAAGACGATTCGTCTCATGATTTGCATTTATGAAATTATTTTTAGTCGTAAAGGAAAAGTTTGCGGGGGGCAGTAGCAGACGACATTTGACGCCGGCGAAGAGTGAATGAAGGAAATCGAAACTAAAAAACCCTAAATGATAACTAAGATGTTGCCAATCAACGAAAATAAAATTCCTGTTTTGTTTACAGTAAAACCGGTCGTACTTGTTTTGAAATTGTTAAAATTCAGAACTATTAAAATTATTTTTCTATTGTAAGTTAAAAATTATTATTATAATATTTTTTTTTTCAATCAATATATTTTCAGGCATTCTATTTAAAAATTCAAAACAAACGATTAAAAAATGCATATAAAACAAATCCAACACGATTCTTCTCATGATTTGCATTTATGAAATTATTTTTAATCGTAAAAGAAACATTTGCGGGGCATCAGAAGCAGACGACATTTGAAGTCGGCTGGAACTGGAACTGGCAAGTGCATGAACGAAATCGAAAGTTTAAAATTATTATTATTATTCAGTTTTTATCATCAATATATTTTCAAAAATTCTTGTTAAAATTCAGAACAACCAATTAAACAATGCATGCATATAAAAACAAATCCAAAAATATTTTTCACAAGATTTGCAATTGTAAAATTATTTTTAGTCGTAAAAGAAAAATAGAAAAATTTGCGGAGCAGAAGCAGACGACATTTGAAGCCGGCGAAGAGTGCATGAACGAAATCGAAACCAAAAATCCCTGTCTGATATAACTGAGGTTGCCAATTAACGAAAATAAAATTCCTGTTTTATTTACACTAAAACCGGTCGTACTTGTTTTAAAATTGTTAAAATTATTTTTCTATTATTTTAAAATTATTAGTCTTTAATTTTTTTCTTTCAATTAATATAATTTCCGACATTCTTTTTTAAAATTCAGAACAAGTAGTACCTCACAAAGACCCCTACAACAAACCTTTGCAGTAAAATAAATGTCATTCAAATTTGTTCGTTTCCAAAGTAAATTTAACTATCTGTAAACAGTCTGAAATTCGGAAATTTGCAGAATTCTTTCAATATTGTTACTGTGTCAGGGTAGTGGTGGCGTCAGACTTTCTCTAACGGGAGGGCCATCTTCCCTACGGAGGGGGGGGGGCAAATAAACTCGGTATGCGCAAAATTTTACATTTCAATATTTGTAGAAGCATGGCTATTTTTATTATTTTACATAAAAAGAAAGACTTTTAGAATGCTGCCTACTTTTGTGAAAGTTACTGACAAATAAACTCTCAAGACCTAAGCATTCTAAACGGGAACATTAAAAACTGGAAAACAGTTGCCAAGAGTAAGATTGCCTGGAAAAAACTTCGAGAGAAAGTCAGGGGTCTGAATCCATTGAAAACATAGGCGTTGGCAGAATATTTTTGAGGTCCGGGGAGGGGGGGGGTCGGCGAAGATTACTTTAGCTCTTTAGTATGTGGTTACCATGTTGGAAAGAACAGAAAAGAAGGGGAAAATGGCAGATAAAAATGTAGGGAGGGCAGTGGCATAGCCGTGATTTTCTTTCGGGGGGTCCAATATTTTCTCTTCGATATATATATACATATCAATTATAAAAAATAGGGTTGAGGTCCCTTTTACCATATCTGCCTCTCTCATTTCGGAGTGGTGGTAGTCCGGACCCCTACGCCACTGAGGGAAGCTCAAGTGCCCCCCTTGCCCTATGCTGCCGACGCCCATGGTTAAAAATCAAAGCGTTACCGTTTGCACTTTAAGCAAATTACTTTTTTTGATGACGTGCTCCTACATTCTCTGTTAAGAAATTTATTATGTTTGGAAAATTTAGACAACACAAATTATTTTATTCATAAATATTTCTTTACCGTGTATGTTTACATTATGAAAACTTATTTATTTTTTAAAAACTTGTACATTCTCTCTGTGGATATTGAAGATAAGCAGCATGAAATTTTAAAATTCGGCTAGAGTAATCGACATTTTAAGTATTTAAAAGAGATATGCATTGAATCTAAACTAATTAAAAATTAAGCACCTTCTTAATTACATCACATTATGAAAAAAAATCATTACTTCATGATGATACGTTTAAAAATAATGACAATTCTCGTTAGTTTTTCTACAAAATTAAAGTGTGAACATTCTATACTAATTTCAAATATCATCTTTAATTTTATCCACTACTTATTGCGCACTTTGTATCACTTAATTGTACAATGATATATAAACTCAATCATACATTCTTAAACTTTATTTACACCCTCCAAAAAAAGTGTTCGAGTAAGAGAGAAATTTCCTATTTTAGATTTGCGAATAATAATTGAGTTTTTGAAAAACGCACAATTTGATATTGGATTCACGATTGATTTTCAATATGGAATGTCATATTTATACATAGCCTAATTCATATTCTATGATAAATAATTTTTGATATAAGAAACCAACGTAGGAAATTTCTCTCATACTATGCTCGAATACTTTTGTAGGGTATACAAGTAGTAGTGTCAAAAAGGCGATAACGGGCTTTAATTCTTTATCTGTTAGAGATAAGTGGGCAGAGTAAATTGAAAAAAATATTCACAATAAGATCGGAAATAAGACTGTGCTCAGAAAAAATTCGCCTCGTTCATTTACAAAAAGTGACACTTTTTAAATTTGTATACGATCCCCGTACACAAGGATTCCCCGTTAGTAAAATATGTCCCATACACTCAATAGCTGATGGACCAAATGTGAGCCTTTCATCATACAACATCGCAGAGATATCTTTAACCCATTTGTGCCTGGATATTTTTGCGACTTTCTTCGATTTGTACTGATAACAGAAATAATAGATCAATTTCCGATGTCAACTTCTTGAACAAGGGATGATTTCTTTTAAAATCCTTATGCATAAAAATCGAAATATCAACATCCTACTGGGTCATGTTAAAATATTTTGTAGAGTTGAGGCTCAATAGTCATGAACAAAGGCTAGGAAAAATAAATAACGTTTTCGACTAATAGCGAAAATGCCGTCCCAAAAAAGGGACACTAGGCATAAATGGGTTAACCCATTTGTGCCCAGATATTTTTGCGACTTTCTTCGATTTTTGCTAATACCAGCAATAATAGATAAATTTCTGATGTCAACTTCTTGAACAAGGGATGATTTCTTTTAAAATCATTATGCATAAAAATTGAAATGTTAACATCCTACTGGGTCATGTTAAAATATTTTGTAGAGTTGAGTTTCAGTACTCGTGTATAAAGGTTAGGAAATATAAATAACATTTTCGACTGATAGCGAAAATGCCGTCCCAAAAAAGGGACACTAGGCATTAATGGGTTAAAGAAAGAGGATCGGGGGCTATACATCATATTGAATGTAAACGTTTATTCCAAGGTATAGTTCTCAAATGTTGTACGTCACCTCATTAATGCTGTATGGGGCACATTTTACTAAATGAGAATTGTTCTGTATGGGTGGTCGTAATACAAATTAAAAAAAGTGTAAGTTTTTGAAAATTAACGGGAGGAGTTTTTCTTATAGAGTTATCTTTTTTTCCGACTTTATTTTGAACATTTTTTCAATTTATATTACCCACTTATTTCTAAGAATGAAAGCCCGTTACCACCTTTTTGGACACCCTGTATAATAACATTAGATTTTTTATACTCAGAATATTTTATTAAATTATAGCAATTATAGCAACTTTTAGATCTAGAAAGAATTTCATACTTAAATATAACAGAAAAGCTTGTTTTCAGAATAATGATTAAAAATATTTTTCCTGTATATAGACCTGTTCTTGTCAATAAATATATGGTTTTATAGATGGTATAAAAAATAATGAGTTTACTTTTATATTAACTTAATGTAACTTTTTTATTTCTTTTATAATTGGCAAACCTATGAGGGTTATTAAACATTCTGAATTTTTTAAAACATTTATTGGGATAACTAAATCGGGCTGTAGTAAACATTTGTTGTAAATTCAAAACATGATCTTTTTTTTTTCTTTTTTTTTTCAAAAATTTCACAAGATAATTGGATTACATTTTGTACGAGTGTGAGTGCCTATGACAGCTTCTAATAAAACATGGTTATTATTTTTTTTTTTCGAGTCCATAACGTTGCTTGTTTATGTTAGTTTGTTCACAAGCCATTTGACAGATGGGTCAATACACATCAGATCAAACAGTGCGAGTGCAGTTCACCACACCAACTTAGATTTTCCACAAATTTCACATAGATGCTTTATAGGCTAAGACAACCACAAATTTCAATTCTGTAGGTTTTACAATAATTAATTACAGAGACATTGACTATGTAAATTTTTAAGTTTTCTGCAAAATACGCCTTCTTGTTTTCTAAATTTCTTAAATAACTCCTTACCTGTTGAGGTTACTGAAGTGAAAATTTGTTCCCAGAGGTAACATTTTAAGCTGGTTCCAAAAATGTTATCAAAATTTGCGTATATTTTATAGTTTATGCATGAGCATTGCATTTGCACCTTGATTTTCTTTTGGCATATTTGATCAGAAACGCATTTTAAAAATTATGTTGTTAAGGTGGTATTACCACTTCATCCCAAAAACGTTATGAGCTGAGAAAAAAAAAACTATTAAATAGCACCGAATTAATCTGAAGAGTTCTCCTGTGAATTAAGAAAAGTGACTGACACACCCCTGATCTGCAGTGACTCTTAACCCTCTCGTCACCGAATTATGAAAAATCAGAGAAAAAAAATCTGTCTAGCATTGAATGCATCTGAAAGACTATTATAAATTATGCAAAAATATTTTTTTCTAATGTCGATTCATATTAGATTTTTCTAATAATAATTTCTGCCTTTTCGAAGCATTTTGTTATGCTAAAATTAATTGAAAAGGATGCACCTATTAGGTAAAGGTTGAGGAATAAGAAAAAAATTAAACTTACCTTAAAAAGAAAGAAAAAACGGTAAAAAAGCAGCTTAAATATTTTCTTAATTTTTCATGAAACAATGAAGCGAAAACTGTAAAAAAAGATCTAAATGGACTAGTACTGCAATCTAGGCACGATTGATGCATCTAGTGAAGAGCCTCCTATACTTTCTGCACGAATGAATGATATTGATATCACTGAAAGAAAAAAAAATACTAAATTCAATTGTTTTCTCTCTAAATATTGCTATTTGAAGTAGGAGCCTCCTATGAGGTTCAGGGTGACGAGAGGGTTAAAATGGAAATGCTCTTCAAGTTTAATTATAGTACTAAGCGATGAAACATTAACTTTTCCACTTCATTTACAGCGTCCAAAAATCCAATATCTTCAGTTACAAAGTAACCACACTAACGAAGCACTCACCCGATAATACTTTTTAAAAACATAAATCAAACTTTCCTTACAGAAAGCACCATTATTAATGGTTTGGAATCTTTTTAAAACCAATAATTGGTGGCAAATAGTTATCCCCGTCTGTGAATGGAAGAAAAAGCTATGTAAATCGTAGAAGTAATTACTGTCTTTGATAGTTTTTATCCCTGGCTCCGTAACATTCAGGCACGCAAAAGTACTATCTCGTGCGCTGCCTTTTGAAATATGAGGGATGGTATTACTAATAAGTAGATACAGAGAGACAAAAAATAAATAAATAAATGGAGAGCATGGGCCAGAGATGTTACACGTAATTATTGGATTAATAGTTAATTGGCTGAATTACGTGCAGATGGAAAAATGTGCATGCGAAAGTATCAGCAAAATTTAGACATTCTGAAATGATAGCTATTATTATTATTATTATTATTATTTTTTTTTTTTTTCTTCTAAGGATTTTGGAGCCGATATATGTCTGAAAGTGAAGTCAGATGTTAAAGATAAAGCCAGATTTCTTTCTTTTTTTTTCAATTGGGATTAACTTTTTAATGCTACTTTTTGAACATGGATGTCTTAAGCATGAGGGCAACGGGGGGGCATTTGCCCCTAGAGATGAGACGGGCTCAGCCCGAGTCAGAAAGCCTGGGCTCGGGCTCTGTAATGCCCGATTATGTTCGAACTCGGGTGGGCTCAGGCTCATGAGGAATTTCTCATTTGTTGAACACACTCTTTGTAAACCGATTTTAAAAAGTGATTCGTGGGAAGAATAAAGAATTAGAAAATGCATTAAGGGTTTTTCTATTAGATTGGGCATCGTATCTTTGCCAGAACATTGTAAAATGGAACAATTGTCGTACTGGCTGGACATAATGATATCTTATTGTCAGGGCCGGATACAACTGATCACACCGGCCCGGGAAATACACGTAAACCCGAACCATTTACATTCTATTCTGAGCAAACATGCACATTATACATACGACATATATGTGAAAGTGACCGGCCCGTACGGAAATTTCCTTTCTTCCCGGTGGGCGTATCCGGGCCTGCTTATTGTACTGAGACTTTCAATTCACTGTGAATGTAATTTTAACCTATATAAAATGCCTCAAAAATGAGTGACTGGTTTTAAAAATCCTTTAAAAAGTTCAAATGGCGACTGACGTACCTTACACAGCATTACTTTAACCCTTTAACGCGCAGTGACCCCGCTCTGGGAATACCAAACTCTGACGTTTTGACCGTTGCCAGTCACGAAGAATAGATTGGATTTCTATCAAAATAGTTTCGGGTGACATAGCTCCACGAGAATCCTTTACTTTTGAGCACGTCATTTCCCGTATAAAAAAAATGGTCACGATTATTTTTAAAAGCACGGACATCTGCTGAAAAATGGAAGAATAGGAGAACAGCTGGCTTAGATTGCCCAATGCTGAAAAAAGAGCAGCCGTTGCTATCGTACGACTTAACTACCAGCAAGATGGCGGACGATCGAAACGTTCATCGCGTGCCACAGATCTAGAGACCCTTTTTTGACGGCAGCTGGCTGTGCCGACACAGATAGCTGCGTCGCACTTTTGAAAACTGGGCCAAAAATCGCTCCGACTGTTTGAATTTCGCTCGTTTGGTTTAAGCGTGAGGCAATTGTTTAGTGCAAACTTATCATTTAGGCGTGGCCTACGTAGTGGTGTGTACTGATCGCGAGAAAATCATAGAGCAGATTTTCAATCGGAACATATAAAAGGAAAATAGCTTCCTTAATGTAGCAAAGTGAAGATCTGTTCCACTATAAATAAATTCTCTGATATAAACGTTAGGAAAATAAATACAAAAATAGTTTGCAACATGTTACTTGAAAAATATATGGATTGAAATTAAAGATTGAAAAAAGTATTATAATTGAAATAGTATTATTATCCTACATAGTATTATTATGAACTTATTGCATTTCATTTTGCATCTTCATTTTTATGCTGTTATAACATCCCCTTCGATTACTTGAAAATGGTATTTTCTACAATAGGAAACATTTTGCCCCCCGAATGTTACATGCCAGTTTACGCCAATGTTATCCACTACACCACCTGGCCGGCGATTCTTTTACTGACTTTTCAAATTTCAATAGGCACACTGTACTGTGTTCACGTAAAAGTAAATAACAGGCATATTTTAGAGCTACAACAAAAGATTTATTTGATTTAGCATTCATGAAAAAATTAAATATCACCTTGAATAATAAATGAACTAGTGATGACGATTATAGCTATCTATAACTGTTCAGTTCTCTCATAATAACGTAGAGGAGAGCTTGAAGCCAGTTTATGTTTTTCAAGTTGTATTAATTGAATAAAAGTTAATATATTCAGAAGATAAATTGCCTTTAAAATCACAAAAAATATTAATGACTATGTCATTTTATCTCTCAATACTTTTTATTGAAAAACATGCCCCAAAAATGCGACATAAAAGTATGCGACATAATTTTACATGTATTTAAATACTATTAGTTCACAACAGCTTTAATCTATTGTTACACTATTTCGTAAGCTGTAGAATATGCTTCACATGTATTTTTCTATAAATAGGTTACAAGCCTAAAAATTTCAACATAGGGTTACCAGGCAAAATACGCGAAAGATGAGCGATAAAATGACATAGTCCATTAATATCGTTTTAATGTGGCAATAATGAAACTAAAAAATTAGGGGGGTTCAGGGGGATCTCCCCCTGATGAGGCTCGAACAGCCGAGTTTTTTTAATAATTTTTTCCATTTTATTTTTCGATACGACGAGGGTTACTCTGAAATTTTTGACAGTGACAGACGATAGGTGAAAGATAAAAAAAAGTTAAAATCTTGAACTCTTTTATGGTCGCAGACGATAATTTGTGGCAACAATTACAATTTATCTGGTGTAGAATACATTTTGAAAGAAAAGAAAATAGAATTGACGCGAGAGCATTATCGCGCTCAGATTTTCTGTGATTCTAAAGTGGGTTAAATCAACAAGAATGCCTTCAAAGTCTACAATTAGCATTTGAAAACGAAGCTCCATCTTGCGCTACTGTATTCAGATGGCACACAGGAAGAATGCTGTGAGCTGTAGTCCCAGAAAATGCGTCTGCTGTTCGAAAAATGTTAATCGATGGTAATCGCTGCACTTACCAAATGATAGAGTAGGAACTTCACAATGGATCCACAGTTGCATATAAAATTATTCACGAAGAACTGCATATGCAAAAATTTATTTCTCGTTGGGTCCCCTATAATTTAACCGAACACTAAAAAACGGAGTGTGTCAAAATCTACAAAGAAACTCTAAAACTACTAAACGATGGTGGACATTGCCTTATTTCTAAATTCGTAACTGTTGATGAAACGTATATACCGTTTTTAACGTTCCAGCAAGTGAAGAAAGTAGAGTATGGAACTTTGAAGATAATCCCAAATCAGCAATGGTGAAAAAAGTAATGCATAATGTAATCAGAAGGGAGAAACAGATGATAGTTACAGCCAACCGTTACTCCACTAAGTGTCTTCCAGAAATTTTTTCAAAAGTTAATGAAGGGAACTCATGCTTTGTCATGACGATGCATGTTCTCATACGGCTATATTGACAGCGGAATTTCTTGGACAAAAACACATCAAAGTGATGGAATATCCACCCTATTCCCCTGATCTTGCTATGTGTGACTTTTGGCTATCTTTTAATCTTAAGAAAAATTTACGTGGTCGCCGTTTTCATACTGAAGATGAGACTGATGAGGCTGTAAAAGCATATTTTGCATCGAATCCCAGAAATAGATGACTTGAGGTTTTTAAACTCTGGAAAATTCGCCTACAAAAGTGCATTGATGTTAGAGGGGATTACTTTGAAAACCTCTAAAATTTGGTAAGTTTGACTTGTGCCTTTTAGTTGTATCTCAAAAGTTTCTAAGAGACCCTTGTATTTTTCTCATTTTGGCGCCCCTCCCAAATTCGGACGTGTGCGACCAGTAGCGGATCCAGAAATTATTTTTGGGAGGGGCTAAACTTTGAAAAAAGCTTATTTCACCCAAACAAAACGTACGATGAAGCAAAATTTTAGTATAAAATAATGTAAAACTTTTTGGGAGGGGCTAAGTTATAAAAAAAGATCATTTTATCTACTTAAAGTGTATAATAAAGCAGAATGTTACACTTTAGCAATCTTTTGGGGGGGGGGGGCTGAAGCCCCCTAGCCCCTCCCCTGGATCCGCTACTGTGTGCGACCGCACACTCCTTAAGCCGGCCCCGAGTTTCATTAAATTATCTGCAAACAGATAGCATGTGAAATGAAGATCTCTTGTGGCGAGGTAGGTCACAGACCGGCAATTAGTAATTTGCTTAATCCCCTTAATAGACAAAGGGTCTTTAACAGGGTTGTCAGATTTGCTGCCCGGGTAGCTCCCCACTTTCCCCCACCGGGGCGGGTTTTTTACCTTAAAAATCCCATAGGGGATTTTGGGTAAAAGTTTAGTCTTTTTTTTAAGATAAAACTTTGATTTGCGTCATTTTAAAAGAAATATCGGGATAATAATTTAATTTATTGGAGAAGCATTTAATTTCTTAAAATTTTTAAGTTTTTTTTTCAATTCAAGATTATTTTTATCATTAACGAAACTATAAATCCTAATTCCATTCTGTTGCTTTTATGAAAAATAAAAGTTTTTGTTTTCTACCAGTCTTAATACTGTTTAAAAGTTACTCTTAGTAATTTTTGATAGTTGAAATTAATAATATAAAAATTAATCTGATCACACAATTTTCTATGACCAAACAAACAGTATTCAGTACTTACGTATTATCCCGGCGGTCATTCCCGCCAAACTATCTTTTTGTCAAATGTGCTGGCAAACTGTTGCCAATCGTATTCCAAATCATCAATAATTTCATGTGTCCGGCATTTATCTTGGCGAAAAATCGATCGTCTTGGCGGACCGCCGGGATAATACAGTAAGTACCCAGTATTCTATAAAATGGTAGTTGTTTAAAGAATATATAATCGTAAAGGATACAGAGCTTCACAAATGCATCAGTTAATTTTTACTGAAAGGAAAAGACTTTTATGCAAACATAATATCCAATATATTTCCTTTTTAGAATATTTAGAATGAAACAAACATTCAAATATGTGATAATAATATCTTGGCTGTATAATAAAAGCAGGTCTAGTTGCACTGTATTGCACTAGCTGTTGAAATTAGATATACCACAAAATAAAGAAGTACATACATTATGGAATGAAAGAAATTATAAACTTAACTCTGTGTTATTCACTGACTATTTAAATATTAAAAAGAAATGTGGAGGTAGGTTTTTGATATTCATTTTTTATACGAAAATAAAATAATTTGAGAAATTCTAAAGTTATTGAGTTATAATGCTAACATTTTCTTTCATATTTAAATAACTGGAGTTTGTTTATTATTTTTTACAATAAATTTATAAATAACAGTAATAATATTATATCTTAAATTACAAAATAAGAAGATAAACCTTTGTCTAAGGCAATAAAAATTATTTGTATGCTTTGTTTTACTATACCTACTCTAAAAGTATTTAACTAAAATCCAAATTTCTCACTTCAGCTTAGTGAGTAACTAATTAGTTCTTGAAATATGCACAGCTTGAAATATAAGAAATTATCCTTATTTGTTGAATCATGCTTTTTTTATGAAGAACAATGCTTTACAAATGAAATCGATATAGGAAATTTGACTTACACTGAAATAATTTTTTGGGAGGGTGTGCATTTCTGTTTGTACAATTTTGTACATTAACTTTATTTTTCTTATATAGATGTATCTCAGTTAAAATTATTACCTATACCACCTTTTTTAAGAGGGGAGGGGTAAACAATTACATAGATAATGTCATTTTTTTATATTTTAGAAACGACAAACCTTTTCAAAAGGATATCTATATGTTTTACTTTATTACATTTCTATTTGCACAATTTTGTACATTGGATGAACATACATAGCTTGATACAATTTAATGGTATGTCACCTAAGAAGTTTCTATTACTTATAATTTAGTAAGCTGATAATTATTTATTCAAAAGAATGTGCAGTGAACGTTTTTAGAAGCAAATATATTCATTTATTTTTATTTATTTATTTTTTGAAGGGCAGTGTCAAGTTCTCTTTGTGATTTAAACCTTAATTTTATGTTTGTCTATGGTTTAAAGTTTGGATTTCTATAAGTGCGAATTTTGAAGTTCAACTACCAAAAATTTAAATTTTGCACAGTAAAACCCGGGTTTTTTCGCTCTAAACACTGGGTTTTTTAAGAAAACCCGCCCGGGTTGGTCTTTGTATGGAAAACCCGTTTTTTTTTTTTTTTTTTTTTTTTTTTTTTTTTTCAACCCTGGTCTTTTACAACCCTCGTCTGTTTGAGCATGTGAACCCCCGAGTGGAAAACTAAAAAATAAACAAATTAAATTGAAAAAAAATATAGTTATTACACTTCTAGATGTTTGCGAATTTAAAATATAAGCTTTTCTCTCCCCTTCCACAAACACTATTATTAAATGTGCTTAGCTTATCACAGCTAACGCACTGTATTGTAGGTTACTACAGCATAAAACATCAGGTCTGCTCTCGATCGCCCGTGCGATCGGGGAAATGCCCTTCTGAACCGCTCTCTGAGAACAGAAACTGATGGAGTTGCTGGAGGGGTAAGGCGCTGTTCATATCATTCCGTTCGCCCATTTTCAGTGAGTGCACGGACCATTTTTCTTCTTTTTTTTTCGGTTATCTCTTCCGAATTCTCCCTTCGTTTGTTATGTTCGGTTAGTTGATCCATTTTTTTCATTTTCTTATTATTTCATTTATTTTTATCATTTTTCAGTACAATTTTTTTTTTTTTTTTACAAAGTAACGTAAATAATTAAGATGGCAATAAAATTTAAATGTTTCACAGCTAAAGCAATGACATTTTTCAACATTATCTTTGGAAATGAAAATTAAAATAAAATAACTCAAATCAACACCTTTGCTAAAGCTTGCAGATGACGAAATGCAAGACTAGAGATTACTTCTTTTTTTTATATGCATGCATTTCATTCTTTCAACTGCTGAAAACGCAAATACATTTCAACGTGTAAGTTGCGTCATATCTGAATATTTAATTTTCGATATTTATTTTGTGAAACTCCATTTAAATAATCCACGAACCGCCACCGCATCCAGTCGCTTTAGGGTGGGTATACACTTGCGCGTAAAGGCCGCTTTGCACATCGAGAGACGGTCGCTTGTCGCCAGCAGTAGGGTGCCAGTAGCGGAACCAATTATCACTTGTAAGCAATAAATTTTTCGCACCACAGAGAAAGAAGGAGATACTCCGGTATTAAACTGACAAAAGGTAATTGGGGACCGTGGATAAATTCCTTTTATCTCGCAGAAAAAAAAAAAAAAACGTCTGCCCAGGTGAACATCTTCTAATGCAGTTCGCTTGAAATTTCAGGTATAGAGAGACCTCAAGAAAGGAGCTGGAGCTGTAGTTGTAGGCATAGGCGTAACTTAGGGGCAATAGGGCCAATTGTCCTCCTCTCCCCCCACCAAAAAAAAAAAAAAAATCAAGAAAATTCAGATATCGCGCCTATTTGAAAATATTTTCTGCAATAGGAAACATTTTGGCGCTCCAATGTTACATGCCAGTTTACGCCAATGGTCGTGGGGCCATTAATTGTCTGATCTGTCCTAACAGTGCTAGCGTACACCCATTGTAAATACTGGCGCCTATATACATACTGTATTAGATTACGGAGTAACGTGCTGAAATGACATTATGGCATTCTTTTAACCCTTTAACGCGCAGCGTTCCCGCTCTGGGAACACCAAACTCTGACGTTTTGACTGTTGCGCCAGTCACGAAGAATAGATTGGATTTCTATAAAAATAGTTGCGGGTGACAGAACTCCACGAGAATCCTTTACTTTTTAGCACGTCATTTCCCGTAAAAAAAATGGTCATGATTATTTTGAACAGCACTGGACATCTGCTGAAGAATGGAAGAATGCGAGAACAGCTGTATAGATTGCCCAATGCTGAAAAAAGGGCAGCCGTTGCCATCGCTTGGCTTAACTACCAGCAAGAGGGCAGACGATCGAAACGTTCATCGCGTGCCACAGATCGAGAGACTCTTTTTTTGACGACAGCTGGCTCTTCCGCACAGCCAGCTGCGTCAAAAGAAGGGTCTCTAGATCTGTGGCACGCGATGAACCTTTCGATCGTCTGCCCTCTTGCTGGTAGTTAAGCCGAGCGATGGCAACGGATGCCCTTTTTTCAGCATCGGGAAAGGGTTGCGCGTCAAAGGGTTAAAAGAAGAATCTGTCCAGCAACTTTGTTACCACTAATAAATGATTTTCCGTGAACTCCCCCCCCCTCCAAACAATATACCAGAGAGAAGCAGTCCCAGTAAGGTTTCCAAACGCCTTCTCTAAGCATATACATCCACTTAACTTGATATTAAGCACATAACTTTTTTTTTATTTCCCTCGGGAGCAACAAAGAACCAACGGAAACTAAATATAAAAACAAGTTTCTTTGGTTCGACCTGACTGCTATGTGTACATTATTCCCTCTGACATGCCTGCAGGACAGCGCACAGAAGATCGTGAAAAGTTGCTCAACATGGTTGCCAGGCGTCGAATCTCTGCCAAAAGATATCGCCAAAATAAATTAATAGTAGATGGCTGAAGCAATTTTTTTATTTTTTACACACACACGCATTCTCACAACGATAAAAAATCAGCGCTCTTTTGTTACTTGAATTTTAATATAGTTCATTTTGTTGGAAGTTTAAAGGAGAGAGAAATGCTCTTTCTAGGTCAATAGTGGAAAGTTTTATGTTCAGTGTCAATCTCAGTACAGAAAGAGAAATGTTTTAAGATTTTTAGCAGCCTAGTTGGTGCCAGAGTTCGTGTAATAGTAATTGTATAACGTAATCCAGTAGCGGATCCAGGGGGTGGGGGGCTAGGGGGCTTCACCCCTCCCTAAAAGAGATTGCTAAAGCGTGACATTCTGCTTTATTGTACACTTTAAATAGCTAAAATGATCATATTTTGTAACTTAGCCCCTCCCAAAAGCATACGCATTGGTTTAGACTAAAACTTTGATTTATAGTACATTTTAATTGGGCGAAACAAGCTTTTTTAAAAATTTAGCCCCTCCCCCCAAAAAAAATTTCTGGATCCTCCACTGATGTAATCGAATAAAATCGATTATACTTTTTTGTGTGATCGTTATCTACACATAATCTAGAAATTTTGTTTTACAAAAATCTGATGCAATCGTAATCTTAAACTTAAATTTCCATGTAATCGTAATCTAGAAAACATCTCGTAATCGTAATCGCTTAAGACGATTCAGGGATTACATTCATTCTGTTTTAATTTTTGCGTCAAATGAAGATAACAGAAAAACTCATTAAGCTGTGTGTGAAGTCTTCATTAAATTTCTCGGGGCTCTTACATTTTGGCACTATTCATAAATGCTGAAAAAATATTGAACCCCAGTTTAACATGTTCATTAACATTGTTACCAAAAACATAAAGCCATAAGTTGTTCTTTCTGTGGCCAGCGTTGCTTCCTTTCATCAGTCTCTCAGGGCACAGCAAGGCATTCTGAGATCTATGGGATTGGAAGCAATGCTGGAGACAGAATTGAGAAAAATCTGAGCTGCTGTTTTACTACAGCGCATTGCTTAAACATGTTAAGCCTGTATTCAAGGATCCTTTCATTTGTGTTGTTTTATGAAGTTTTAATTATTTTATATTTTAAGCACCAGTTTCTTTTGAGTGTGTTTTATTAATTAGCTCTGTCCTCTGCGTAAAAATTATACAGTTAAAAAATCTATGAATGTTCACAAAATATATTTTGTAATCGTAATTAATCGTAATATCATGCGCAATCGCAATCGAAAGTTTTTATTAGTGGTTTCATTATTGTAATTTAATCGTAATCGACAAAAGTAACATTTGGGATTACCGCAATCTAATCATAATCGATAAAATTAACATTTGGGATTACCGTAATGTAATCGTAGAATCCATCTGAAGAAAAGTAATCATAAAAGTAATCGATTACGCGCCCGCGAAATCGTTCTGAGGTCTGGTGCACTCATAATAATTACATTACAAACATTCACCGGTTAAAAAGAAGGGGGAAAAAGAGCTTAAATTTCTGCTTTAAAGAGGTGTTATGTTAAATTAAATATTGATGTTTAATTAAAAAACTTAAAAACTATACACACGACTATAATAAAAGTTATACATTCTCAGGAAAGCACACAGATTTTCATTATATAGATTCAACTCTTTGTTGTGAAGCCAAAATAAATTAATATGAAGGCAGCTATGTTAATATACAGTCGCCTGCATAAATATATGAGCATTTAACGAAATTCTTTTCGTTTTTTCATGCATGATTTACCGACCTACCTTAAAAATACTGTGGTAAACATTCAGTCAAATGATTTTACTGAAATCTTTCGTGCATATATTTTCAAGGCAGGTCATTAATTTATATTTTATATTTAAAAAAAAAAGGGAATTTTTCAACAATATTTATGTTTATGCAGCCGAATATATGCAAAATTAGTAATGTATATAAAAATGAATATGATATTTACAGTCACACAAAAGTACTCCAGGCAGTTTTCCCATGTTGGTTTAATTAATTATTTAACTGTTTTTCCCAAAGCACTGAGCTAAAAATTTGATTTCCCATATTTTTTATTGAATGATTCAGTTTTACACAGATCAGCCTTAATAAATATACAGGCACTGTTTTTGATAGAGGACATTATTTTGTGACTCTAAATAAATATATGAAGTTCGCTTTGTTTGGAGTATCAAATTATTATAATTCTAATTGGAATTCTTTTGAGTGCTCCTGTAGAAGAACCAGTGGCGCACCCAGGACTTTAGTTTAGGGAGCGGTGGGGTACAAATACATAAGAGCTCCGTTATAGTGATCCGTACTCATGGGCGCCGGCAGAATATTTTCCAGGGGGGGGGCAAAGACTACTTCAACGTATGGTTACCATGTTGGAAAGAGCAAAAAAGCAAGGGAAAACACTGCAAAAATCCAGGGGGTTGCAGACAAATCAAGGGTGGGTAATTGCACCCCCCCATTGCCCTATGCTGCCGGCGCCCATGTCTATAGTTTAGCCACAACTCTCTTTATACCCATAAGCACCTGAGTATTGTTGAAGAATGTTGAAAAGGTATAACTATTCCTCTTATCTATATTGCAGGGGCACAAAGAGCGACGAATTTACTCTTTAAGAGTTTATCTGTCTAAAATTAAAATGTTAAACGTTCTAAACAAGATAAAAGATTGCGATTTTGTCGTATGTAAATCGGTTAATTAGAGCTCTAGTTACGAATTCTCAAAATTTCCATTAATATCGCCGTACATTAATTTTGCTGCACTAGGAACTTTTTATTTTCCTCCAAATAATATAAATATTGCCAAGTTGGGTTCAATTCTGAAACACTTTTACACGTCATATTTGACGATTTATCGCTAAAAGGAGCGAAGCTTGGCTACTTTTGGTGGTTTTGGCTATAACGTATTGGAATTCTTCTGAATGCTCCTATAGAAGTGAAATGATAGTGACACTATTTTCGATGGAGAGCTTTAAATATCTCTAAAATGCGCTTTAACAAATGACTTCCAGAGAGCGTAATGTATTGGAATTCTTTTGAGTGCTCCTGTAAAAGATTTCTAGACGCTACGTGCACATTTTTTAATGTACATGGTTCAGTACGTAGGAATAACATATATTAATTTCGTAGTAATGGCTGCACATTTACAGCAGTTTGAGCATAAACGGAAAGATGAACAAATAGGCATAACGAAACCATAAACGCTTTTCAACTTTGTTGGAAAGCTTTAAAAACTGAATTTTATAGGAATTAAAGTTTCAAACATTATAATAGAACAGTGGTTCTCAACCTGGGGTACGCGGACCCCTGAGGGTTCGCACTGGGTCATTAGGCGGCTCGTGGAAAGAAAATCTGTAATGCCGGATATGTACAACGAACTAAAATAAACAAAAGAACCTAGGGACGTGGTAGTCCTGTGGTTAAGGTGGTGGACTCTTAACCGGAAGGTTGCGGGCTCGATTCCGACATAGTTGCAAAGACCACCGTGTACATGCACATGCAGTTAAATCCGTGGTTCAGAAAGTCCTCTCGGCGGTCGCCTGTACTTTCCGAGGGTTGCCATTATTCAGAAGTCCCCCACCTTCTGATGAGGATCCAAATTGTGGTGGGAAACTCCGGGAAGGACGTATATGTAGCTCTAAACGAAATATTCAGTGACGTGAGCTGTCTTCTCTTGGTAAACAAACGAACCAAAAGAACCCTCAGGAGCAGGGGCGTAGCCAAGGGGGGCTAGGGGGGTCATAATCCCCCCCATGAGAATTTTTTTTCATACAAAATGTATATTCTTCGTATACATGATTGACGTGAGTAATAGTGGTGAGTGACGTAGTAGTGACGTTAAACTGCGTATAACTGAACACTTGAAGGAATTTAAGTCATTCTTTGCGTGATACTTTCCAAAGCTTGAAGAAGGGTCATTATCACACATATGTATACATATATATGAGTTGCAGTAGTCGTACCCCCCCCTCCCATGCAAAATTTCTGGCTACGCCCCTGCACGAGAAAAATTTGTACCCCAAAATCGCTTTCGAATAGGAATTGCTTACCATTAACGTTAGCGTGCTGACGTTATCTCATTTCGAGACTTTGCATGACTTTTTGAAAGACAAGGAGTTGCAACTCTCTCGTAGTGACGTTAAACTGCGTATAACTGAACACTTGAAGGAATTTAAGTCATTCTTTGCGTGATACTTTCCAAAGCTAGAAGAAGGGTCATTCCATGTCAAATCAACCAAAATTTTTCGAAAATGACACCATCCGTCATAGATTTTGATGAAATTTGGTACATAGGTACAACTTTTGATGCTGATTACAAATATATCGATTATATTAAGATTAATTAAGGGATTCAAAAGTTATGAGCTTTTAAATGTTAGATGAGATGCCCTGTCGGGCGGCATCTTGAATGACACTTATGCACACATAAATAGCCATAACTTTCTTAAAATTTCTCTGACAAACTTCAAACTTGTGCTGTTTTGATCAGAAAAAACACATTTTCGCTTAAGCTAGATCAATATTATACAACTTTATTACAGTAGCTGTAAAATTCCTTTATTTCTCCTTTTTTGGTTGACAGAGTGAATAAATTCATCAGCTAATTTCTCGAAGTGCTCCATTTTCAATTTCCACCTAATTTTTTACGCAAGTAGTTAAAAGTATGCTATAATATCTGTTAAAATTTTTGATGGTATTTCACCAATAGTTTTTAAAAATAAAATTCTGAAAAAGTACATGCATCCTTATTACAGTGCATTGCAGTATTTTCTTAAAGATCATTTATCCATATAATATTACATTTTAAAAAACTATGTACAATTTACTGATAGTATAAAAAGCGTTTTTTGATGTTTCCATAAATTTTATTCCAACAAGCTTTGAAGGAGAAATAAAGAAACTCATTCAATAGAAAAAAACCACACTTTATATTTCCTCTTAAAGAAAAAATACTTTTTGCAGAAAAAGAATACACTTTTAAAAATTAACTACATTTTCTAATCTAAAAATTATAAATTAGTGTTTCTTTTTTTTTCCCTAGTAGGTGAATTTCTCATAAGATAAACCACCGTTTTTAATGATAAATCAATTCAACTTTCATGCATATTTAATAAAAATATTTTTCACTTAAGAAATAGAATTGATAATCTTTATTCTTTCTTTATTTCATTTTTAATGAAACATTTAAACATGCATATTGAAAGTGAAGTCTGCAAATTATAGTATAAAGTCTAAACATCAGGAGAAAATACAATATATTTAACAAAAACATAAAATCATACATACTGCCTTAGGAATCAGAAACATTATTTGTCATAGTATTTGTATAAATATATAGTGGTAAATGAGTGGTAAATTAACATTTTGTCAGCCGGGCGGCATTATGAAGCTGCAATGTGTAATCCTATCGAATTAAAGCATTTTAAATGATATTCTGATTTTTCTGCTGGGCGGTCAGTAGTTGGGCTATGCGTCTTAGGTCATAAGGCCTGGAGAGTGCCCTGAAATATTCTCATTCTTTACTTCCTGTAAAAAGATATTACAATTCATTTAATGTATGCAGCTATCTAAGCATTTTAGCTACAACTATTACAGGCACTCATAACTTGCACTGTTTTGCATACTGCCACAGGAAGTACCTATCAACTGAATAAAGAACCAGTCAACTGGTTCAAACAATGTGCAACAAATAAAAATTAAGAGTTTTTCTATTTTTAAATGATATCCAGCCAATATTTATAAATACACGTATTATTTATTATAGCTTATAATTTAAAAGTATGTATAGTTATAGAAATACAATGACAAATAATCTTTTTGCTCCCTGAGATAGGGTGTGTTTGATTTTATTTTTACTATACTTCTTGTTTTTTCTTTTACTGTTTACATTTAATACTAAGTTTTGCAGCTTTTACTTTCAATATTTAAGTTTAAATGTTTAATTAAAAATCAAATGCATAAAGAATTAAGGTTGTTAATTCAATTTTATTAAGTGAAATATATTTTTATTACGCTAGAAAGCTGAATTAATTTGTCATTAAAAATGCTGGTTGTTCTTATGCGAAATCAACCTGCTAAGGAAAAAAACATTATATATCATTTTTAGATTAGAAAATGTAGTTTATTTGAAAAAGTGTGTATTCTTTTTCTGCAGAAAGTATTTTTTCTTTAAGAGGAAATACAAAGTGGGGCTTTTTCTATTTAGTGAGTTTATTTATTTCTCCTGATTCAAAGCTTGTTGGAATAAAATTTATAGAAACATCAAAAACACTTTTATACTATCAGTAAATTGTATATAGTTTTTTAAAATGTAATATTATATGGATAAATGATCTTTAAGAAAATACTGCAATGCACTGTAATAAGGATGCATGTACTTTTTCAGAATTTTATTTTTAAAAACTTTATCTGTGAAATACCCATAAAATTTTTTAACAGATATTATAGCATACTTTTAACTACATGCGTAAAAAATTAGATGGAAATTGAAAATGGAGCACTTCGAGAAATTAGCTGTTGAAGTTATTCACTCTGTAAACCAAAAAAGGAGGAGTAAACGGATTTTACAGTTACTGTAATAAAGTTGTATAATATTCATCTAGCTTAAGCGAAAATGTGTATTTTTCTGATCAAAACAACACAAGTTTGAAGTTTGCCAGAGAAATTTTAAGAAAGTTATGGCTATTTATGTGTGCATAAGTGTCATTCAAGATGCCGCCCGACAGGGCATCTCATCTGACATTTGAAAGCTCATAACTTTTGAATCCCTTAATTAAAATCATACATACTGCCTTAGGAATCAGAAACATTATTTGTCATAGTATTTGTATAAATATATAGTGGTAAATGAGTGGTAAATTAACATTTTGTCAGCCGGGCGGCATTATGAAGCTGCAATGTGTAATCCTATCGAATTAAAGCATTTTAAATGATATTCTGATCTTAATATAATCGATATATTTGTAATCAGCATCACAAGTTGTACATATGTTCCAAATTTCATCAAAATCTGTGACGGAAGGGTTCATGGCCTGGTTGATCTGACATGGAATGACCCTAGAGCAAATAAGAAGTGATGGTTTCTATTGATAATTTAAAATTAAAAATAATAGTACATTTTGTGAGATAACATGTTCTAAATTGTACATTAAACCATTAGCACACACGTAGGTTTTAACAACTTTTTAATGATTTGCAATTAAATCTCAAACTATCCCTTAAGTTCTGAATTTTTTATTTTCCTTCGCACTGTACAACTGAAGAAAACTTCTATAAAGTCAGAATGAAAATTTTCTGTTTATGCATGAACGTAATTAATTATGTATATGCATTTATGTATAAGTTTTACCATTACGTGAGTGATTATTTAAAGATTTGTGCGACATTCCCTGAAGTCGAATAGGAAGCTTTTCAATTTATATAAAGGCCAAATCTGAAGTTTGTGTTCGAATTCAGCCGTAAATGTACTGATAAAATTCCTTGCGACCATTTAAAAGTTAACTTTTTTACTGCCTGGCTGTACCTTTGCTGTGTCTCCAGAGAATGACTAAGGGCAAGTGGGGCATCTGCCCCGGTCCCCCAGTCAAAAGAAGGGGCTCCAAATCCAGAAATGTTCTTCCTGTATTTTGTAGAAGTACTTTGTTTCTAGAAAAATTTTCGTCTCTCTCTCTCTCTCTCTGTTTAAAGAATTTTCTAAAAAATTGTGACAACTATACTGAAAAAGGTTTTAATAAAACATTTTGAGTAAAATAATGATTATCGGGTTATTATAATCACGTTGGGCGGTACCAAAAAGATCCGTCTTTTTCCAGTTACAAAAAAATCCGAAGCATTCACAACAGCAGAAGGCCTAGAAGTGCAGTTCCAGGCTTTCTGATTTTTGCTAACTGAATGGGTACGAAAGGGGGCCCCTTGACGATTGTTCCCTTAGTCGGCTGTGTGGTATCTCATAAAGTTAAGATCAGGCGCAAAGCAGGGCCATACTCAGAAAAAAAAAAAAAAATCAGAGAGGTCAAAAAGCCTCCGCGGATCGGTGGAAAAGGCAGATTTTTTTTAAAAAAAGACATCATCATTGTCATTTTATAAACAAAAAATTGAAATTCGTGGAAGGGTGGGGGACTGTTTAGTCTCCGACCACCTACTAAGCACGGCTTCGCATAAGGCACCGATGCCACTTCGATTAAGACGCACTGTCTATAATGATTTGCATCGCATGCATATGATAATATTCAAGAACAGGGACACTTATTGCACATTTCTTTTGTTGATATTTGAAATGTATTGCTCATTTTCAAGTCACACAAATCTGCGTTTTAATTCAGTATTTTACGAAGATGACCAGTTTTGTAAAATAAATTTGCAATGTTTTAAAAAAAAGTATTTTGATATACCTAGGAACCGAAGAGATTCTGTTAATTGATTTGTCTAGTAACTTGCAATTGATTTATTTATTTATGTTTACGGAAATATATTGTGTATATTTTGTATTGAGTTTGTGTGTGAAGCAATCTATCGTTTAAAACGCTAGCGCACTTTCAAGAAATTCCCCCCATAGGCCATAATGTAAAAGAAATCTTTGTCGTAGCCCTGTAGAAAAACTGTAAGTCCTATACACACCAAAATCAATACCGGTCTTGCGACGGTGGTTTATGACATATATATCCAATTTGAGCTCAATCGAATGCTCCGTTCAGGAGCTATCGTGTTCACTCACATACACACAAACACACACAAACACACACACACACACACACACACACACACACACACACACACACACACACACACACACACACACACGCACACACACACACACACACACATAGATACATACATCTCATAGATGAATCATCAGCAGAAATGAATTCAGAAGACCTCAAAACGTGTAAATACACAAAAATCTCGAATTCGAATTTTTTCATGATTACAATACTTTCCTTACATGGTACATGTTCGGAAAGTAAAAATTGAAATTCCGTGGAAGGGGAGGGGGGACTGTTTAGTCTCCCGGACCACCCTACTAAGCACGGCCTTCGCATAAGGCACCGATGCCCACTTCGTATTAAGACGGCACCTGGTCTATATTGATTTGCATCGGCATTGCATTATGATAATATTCAAGAACAGGGACACTTATTGCACATTTCTTTTTGTTGATATTTGAAATGTTATTTGCTCATTTTCAAGTCACACAAAATCTGCGTTTTAATTCAGTATTTTACGAAGATGACCAGTTTTGTAAAATAAATTTGCAATGTTTAAAAAAAAAAGTATTTTGATATACCTAGGAACCGAAGAGATTCTGTTTCATTGTATTTGTCTAGTAACTTGCAATTGATTTTATTTTATTTATGTTTACGGAAATATATTGTGTATATTTTTTATTGAGTTTGTGTGTGAAGGCAAACCTGCACGCGGGGTATCTGCCTAGGATGGGGGGTGCCTTGGTAGGAGGACTTTCTAAGGGGTTCTAACGCGTATTCACGTTACATCTGGAGAAAACTACCAAAACTCCAGACCGTTAGATCGACAGCCGCTCGATGGGACCCGAACCCGCGACCTTCACACCTCGGCCGTCTGCCATTTTCAATGGCAAACCACTGTGCCATGGTGAGGCTTGTATATTTTTTAAATATTAAATGCTAACAATAAATAAATAAATAAAATAAAATAAAATAAATTAAAAAAAATTAAAAATAAACCGTTGTTAGAATCTAAAATTAAAAATAACTTGCGCATAATAATGCGCATAAATTGCACTTAATGATCAACTAGGCCGATACAAAATGTCCGGCTTTCTTCATTAAGAAAAAAGTTCAAGCGTCTACCAGAGCAGAAATCTTAGATCTACCCACGCCCTACCCCCCATAGGCAGGCGCCCCTCTTATAGACTTGTCATAGCAAAAACAATTTATATCTTCGTAAGTATCTCACTCTCACACACTAAAACTAATTTCTAACTGTCATTCGAATATTGAAATAAAGTCCGGGAGCCAGCTGGCATTTTTAATGACCAATATAGGAAAAAAGCTAAATTTTGTCGTATAGTTCATTCAGATATACTACATGTAAGCGAAGCGAACATTAGCTTGCGCATTTGCGGTGGGTGTAGACATGGCGGCCTCCAACACATGTAAAATAATTTTAAAATAATAATTATAATAAAGAAGCTGATACTTTGTACACGTGTTTATCATGTTGTTTATAAATGAAAAGAAAATAGTCAGCTGACTTTATAGCGGTAGATTATACGCCAGCTTCCTGCGTAAGCTTGTAAAGAATACACGTTAAGTAAAATAATAAGAAAAAAGCTTCACACACTCCCTTATCACACACACGTATACATATATGTGAGTTGCAGTAGTCGTAACAACCCCCCCCCCTTATTAAAAATTTCTGGCTACGCCACTGCTCTCAATTATATATTTAAAATACATAACAATGAGAAAAATATATATGTAGGGGAAAATGGGGTAAAATGAAACATGCTATCTAAAATCAATAGGATTTGCCCCAGAAAGTTGAAACTCACACACCTATTATACAAATATATGTTCCAGTTTCTGATGTCATTTGGTGACAATTCGCATTTTTACAACAAGAGATATAGAAATTATTGGATTTTTCACCATTGAATGTAAATTTCGTTTGTAAAAGTAATTTTGTTTTACGTTCAAGTTTTCATATGTATAATTAAATATTTTTAAACAATCGTGATCACTGTTAAAGTAAAGTGGTCTTCATACTTTTAAAGCCAGAATAATTAAATAAATAAATATTAGGAAGTAGTAAATATTCATTTAGTTTGTAGCCTCAATTTGGGGTACAATGAAACATGTTTCATTGTAACCCGGGTGAATGCATTCACTTAATGGGATGGTGGGCTATGACATTACCAAAATTTCGCATTTTTTTAAAAAATGTATTCATATTCTATGATTTTTACTGTATCTGAAACAAAAAACTGCATGTCTCTAGCTTAATTAGTAAAAAAGTTATAAGCGTTTAAAAAATGTAAGTATCTCATAAATGGTCCTTTAAATGTCCGAAAAAATGCCTTTTGTGCAAAATGAATATTTTTCGCAGCTGTGTAATCTGTGTCTTTAAAATGTCCATTGCGACACAATTTTTGAAGAAGTCTTATAAAATTCATAACAGAGACTCAAGATACATATAAGAATAAATTTTCTTATCCGTTTTAATTTTGGTGATCATTAAGATTATATAAATTCAATATAAGTTTATAAAAACATGAAAATTTTGTGAAAATTCAGTGTTAACGTATAAAAATACTTCCTAAAATTTTACTTTTCGACGAATCTCTAAATTAATAAGACAATTTGTTCGGAATACAATTTTGAATAATAACAAGAGAAAATCGAAGGAAAAAATTTAAAATTGGCTCGCAAGGGACATTTTGTTCGAAATTCAATTTTTTTTAAAATTTAAATTTTAAAAAAGTAATTTTCTTTTTAGTTTTTTAAGTATTTAATTTTGTCATACTTTAAAGCATATCTATACGAAAATTGAAGGAAAAAATTTAAAATTGGCTCGCAAGAGACATTTTTTCGAAATTCAATTTTTTTAAAATTTAAATTTTAAAAAAGTAATTTTCTTTTTAGTTTTTTAAGTATTTAATTTTGTCATACTTTAAAGCATATCTATACGAAAATTGAAGAAAAAATTTAAAATTGGCTCGCAAGAGACATTTTTTCGAAATTCAATTTTTTTAAAATTTAAATTTTAAAAAAGTAATTTTCTTTTTAGTTTTTTAAGTATTTAATTTTGTCATACTTTAAAGCATATCTATACAAAAATTAAGGAAAAAAAGACTTTGATAACGTCCACCGTCCCCTTAAAACAAAGATATTACTATTAAATACTTCGATTGAGATCCCCCCAGAGTACATAACGTTAACAAGGAATTGTTTTTAAATTGCACTCTATCTTCTCCAGGTACTCAAGAGGGTGGCAGTCCAGATTGTCTTTAGGGAATCCAGATTGTCCAGATTATGAGCTATTCTCACCTAACATGCACGACACGAACAGTATCGCTCTAAATCATAGGTTCCCAACGTGGGCGATAACGCCCCCTTGTGGGCGTTTGAGGCTTTCAGGGGGGCGGTAAAAGACCCAGAGAAAATTAGGGTGCGTTGATATGGCACGGAGGGGCGTGGGAAGATTAACCAAATATAGTCTAAGAAAGACTTGTGCGAAAATTCACATATTTCGATATGAGACTTCGCTGTTGAAAGAAAGAGATACCTCTCTAAAACTTTTATTCCTCCTTTTTAAATGAAGAAGAAATTCAGTAGAATTTCAATTCCAACGATATTCTATCTATTAGTAATTTTTTAAAATTTAATTCTTGTTTTCACCATGCATTATGTACGCTCTTATTTCTCTGTAGTGGGAGGGGGGCGGTATTGAAATATTCACTAGAAAAGGGGGCGCCAGTTCAAAAAAGGTTGGGAACCTATGCTCTAAATGATTATGTTTTAATCAAGGAAGATGATGTTTCATCAAATGTAAAGAAATGCATTCTGTCGGGGGATATAATAAACTTAAATCAAAGGGAATGCGAAGTTCTGCACGTCAAACGAGTGAGTCCAAGCTTCAAGTTTTGTGCATTATTCGGAAACATACATTTAACTTACAAAGCAAATATAAATTCACTTTGCTGGTCTATCCGCCCTTGTGGATGTACAGACGATGGACAGACAAATTGAATTTATAAACACTTTTTTAATACCTTCGAAAATATTAAAAAAGAGGACCAACAATTATAAACATAATTCAGGAGAATTTAATTTTCAATTATTTCAATCAAATTAATTTTATGATTAATAATTGATTAGTTGTTAATTGTATATTCGTGATTAAACGCGTAGTTGGTGCTTATAAGTCGGAAGTAACAACTGATTAGTTGTTAGTTGTAAAAATTTTGCGATTGAATATTGTTGTATTACTAATTGTAAATGTGACAAGTTAACAATTGATTAGTTATTAATGAGACTGATTCGTGATAGTTTTATATTAACAGTTGATTGTGAATTTTTTTTCTTCCAGCTCAGTTTTGAAAATTTATTTATGGTTCCAAATTTGGCGACATTTTGTCAATAGTCGACAATTAACGAAATTTTGCGCACGAATCAAACAGTGATTGTACATAGATTTTAATGTAGATTGAAAGTTGATTTTGGTTTATAGGTGATCCTATAAACAGACCTACCAGAGTTGATTGCAATCATAAAGAGCGGTGCAATACTATACGTCACAGTAATCCTAAGTTCAAATTTTCTACATACTACGGCTTCGTTACAAAATTTAATTAAAGTAAAAACACCGAAGGAATGAAAAAAAAGTAAAAGATGCGAATGATTTGACTATTTTGATACCCATGAACCGTGACCCTGGGGCGGTTAATAGTTTGCTGAACCCCACGCCCCACCGTCATTAAGCACAGCGCTGGTTAACCCTTTGAGGCGCAACCCTTTCCCAAGGCTGAAAAAAGGGCAGCCGTTGCCATCGCTTGACTTAACTACCAGCAAGATGGCGGACGATCGGAACGTTCATCGCGTGCCACAGATCGAGAGACCCTTTTTGGACGCAGCTGGCTGTGCCAGCACAGCCAGCTGCGTTCAAAAAGGGTCTCTCGATCTGTGGCACGCGATGAACGTTCCGATCGTCCGCCATCTTGCTGGTAGTTAAGTCAAGCGATGGCAACGGCTGCCCTTTTTTCAGCATGGGGCAATCTATCCAGCTGTTCTCGCATTCTTCCATTTTTCAGCTGATGTCAGTGCTGTTAAAAATATTCGTGACAATTTTTTAAGGGAAATGACGTGCTAAAAAGTAAAGGATTTTCGTGGAGCTCTGTCACCCGCAACAGTTTTTATACAAATCAAATCTATTCATCGTGACTGGCAACAGTCAAAACGTCAGAGTTTCGTGTTCCCAGAGCGGGAGCACTGCGCGTTAAAGGGTTAAGGTTACCAAATGCTTGCTCTAACAACTTTGACAACTGTGTTATTATGACTTACCGTGTTTACTTGCGTAACAGTCGCACTTTTTTTGCCAATTTTTCATTGCGAAAGTGTAGGTGCGACTACTATGCGAGGAAATCTGCTGCACAATATTGTACACTCTAATGCTAAATCATTACAGGTTTAAAAAATACATTATAGGAAATTAGGAAATTACCATTTACTCCAAATCGTATTCTGTTTATTAAATAGTCTTTAGGTCAGTTGCACACAAAAAAGAGGCAACTTTTCTTTGATGGTACATTTTTATAGACATTAAATTCACAATTAATCTCTGTGAAAATTTTGACAAAAATTTCTAAATACACAATTCATAATAATTTTCTAGATTTTTCTAATATCCATTTTCTAAATGAAGGTCAAATACGCGACTGCAAGTTTTATGCGGGGAAAATAATTTGACGATTTTTTTTTTTTCTGCTTTAAAACTGGGGGATGCGACTATTATGCGAGTAAACACGGTATGCAGTAATTATTATTATTATTTGCACTACTTCTAAATGAAATTTAACCTTTGCCAACGTTATTCGGATGTAATACGGTTCTCGCAATGTCACTACCGCATACTGTGGCAGGAAAAAAATGGATGATTTCAATGTTTTGGTCATCAGCTGTGCGGTTGCGAGGAGAGCCGGTTTTGTATCCCCCTAGCCATCAGGACAGACCTTTTCGATTCATAAGAATAATGACAAGGCCGTCGCTGCAGTAATTTCTGAAAAAAATGGCGCTAAATGGCCAAATGAGGCTGGCAATGTCGATAGCCCCTAGGGGTACTATGAGCAAAAGGCGGACTGACCGTCAAGAGAAATCCAACCCGGAAGCCTGCAGTCCAAGCGCGTGACCCCCAATCACTGGATTTTGCCGTCAAAGCCGTTTACATTATCTGGCCGTTAGCCGGCTTTCCGATTCTGCTCTACCGTTAAACGGGGATAGTCTATGAAAACTGCACGGTGTGCTGTTGCATCTAATATTATACTATCAACACCGTATGCCGGTATGCTCGTTAAACAAAATTACTAAAAAACTTCGTAAAATAAGATACTCGCATAATAATAATGCTTATAGTCGCATAATAAGATAATTTTTTTTTTTTTTTTAATGAATATGTGTCATTTTATCTCTCACCCCCTTTATTGAAAATTGTCAGAAAAATGTGTCCCAAAAAAGCGACATAATTTTACATATATTTAAATACTATTGGTTAGCAACAGCCATGCATTTTTCTATAAATAGATTACACTCATAAAAAACTTAAGGTGACCAGGCGAAATACGCGAATGATGAGAGATAAAATGACACAGTCAATTAATATCATTTTAATATGGCAATAATGAAACTAAAAATTAGGGGGTTCAGGGGGATTTCCCCCTGAAGAGGCTCGAACAGCCCAGTTATTATTATTATTATTATTTTTTACAAAGTTTTGAATTAATTTTACCTTTTAACTCCAGTTTGTTGAGTGTTCTTGTTAGTTTGTAAAATGGCTCGTTAAATAATTTGTTAAAGTAGTTTATGATGCAGCTATCTCATTTACTTCATTTAAGCTTGATCTTTTACAATGCACAAAATTGGAAAAAAAAAAAAATGACAGGAGTGATATTTTAAGTTCTATATAATAGTCGCACGAATTAGATGTGCGTTGTTTTTGTTTTATCTTGCAGTTTTCTTTTTTTATATGTAAATTTCAATTCCTTAAGAAACAATCCACATTTTACTAAACCAAAATTTTAGATTAGGTATTCATCTTGAGCTTCATTTACACTAAATATTAAAATTTGGTCCTCGACAAAGGAAATTCAGAGTATTATCAATAATGAAATCACTATTAACAGAATACAACAATCAGAAAAAAAAATATATTAAAAAAAAAAAAAAAAACTTAGATGAGGTGATAATTTAAAACTTAATGTTCACAATGGTACCAAAAATACTCGATCGTTTCCATGACAGTTTAAATTTAACTCAGTACGAAAGCAAAATAAACTTCAACAAAACATTGTAACGTTTTATATAATATTGTTCCATTACTACTGAACTTTGTATGAATATTTAAGCTTGAAGAGTAAAACTTATTTAGACTAATAGCCAGGGGCGGATCCAGAGAAACCATCTGGAGGGGGCTCCGTTTTTCATTGGGATGATAAATTGATTTCCCAATACTTTTTCTCCCAATGTATAACTAGACATGGTGTATCATAACTAAATAAGTATGTTGTCTGCTGCAAGAATTGTCGAAACAAAACTCAGGAAAAGGGGGGGGGGAGACAGCTGTCGTACTCCCTATACCGATCAAGTTAAGGCCGATGCTCATAAGCCACGTTTTTTATCCGTTTCAATGGACGACGGGACTGATAAGGGAAAAAAATGTTCCGTTGATCTCTCCATTGTGTGGGGGGGACAGGGTTTTCAGTTTAACACATTAATTTTTTGTTGGTAGATCCCGACTGGTCATTAAAAGTCGTAAATTTTGCCAAAAAAATGTCGCCTTAACCCCTGTAGTGACGACAAGACGTGGCTAATCAGCGACGACCTTTATTCATGTTGTTGTTCGCGGGCTCTACCCATTAACATTTTAGTGTGTACAGAGTATAATTGCTGAATGCATTATTGAACTCATTTCACAGCCACCTTGCAATATACAGTGTTCACAGCATATATTTTCGTATTTTAGGATGGCATTAACTTTTCCAGATTAAGTAATTCCCATCCTTTTCTGTGAGGACTGTAGTAAACCAACCTCAATTGCTATTTACAACTATTATCACTATTACCTGTTATTTGCAATTTGAGCTTTCTTTTTTAACACCAGACTAGCTATACATTGCCAGCCACTCGCTTTGTCTGATGTCTTAGAATATGTTTTACTTTTATAATAAGGATTTGTACTCGTACGTCTGGGTTATGCCGGTCGATCGAGCGGTATAGAAGTTGATGCGTTGCAGCGCCATTTAGCGGCAAGTTACAGCAAAATGGATAGTGAAAAATATTCTCCGTGTTCTAATATCCGCGAGTACCAAATTTCATCGAAATCGGTTGGACGATATTCGCATAGTAAACGGCTAAACGGAATAGAATTCGACGTTCTGCTGCGCCACCTAGTGGCATGTTAGAGGAAAACGGATAGCATAAAAAAAATCTCAATGATAAAAGACTTAGGTGAACCAAATTTCATGGTGCAACGGTGCTAGAGTTTTTCAACCTCATACACACATACCAACATTCATTTTTATCTATAACCAGTGTCATTATATATCCCAGTCTCAAATAAAATCCAGTTTCAAATCTAAGCCTCGCCAAAGTGCCAACATACGCCATTGTGCAAGCGTTTGTTCAGGAAATCATTCGAAGCATTGACTTAGCAGCAATCAATATGGAAAATGGTTCGACCGCGAAAAAGTAAAGCAAGCCTTTATTTCAAAAGTGAAATCCCTTAATACAGCCGAAATTTTTAAAATTATCAACTATAACGTGTTTTATTCATCGTTACTCCGATGTAGTAAATGAGATTTCAATTTTCTGAAATTTGGCGGAATTCCCCCAACTTAAATCAATGTACTCATTTGGCGAGAATTCTGGAGATAGATCGCTTGAAATCCCTTAACAACTGCATTATTTCTTCACGGATCATTAAAATTTAACGCTGTATTCTAATAAAACCTTTACACTTGTTTTCAAAAATCTATTTCCTTAAGCTCTCAATAAATTGCGCCAAGCCGAAATCTGTGCAAACCGCTAGAATTCAATTTCTCAAAATCGGCATTTGAGCCATTTTATTTTTTCGCCAAACTAAAAAAAATTACCTATTAGCCTCGGAAATCTTCAATTCTTATTGTTTTGCGTATAAAACATTTCATTCCTGCTCCGATTTCCCATGCACACGATATTATAATTTAAAAAAATCTGATGTGTCCAACACATGACTTCCTTGCACGTCCATTAGATCAAAAATATTTTCGACGCACTTCCTCTAAATTTATTTGTTAGAAAGAGATAAAATATCAATAATAGTAAGGTTTAGCAATTTCTAGCCAAATATTTCGATATCGCCAAGCTGAGTTCAATTTGAAAGATTTCCTTCTGACACTTTATTTGGCGATATTTCACCAAAAGCCGACAAACTTGAGATAGTCAGCGAGATTTTGGGGATAGCCAAAGTAGTCAGTGAGCACAGACCTTCAATAAATTGAATGCATCTATACACCTCAATGTATTCAAAGTCATTTGGCTCACCATGTAAATAAATTCTCAGTCGAATGCTGTCAAAAAAGATATTGAAAACAGTTAGATATTACAATAGTTCTAAATACAAAGTTAAAAAATCTACGGGTTAAAGTTTTAGAGTTATACAAAATAGGAAATAATTTTTGGCGCCAAATTTGGCGATATTTCGGCGAAACTCGTCAATGTCGACGACATTTGGCGAGATTTTAAGCATAAACCAAACAATGACAGATTATCGCCAAATTTGGCGATATTTCGCCAAAACTCGCCAAGAACGATGACAAATGGCGATACTTTGGGCATGGACGAAATGACTGACTATCGCCAAATTTGGCGATATTTCGCCAAAACTCGCCAAGGTCGAGGACAGACGGCGAGATTTTGGGCATGTACCAAACAATGACTGTCTACAGTTGTATTATAATGAAGATGTCCATAGACATTAAGGTACTGAAATTCTTTTCGGTGGTCCTGTAAATAAACTCTCCAGTAGATTGGAACCAAAAATCGAGATGCACAACTAGATGTTACAACATTCTTATATATGAAATTTCATAATAGTTTTTGAGATTTGAGAGTTAAATATGCACACACGTACACCAAAAGTCGCCAAGCTTGGCGACTTTTGGCATAGTTCTTGAGGGAGGCACGTGACCGTGGTCGGACCATTACCTAACTTATGTGGTAGGACGGTATTGTGCTTGAAATGGATGAATGCCCCTAAAATTGCTATTGACCGTAATGTATTGGAAATCTTTTGAGTGTTCCTGTAGCAGAACTATAAATGATAAAGACACTTTTTACTTCCTTGTACGTAGTATAAGGAAGTAATGTGATCCCGAAAAATTTTGGGGGCCAAATTTCGACATAAAAACCGATTTTGACTACCTCTAAATTTAATTCAAAAATTTTTTTCGATGCATCTCATCGTAGGCTAGCATGCACGATCATATTAACGCGTCTGCAACTCATTTTGACCAGTGGCGAGTCTACTGTGGCCAGTTTTTCCATGCCGTCTGTACGTACGTACGTACGTACGTATGTATGTAACTCGCATATCTCAAAAACTATTGGTCGTAGAATGTTGAGATTTGATATTTAGGATTGTTCTATGATCTAGTTGTGCACCTCCCCTTTTGGTGGCAATCGAATGGATAGTTTATGTACAGGACCGCCCAAAAGATTCGAAATACATTACGCTCTATGGGCCGAAATTCATTAAACTCGCCTAACTCAAAAGCTATTAGGCCTAGATAGTCGAAACTTCATATTTTGGATAGTTGTAACATCTAGTTGTGCACCTCCCCTTTTGGTTCCATTCGACTGGATAGTTTATCTACAGGACTGCCCAAAACATTCGAAATACATTACACTCAATGGGCCGAAATTCATTAAACTCGCATATCTCAAAAACTGTTAGGCGTTGAATGTTGAAACTTTATATTTAGGATTGTTGTAACATCTAGTTGTGCACCTCCCCTTTCGGTTCCATTCGACTGAATAGTTTATCTACAGGACCGCCCGAAAGATTCGAAATACATTACGCTCTATGGGCCGAAATTCATCAAAGCGTTTTTTAGAGGTATTGGGCTATTTCAAACGACTCAGAAGTGATATATGCTGTAAAGAGTTAGAAAATGAATTTCTCTATTAAAAAAAGTGTCTTTATCATTTATAGTTCTGCTACAGGAACACTCAAAAGATTTCCAATACATTACGGTCAATAGCAATTTTAGGGGCATTCATCCATTTCAAGCACAATACCGTCCTACCACATAAGTTAGGTAATGGTCCGACCACGGTCACGTGCCTCCCTCAAGAACTATGCCAAAAGTCGCCAAGTTTGGCGACTTTTGGTGTACGTGTGTGCATATTTAACTCTCAAATCTCAAAAAATATTATGAAATTTCATATATAAGATTGTTGTATCATCTAGTTGTGCATCTCGATTTTTGGTTCCAATCTACTGGAGAGTTTATTTACAGGACCACCGAAAAGAATTTCAGTACCTTAATGTCTATGGACATCTTCATTATAATACAACTGTAGACAGTCATTGTTTGGTACATGCCCAAAATCTCGCCGTCTGTCCTCGACCTTGGCGAGTTTTGGCGAAATATCGCCAAATTTGGCGATAGTCAGTCATTTCGTCCATGCCCAAAGTATCGCCATTTGTCATCGTTCTTGGCGAGTTTTGGCGAAATATCGCCAAATTTGGCGATAATCTGTCATTGTTTGGTTTATGCTTAAAATCTCGCCAAATGTCGTCGACATTGACGAGTTTCGCCGAAATATCGCCAAATTTGGCGCCAAAAATTATTTCCTATTTTGTATAACTCTAAAACTTTAACCCGTAGATTTTTTAACTTTGTATTTAGAACTATTGTAATATCTAACTGTTTTCAATATCTTTTTTGACAGCAATCGACTGAGAATTTATTTACATGGTGAGCCAAATGACTTTGAATACATTGAGGTGTATAGATGCATTCAATTCATTGAAAGTCTGTGCTCACTGACTACTTTGGCTATCCCCAAAATCTCGCTGACTATCTCAAGTTTGTCGGCTTTTGGTGAAATATCGCCAAATAAAGTGTCAGAAGGAAATCTTTCAAATTGAACTCAGCTTGGCGATATCGAAATATTTGGCTAGAAATTGCTAAACCTTACTATTATTGATATTTTATCTCTTTCAAACAAATAAATTTAGAGGAAGTGCGTCGAAAATATTTTTGATCTAATGGACGTGCAAGGAAGTCATGTGTTGGACACATCAGATTTTTTTAATAGAGAAATTCATTTTCTAACTCTTTACAGCATATATCACTTCTGAGTCGTTTGAAATAGCCCAATACCTCTAAAAAACGCTTTGATGAATTTCGGCCCATAGAGCGTAATGTATTTCGAATATTTTGGGCGGTCCTGTAGATAAACTATTCAGTCGAATGGAACCGAAAGGGGAGGTGCACAACTAGATGTTACAACAATCCTAAATATAAAGTTTCAACATTCAACGCCTAACAGTTTTTGAGATATGCGAGTTTAATGAATTTCGGCCCATTGAGTGTAATGTATTTCGAATGTTTTGGGCAGTCCTGTAGATAAACTATCCAGTCGAATGGAACCAAAAGGGGAGGTGCACAACTAGATGTTACAACTATCCAAAATATGAAGTTTCGACATTCTACGCCTAATAGCTTTTGAGTTAGGCGAGTTTAATGAATTTGGGCCCATAGAGCGTAATGTATTTCGAATCTTTTGGGCGGTCCTGTACATAAACTATTCATTCGATTGCCACCAAAAGGGGAGGTGCACAACTAGATCATAGAACAATCCTAAATATCAAATCTCAACATTCTACGACCAATAGTTTTTGAGATATGCGAGTTACATACATACGTACGTACGTACGTACAGACGGCATGGAAAAACTGGCCACAGTAGACTCGCCACTGGTCAAAATGAGTTGCAGACGCGTTAATATGATCGTGCATGCTAGCCTACGATGAGATGCATCGAAAAAATTTTTAAAATTCAATTTAGAGGTAGTCAAAATCGGTTTTTATGTCGAAATTTGGCCCCCAAAATTTTTCGGGATCACATTACTTCCTTATACTACGTACAAGGAAGTAAAAAAATAACCTTACGAATATAAACTAACAAAAAAAAAATCGTTATTTTTCTTTTATTTTTACTTTGAGAATTCAAAACATCTTATTCGGCAAAATCGCCAGACATGGCAACCACGATCCTTATTTCACACTTTTTTCACTACAGGGGTTACAATTACGGAAAGCTTTTTGCGTGGAGAACATAAAAAATCTCTTAAATTCTGGGAACGGGTGGACTTTCAAAGTTTTTAAAGTGGACTATGATTTATTCTATATTATTTTACATATCTGTGCAAAATTTCAGGCTGATATGTCCATTTTTGTGGATTTGTATACAACTCAAATCCACAAACAAACAAACAAACAAATAAACAAACAAACAAACAAACAAACAGAATTTCATTTTTATTTATAAGATATAGTTGGCTCTCTGTTTAACGACTTTCAAGGAACCGTGAAAATGTGAAAAATCGTCCTTAAGTAGAGATCTTCCATAAATAGAATTTGTAAAAGAATAACATTTCCTTTTTCACTTTGGAAGGTGCCTGGTTCAAAACCAGTTCGCGTCCGCCGACCTAACTGTTCGGAGTTTTCCGCGCTTTCCTCCGAAACTTAGAGTAAATACGGGTTAGGACCCCTTAGAAAGATCCCCACGGAGTGCACCCCGCCCTTCGCTTAGATTCCATGTGCAGATACTTGGCCGTAATCCTACAGCACCAACGCCAACCCTTTACACTTTACATTCTTAGGACTGTGAATATTTTTCTTGATATACTGGCGTGTTTAAACATGTTACTTTTATTATCATTATATTATTTCATCCACAAAAAATTATTTTAAGTTACCTTAGAAAAAGGTAGTAAAAACAAGCAATACAATAAAATCAAAAAGAGTCAGCTGTTTCATTTTTCACCTTCCAGTTATTCTTTCTTCCAGATTTTCACAAATGTGAAATGCGTCAGCTTCCATTTTATGAATTTTTCTAGCTAACCAGCTGAAGCCTGAGAATTTTACATTCCAAATTTTTCTGCCAGAATAACAGCACTCCAGAAATTGCTTGCTTTTATTTTATTTTGGTAATACCAACAATTATCTACATGAGGGATCTAGGCCGAATACGGGGTGCCCTACGTGGGGGTTTTTCTAAGGGGTCTTAATCCGTATTTATGAGAAGTTTCGAAGAAAACTGCGTAAGACTCCGAACGGCTAGATTGACGGACGCGACCTGAGTTTGAACCAGGCACTTTTCCTTCTCCCAGTTGCGAGCGCTTTGCGCTCAGCCACTCGCCGGGCCTCCAGAAATTGGAATTATGTGTTATGTGATGTTGTTATGTGACAAGCCTGTACTAGAGGCATCTGCATTCTGGGGCGGTTTGCCTTGGTCGAAGGATTTTTTCAGTGGTTCTAACACGTATTCACGTTAAATCTGGAGAAAACCATCTGGAAAAACTCCAGACCGTTAGATCGACAGCCGCGCGATAGGCCCAAACACGGAACCTTCACACTTCAGCCGTCTATCATGTCGAGTGTCTTATCCACTCGGTCATGGTGGGGCCCAGAAATTAGAATATTGGATGCTCTTGCTTCATGTGACCATTTGCATGCTGAAGTGCCTTGGCAAACTCTTCCAAACGGCCACATTGACTTTTCGGCCGTTTGGATTTGGATCCCGAACTAAATTTTTGTGCTGCTTCAAGAATTTTCTCTTTGCTTCTAAAATACCTTTGAGAATACACTCAGGAAGTTGAAATTGTCTTGCGAATTACACTTTTGACATTCCCCGATACTTTTCTCCCACTCTTAAAATTTTTTCCCCCCCTGTTTGTGTAGCGTAAGATGAAAAAAAAATCGTTGTTAAACAGAAACGACGTCGTCTATAAAAAGAAAATTTTTACGTTGGAGTTGCTGGGACTTTGAAATATCGTCTTTGAACTATCCGCCAATCCTTATCTATATCCTTAAAGTTTTGAACTATCGTCATGTCTTGGTACGAGAATCTGTTTCTCATGCTCTAGAGTAACTCAAAAATGCTCTGACAAATTTTCAATTTTAGCTTTGGGCTAGTTTGAAAGAGCTTCTCAAAAATTTCAGGAACGACCTTTTATTTTTTTAATTAGAGGACTACACCGGATTAATACACCGGATTAATGTGATTAGAGGTATCTTCTATGCCTCTGAAATTTGGGGGGAGGGAGATAAAGTACATAATATTGATTAGCAATCATTAAATGAAATGAAACAGTCCACATTTTTCAGTTGCATCCGATCATGGGTGGGTCTAGGTGGAGGCCGCGTACCCCTCCGATAAAAATATATTTACACTAAATAAAAAGGGCTTAGATTAATATAAAGTGGACCTTTACGCTACATAAAATGTGTATTCACGATTCGCGCTCTCTTCGAAAAAAGTTTCTGGATCCGCCATTGCATTTGATGCAATTTGATTTGAAGTAAGATAATTCCAATAGTTTTAAAATAAACAAACTTTACCAAAGTTCAAACTTGTTCACAGTTTCCTGAATTTTTTAAAATTTAAATGAACTAAAAATATAATATTGTACTATTTAAAAAATTAATTGTATAATAATTATAAAATAATTAGTGATATGTAGATACATAAAAAGAAACAAGTTCATTGTAAAAAAGAACTTTGTAATTACATTTTGTACAGTACATTCTAACTTTGTAAGTACATTTTGTAAGTAAAAATATAATATTGTGATATTTAAAAAAATAACTGTATAATAATTATGAAATAATTAGTGATATATTGATACATAAAAAAGATATAAGTCCAGGCAAAAAAGAACTTAAAAAAAAAGAAAAAATATTCATTTTGTAAAAAATTCTAAAATCTTGAACAAACCGTACACAAATTACGGAAGTTTGACGAAATTCTTTTCATTTTAAGTATTGAAACTAAGCATTTAATTTATAATTTAAACTCGTTATATCAAAATGACGTTTAACTTGCAATTTTTAACTTTATAGCGAATACTTTTGCTAAGAAGACATGGGGCCGAATTTTTGTAACGCACCTTCAGTCAACATAATACTTTGTCCTCCGTGTTATTCTGTTATCACCTTTTGGTAGGGATCCGAACCGAACAATCCTGTTACTTCGATTGATAGGTTTTTCTATACCGTTTCGCTAGATTGGTGAAAAATTTTGAATTTACCGAGTTAGATAATGACGCTAATACCAGGTTATCGACAGCAAATATTTTCATTACAAGTAACCATCGATACTATCAGTCAATGTATTCTTGCTTATTCCGTTACCGCCTTTTGACAAGGTCTCGAACAAATCTATAGTTGTTATTTTAAATTAAAACATTTTATGATTGATTGACTGTATTGTTATCTACACTGAAAACATGTATAGTTGATTCAACGAAAATTTGGTTGGCGCTATTTCAACCAAATAATTTTCTTGGTTTTAATAAAATTGTTGTTAATTCAACACAATATTTTTTTAATTTAACAAAAATTTTGTTAAAACCAACAAAATTATTCGATTGAAATAGTGCCAACCAAATTTTTTTGAATCAATAAAATTTTGTTTTCAAGAAAGCATTTTTCCGCGATGACATTTTAATACACCGAAAAAAAAAAAGTTTTGTTGAATTTAACAAAATTTTGTTGATTCAACAAAAATTTGGTTGGCGCTATTCCAACCAAATTTTCTTGGTTTTAACAAAGTATTTGTTAAATTAACAAAATATTTCGTTGAATAAACAAAAACTTGAAACAAGACATGGTGCATACCTGGATTCAACTATTGTTGATTCAACTAAAATATTTCATTGAAATAGAACCAATCAAAATTTTGTTGAACCAACAAAACATAATTTTTCAGTGTATGGAAAATTTCAGCTCGATGAAGATTGCGATGAGCAAAAATCGATTACAAAATTTAATTCAGACATACAACGCACATACTTTACATGTTAAATAAAAGAATGTAGGGGAAAAAAGGAACAGAAAAATGATAAAATGCAAAAATGCATTGCGCTCTAATGTAAACCTTTTTTTTTAGAATAATTAATCCTTTATATTATTATTTGTGATAGCAAATTTGGCTAACGTTCGAATACTTTTTCGAATACATATCGCTTGTGTTAACTTTATAGGATAGCAACAACTGAGTTTGAAGGGAAAAAAAAAATGATCGGATGCCTAAGAAGTGATGTCAGCTGACTAACAATTATCGGTTTTTTATCCCACGAATCTGCAGGGGGGGGGGGATTCTATTATAGTACTCCAAAAGGAAGGGGGTGTTAGACATGCGTTGCTGATACATATGACGGATGGAAGTATAAAATACTGCCTAAAATGTTTGATTAAAAAAAAATTCTGAAAGTGTAGCGGATGTTACTTACACAGGGGTTTCAAAGGCATTGTTACGGAACAATTCAAAATAGAGTAGGTATATCGTGAGGGGGAAATCGTGTCGGCTGCTTCCTATATTCTAAGGGAAACGTTGCCCATATGCCCAAGGGTGCCTTTTCTTGAACGTGTATTTCCTTTATTATTAAATGCTGCCGGTAAAACCAGTCTTAAAAAAAAATGTTCTTTGCCAAAAGTTTCTTAGTTTAAAAAAAATGGCTAAGTTTCCTCTAAAGTCGATAAATATTTTTTCTAAATTACTTTTTAAAATTCGTTCTGTAAGAACAAAATTAAATTTGTTCTTTAAGAACAAATTTATTTCCTGTCTAAAACTGTGTTTATTTAAAGCTAGAAAGACATATTCTAAACGAGTTTCCCCCCACTACTGGTCCGCGGGCTTTTACAGCCAGTCCACCAATATAAAATTCATGAAAAAATAATCAGATGAAAATGTCGTTTTACCTGAAAATTGCATTTGTATAACATTTGATTTGATAAATAAGATACATGTTTATGTGATGTTTATTATTTCTGACTAACACTGGTCCGCTAAATATTTTTCTTATTTTCGGCGGTCCTCAGATGTATAAAGGTTGAAAAACAGTTTTCTAAACACATCGATTATGATGTTCTTTCCAGGTATGTGTTTGTACGTGTTTACAGCATATGAAAGTGGTGGTACGAATATATATATATATATATATATATATATATATATATATATATATATATATATATATATGTATAATGCTGCAAGATTGTGGAGTTTTGTGAAGAAATAAATTTATTTCCAGTTTGTATCTTTTAGTATAAATTCTTAGTCTATACAATTTATGGTTCAGATCATTTTTATAAACACTGAAATAAATTATTTTGTTAATCAAACATAAATTTGCTTGGCAGCATTTTAATCAAATAATTGGTTGAATCAACAAAATTTTCGTTGTACTTAAAATAAACTGAAATGGTCAGTCAGTATTGATATAGCTGTTACTAAGGAACTAATAACTATTAAAATTAAATATGATAGATTATACAGGGTGAATCTAAACTCTTGGGCTAAACTTTAAGGGGTGATAGGGCACACCATGAGGAATCGTAATCACATAGCAATCTGTGGTGAAACACAGTTTTAACTTACCCGGTAATAATCACTTTTGGAAAAGCATTGAAGTGTCCGTCTAATTTCTTAACCCAGTTTCATAAGCAATAGGCTCGTCTCCGAAAATTTCATCCATGAAATAAAATAAGCTTTTAAAACTATCCATTTTAGTCTTCTGTTTTCGGAGAAAAATACATTAGTTTCTGACGAACAAGGGTCGGCAAGTGCACTGTTGTTTCAGCACTTTTTCCAAAGTAATTATTAATAGCTATACGAAGACGACGTTGCCGACCCCACATTGCTATGTGATTCTGATTCCTTATTATGTGCCCTATCACTCCTTAAAGTTTTGCCCAAGAGTTTAGATTCACTCTGTATAACACAATCATGCATTAGACCACCTGGATATAATTGTCGAAACTCCTTTCAGATGAAACATGAGGTTTATCAAGAAAAAGGGGGGGGGGAAGAAAAGAAAAAGAAGAAGAAAAATCACTATAGTAAAAAACATCACAAAATAAAAACTGTGAACTCTACCACAAAACTTAAGCCGTATCAAAATAAATTCGCGATTTGCATGATTCTAATTAGTTCCAGTTTGATAATTTTCGCTCGATTAAAATAAATAAACTGCTGAACCATGGGGGTTTTAAATATTTAATTTGAGCATTTTAGATTCTGCATGAACTTTTTTATTTTCAGAAACAAACACGACGTTTTAATTGTTTTAGGTATGTAATGACTGAATTAGATAATGAATTTTAAAAAATATTTTATTTTTAACGATAATAGTATTAAAGCACAATATACCGTGTTAATAAATATTTCGCGGATATTAAATTAAAAATGTTTGCTACATTCATCATTTTTCAACAGGTTCCTTACAACTAACTAAACGATAGATAATCGTACGTTAATGTATTCGGCTGTAGTCTCAATTAAAGAGACTACCGAAATATTTTGAGTTAAAACATCCACGCAAATAGTTTTCTAACAGAGTAATATTATAACATGCGACAGAACCGTTTTTCTTTCTTTCTACATATGGAGTTACATAATGCTACATTGAAAAAAAAAGAAATAAATTTTTAAAAAATAATATTTATTTTACACATTTCAGAAAAAATGATCTGCATTTCAAAGAATAAAGAATTATCAAATTTTAATTTCGAATGTTACTTGTTTTACATATTTCCTAGAAAATGTTATTGATTTCACATACGGTATGGATCATTCTCAAAAAATGTTACAAATTATGTTCTTTGTATTCAATAACACTGTTTTATTTTTGTATTGATACATAGACAAGTAATGATGTACCATTAATAGAACCTAGTAAAAAAGAGCAAAATAAGATAATATTTGAAAAAAGAAAAAAAAAATTACACATGAACATCAAAGAATATGTACTGTTTGGGGGGAGAGAATGGACATGCCCGCATACAGGGTGTTCCAAAAGGTTAATAACACGCTTGAATTCTTTATGTGTTTAGTGGGCTAAGAGATAAGTGGGCAATGTCACTGAAAAAAAAGTTCAAAATAAGGTGGAAAAATGAATTTGTTTAGAAAAAATACCTCTTGTTAATTTTCAAAAATTTACACACATTTTGAATTTGTTTAAGACAACCGAAAAAAAAAAAATCCCAGCTGGTAAAATGTCCCCCAAACACTAATGAGTTGACGTGCAAAATTTGAAAATTATATCCTAAAAAATGTCAGATATATGAAGAGCCATATAAATGTCAGATATTTTAAATGATCAATATATACTGACTTAAACCACTTTTCAAAGGCTCTAGAAGAGAAAAAAAATCTCGTTAGATAATCACGTTTCAGGAGTCGTACAGAAAACAGGTCGAAAGAAACTATCAGGTTGTAACGAAAGTTTTCCGTCAAATCTGCTTGAAAAACTAACTTCTAACTCCTTAGATAACTGTCGAGTGGATAATTATTGATCGTCTTCCCCATGTTCTCGCCGGCTGGCCTCATCAACATCAATAGACCAGCCAGAGATCTCTGCTTCTTGAATGTCATAATCCTTGTTTTTAAGCTTTCGGTACCAAATCTGCACAGTGTCACATGGTACAACAATAGTACTTAAAGCTGTACACGTAATTCGTTGATATTCTGTAACAAACTTTTTTCAACAGAACTGGAAGTAAATCATGCTTCTAATCCGCTAGAGTGATAATTCCATTTGAGACACTTTGTACTTAATGATAACTATATTTTTTTGCAGATTTCACAACACAGTGGCGGGAAACTTTCGTTACAACCTAATATTTTTTTTTCTTTCTTTTCATCAATAAACGTTTACATTGAAATTCATGTATAGCGCCCGACATCTATGTTTAAAGATATCTCGTAGTCGTTTTATGGTGAAAGCTTGAAATTTTGTACACCACCGCATTAATACATGGTGCACATTTTACTAAATGAGAATTTTTTTTTGTACGGGGGTAGTATACAAATTTAAAATAACTTTTTAAAAATTAACGAAAGGATTTTTTTCTTAAAGTAGTTTTCCTACCTTGTTTTGAACATTTTTTCAATTTACCTTGCCCGCTTATTACTAATAGATAAGAACTAAAGCGCGTTACCACCTTTTAAGACACTGTTGTACACTGTTGACACCTTTTGTATATTAGTTAATAGTTAAAGCTCTATTTGTTCAAATGTTAGTAGTTTATAGGGCATTTCTTATACCTGTTACCAGCAAAATAATATGTAAAAGCTCTAAAATGCTTCTGTTAACTATTTTTTTAAATTTAATGTCTGTAAACAGACTGAACATTTATCAACATTTTCTTAAAACAAAAAGTTTATTTTGTCTTTCACAATGCGAAAAAGCTACGGGTTTTGTTAAATGCTGCTAAATGAAACGGTTTTTTAACCAGTAATAAAGTTCTAGAAAGACAAAAGTTTTTTAAACACGTGTTGAAAGTGGAAGTATCATCATTGTTATTAAAATGATCTGCATTACAGAGTGTGCACTAACAAGCTCTTTCATGTGGGACAGTAATAACAAATCATAATGTTCCCCCCCCCATTTAACCCTTTAACGCGCAGTTTTCCCGCTCTGGGAACACCCAACTCTGACGTTTTGACTGTTGCCAGTCACGAAGAATAGATTGGATTTCTATAAAAATAGTTGCGGGTGACAGAGCTCCACGAGAATCCTTTACTTTTGAGCACGTCCTTTCCCTTCAGAAAATGGTCACGATTCTTCTTAACAGCACTGACATCCGCTGAAAAAGGGAAGAATGCGAAAAAAGCTGGCTAGATTGCCCAATGCTGAGAAAAGGGCAGCCGTTGCCATCGCTCGACTTAACTACCAGCAAGATGGCGGACGATCGAAAAGTTCATCGCGTGTCACAGATCGAGAGACCCTTCTTTGACGACAGCTGGCTGCGCGCACAGCCAGCAATCTCGATCTCGATCTCAGCGATGTCTCTCGATCGGTGACACGCGATGAACATTTCGATCGTCCGCCATCTTAAGTCGAGCGATGTAGGTAAGTCGAGCGATGGCAACGGCTGCCCTTTTTTCAGTATTGGAAAAGGGTTGCGCCTCAAAGGGTTAAACTCCCGCTTTAGCTCCGCGGTTCGTTATAATCGGGGTGTAGTGTTGATAAATTTAACAAAGTGTATTTTCAATGCGCTCAATAGCAAGCCAGATCATACACCATAAGGTTATACAGGAAGCCATAATTAAAGTAGAGGTGTTTAGATCCCAATTGTGAGAAAACTGTTGGGCCAAACTAAACGAAAGTCGCAGTAAATACTATTTAGACCAGCGGTTCCCAACCTTTTAATGTCGCCCCTCCCCCTCAACAGAGGCTAACTTACGGTGGCTATAGGTGAATGTAAAATGTGGTATCAGTATCAAAATGCTTGTAAAGTGTTAACTTTCTGTAATTTTTATGCCTAGTTTACTGATAAAATGGATGCACAGCGCCACTTTGGTCCCCTGGTGGCAGAGTTGTTCAAGACCCGGGTTTTTTCATAAAAAAACCCAACCCACTGGGTTTTTTTTTAGGGTTTTTCGGATTTTATCTGGGTTTTATCGGGTTTTTTCAGAGGAAGGGATTGGGTTTCAGAAAATTTGAAAAAAAATTATGCTTATTACTAAATACTCCTTAAAGCAACTAATTGATCACAAAAATCAATTAAATTAATATTAATAACTAATTACAATTATATTAATCATACATGAAAAAACGTATAAATCAATAACAATAACAACCTCAATTATGGTTTGCTCTTAGATAAATTGACTATTAGTAATAATTTTAACAGTGATATACTAGTGCTGAATTAGAACTTTTTAAACTAATGATTTTTTATGGTTAAAAAATCATTATTCATTTTAATACAGATAGGCATAAAATTTTTCTCTGGAAAGTTTTTATGCCTATGTGAAGTCTAATTTTTTTTTTTGCTTTGGTAGTGGTGGTGTGGGTGGAGATAGGGAGCTGTTTATAAACTTTACAAGTGGTGTACTGATATTAAGAGATGTATTATCTATGTAATTAAAGTTGAAATTTTGAAAAAAAAACCAGTTGGTTTTTTTCTGGTTTTTTTTTCATGTGGGCTTGTTCGAAAAAACCCACCCGGATTTTTTTCGAGTTGGGCAAAATCATAACAAACCTGCCCGGTGGTGAAAATAAGAACTATTTTTTTATTGTTTAATCAAAACCCCATGGTCTAATAAATATTTAATACAAGTTTGGTTCAGTTTGGTCCAACAGCTTTCTCACAACCGGGTTCTAAACATCTCTACTTTAATTATGGCCACCCTACGTATTACAAGTCCAAGGTGATTAAATATTAAATTGTGAAACGGAAACGCAAGCGAGGAGAACAGAGCGGGACAACTTTATTATTCGCTCTTTGTGCCACTAATACATTTTTCGTGAGTTTCCTGCTTTATTGTTCCCATATTCATGTGTTTGATTCTTGTTCACAAATGGATGGAATTGGATGAGTCAGAACCGGTGCAGGTACATTTTGTGCCTGTTTATGATTACTTTTATGCGTTTTACGTCGCGTCGGGATTTCGTCTAAAAATGACGATCTTATAGGTGGTTTCTCAAAGCAGTGGTACCCAACCTTTCTTCTTTTACGTGCCTTGTGCTTTCATTTATAAATACTCTCTTTCTCATTAACTTCTTCAGACCCGACAAAAATCTCACATGTCCAATTAAAGAGCAATCTTATATTTATTTAGAAATAACCTATCACATTTAAAAATGTCAAGTAGACAGCTCATTTTCAAATAATTTTTCGAATAAAAGCTTCATTCCGAATCACAGTTTCAGTAGTAAAAAGCTGTTATGACCCATAAAGGAAGACTGACAAGAAACTTTAAAAGGCAAAGGACGTCCTACAAGTTCTTTCCAGTATTTTAATTTTGCAAATAAGCAAAAAATATTAGCAAATTCGACTTCGGAAATTTCACTAACATTCAAATATTATTTTGTGCAAAGGCAAACAAAGATAAAAATAACGACAAACAAAAATAAAATGTGCGCGTCAGTGTGTAGGATTTGCACATTCACATGCGTTAACATCATTTCTTCAAAATTAAAGCATCGACGCATATGTATGTCAATTCAGAACTACAAAAAAAATCTTAAAGAATGGTTTTAAGAATGGAAACAAAAAGGTCCACATATGTGGACCTCGGGACCGAAGAGGTTAAGACCAGGGATCGATGCAGACGAAAATCGATCAAAACGGCCCCGGCACGAAATTACAATTTTATAAAATAGCCTTCCATTGGTATTTTACCCTACATTTTAATCTGTTTTCTCAGTTATTTTAAGAAAAAAACAAGTGAATGAAATGAAATAAAATAAAATAATAAATAAATAAATAAAAGGGACAGTTGTAAAAATTGATATGAAAATTCAGAAAAATCGGCGTTGAAATTCACAAAAATAAACAATCTTCACGAAAATCGGACCCTGGAAAAAATTCCTGAAGCGACCCTTGAAGACGACCGCGCCAATCGTAGACAAGTATTTTATTTTAGAGGGACCTATACAGGGGCGTAGCCAGAAATTTTTCATGGGGGGGGGTTACGACTACTACAACTCATATTCACTACATTATCACACTCACATATGTATACGTGTGTGTGATAATGTAGTGAAGAATATACATTTTGTATGGCAAAAAATTTCTCATGCGGGAGGGGGGGGGGTTATGACCCCCCTAACACCCCCTTGGCTACGCCCCTGGACCTATACGATAACTGTTAAACTTGGTTACAGATACAACTCTCTTGTAACATCAACATGCTCTGTATCACCCTCCCATACAACACAAGCTTGCTGTTAACTCAACGTCAACTCGGTTATACTGTCATAAATAATTATTTAGTGACGTTATAATCACTTTCAGAAGAGTATCATGTACTAACCGTAAGTATTTATTAAATAACTGACATTTATTGTAAAAAAGGCTTTCGAAATAATTTAAATAAAGGTTTTTTTAATAAAATATTTTGATTCATTAATTAAGAGACAATTCTCAAAGTTTTAAAAAGATTTTCACTTTTATTACTGCACCTTAAGAGAGGCTTTGACGCCCATAGTTTCTTGATTGTGTGCGCCTAGGTCGCGAACCCATTTAACTCAGAGATGCTTTTTAAACGCAATATAATGAGGGATGGGCATTGCTATAGTGATATTGATTATAAATAATTAAGAAATAATAATAATTATATAATATTACTTATTTATAAATAATTAATTTTAGTGATATTGATTATAAATAGAGTTTCTGAGCGTTAGCATTAATCTGTTTGCTTTTAGCAATGTTCGCGCGTTAATCTGTTCGCGAGTCAACGGCAAAGTTGGGCAACAACTAACATTCAACAAGCAACTAACTACTAGAACTAAATTAGATAGTTGCCAAGTAAACGACAATTTCTCTAATAGTTGTTAGTTGCAAGGTTCAACTGACTGTGCTCAACTAAATTAGTTTTAGTTGAACAGAAAACTAAAACTAATTCAGTTGAGCCAAGTTAGTTCAACCTTCAACTAAAACTATTAGTCTTATTTGTAGGCTGAATTCCAAAAACTTGGCTCAACTAAATTAGTTTGAGTTGAACAGAAAACAAAAACTAATTTAGTTGAGCCAAGTTAGTTGGACCATTAATTAACAATTACTTTGGCACATTTAGTTGAGTTAATTAAAACTAATTTTTTAGTTGAATATGCCTAGTTCAACTAATATTTTAGTTAATGATTCCCAACTCTGGTCAACGGATTCTGAGGCTCGTTCGCAATCACTAGGCATTCAAAGATTCAACTGAGATGTGACGATGGGTACAAAAGAGGAATCTCTGCCCCCGCGTGTTTTTAACGATTTGAGTGAACACGTTCATGAGTAGATAAGATTGCGTTTTGGAAAGTGTTTTATAATAATTAGAGCTACGGAATTTTCGTTTTTACGAAATAGATGCGAATTTAAGCGAAATATTCCCATAATTGCGAATAGATGCAAAATGTAACGAGTTGATAAATAAAGGCGAATTCATGCGAAAATGTCTTATTTTTGTGAATAAATGCAAAATATATTTTCTTTTTCTTTTAAGAAAGAAAATACGTTAAAGTCTCTTTCAAACGTAAACTCAAGCATGAAATAAGCTTCACATTTGATCTGTGCACGAAATTAATGAAATTAATAAACGCATTAGAAGATCCAAGTTACTCATTCGTTCACCATTTGTGGAATAAATTAGAAGGCTTGAAGCAAGTTTTGAATAACAAAGTCAGGAATCTGGATCTAAGCACAATGCTAAAAACCACATCTGATAAAAACTTTCTATAAACTTCCTTTGCACTTGAAATTAATACAACAAATGAAGCCTATTTTCACAAGGGTCAATTATTTTGACCATCTGTTCGTCTGTATTTGCAAGTATGACCAACTTAAATTATATTGCTCGAAAGCTTTTCAAGAATTCTTTAGTTCAGAGCATTTCCTCAAAATTATGAGCAAGCATACTCACTTTCATCACCTGATGTTACAGTCAATAAACAGGAATGAAGATATTAACCCCTTAACCGTCGTATTATTTTCAAGAAAACGGTCATAAAAGTGCTTATTTCTTTTATTCCAGAAAATTGTATAAAACAAGTGCATATGTAGTATATTTATTCATTTTAAGGTTTTGGACATTTTAAGCACTAGAGAAAAAAAAATAATTTTTAGGAAAAGCCAACATTCAGGGTCATTGTGACTGAATGTGTGTTTTGTAGAATGCAGGGAATCATTAAAAATATATGTTTTAAACACTAGAAAATTTTATTAAACTTACTACGTAAAATAAGTAAACATTTCTAAAATTTTCTTTGAACATAAATTTTAAAAAAAAGTAAGCTAAGATTGCATAATGCATATCACAAATACACGTGTGTTTGAGTACTGCTACCATGTATTTAAAAATAAACTATCTCCGAATTAAGTTAAAAATACTCTGCCATCTGTTGTGTAAAATTATATATTACAAAAAAATCCGTGCATCAGAATTGGAACGCTCTTATCTTTCTGGCGAATTTTTTTGAACAGTATTGCCCGGAAATTTGACGGGCACGAGAAATAGAGGGAGAAAGCTTAGCCCGTGATTTTGACGGGAGCGAAGATTAAGGGGTTAATATTGTTGCAGAATACTCTGCTTGTTTCCTGGGTTCTGAAGTCCAGTTGGTGCAGAAAGTTCCAGTAAAGAGTCCACTTGTCAGGATGGAACACAACTTTATTGCTTCTAGAACTTAGTAGAACAATCAGCCGGACAAGATTCACAAGCACAATCAAACAGTAATGTGCTTTTTGCAGTCCGCATAGATCTAAAGCTCACACAAATGCTGCATTTCTCACACAAAATGAGACACTTTCACGGGAAAAATTCAGTGGAAATATGCAAGGGATATCGTACACAATCCCTTAAGACACAGCAATGAAGAATTTACACACAGCACTTAAAAATCAGCTTCATAAACAAGCGCGAAAACACCGCTTCTATGACAGAGCAAAGCTTGTACACATCGGCAGCTCGATCCACATTACGAGAGCTCAACTTTCACTGACTGGGGTCTCTCTCATGTTTATAGGTGACGCAGAAGCTACAAGAAGCTTCCAGAAAAGTCTATTTCTCGAAGATTCCACATAAAGCGGGAATTTTGATTACGTCATAGAAGAGAAATATTAGGCTATTATGCATGTTAATGCAGAAAAACCATTTTTACAAGCCCCATTGGGAAAATCGCGCCAAATGACCCAAATGTCGCCAAGCTTTGAGACTTTTGGCAAAATATCGCCAAATTGGGCGTTAAAAATAAGTCCCCAAAAGTGAAGTTACCGAAGGCTTACGACCAATATTTCTCGAGATTCCTAGAACCACCATAGAAAATAAATGGGGAAACCATAACCTCCGTATCTCCGGCTCTAGTTGACCGATTTTGATGCATGAAAAAGCAAAAATTAACTATTTGACGCTTAGAACACAAATTTTGAACTATTTTAAACCCCAGAACAACGGGTTGCCCCGAAAATTCGTAACCATATTAAGGCCATATTGTGGTCTAATAAAGTTTCTTTTCCAACCTTTGCTGAAGCAGCTTTACAGCGCATTTGGAGATCAGCTAACAGCGTAGATCCAAAACACTTCTTTAATCATTATAATGTCGCACAAAACGACGACATTATTATGTCGTCGTTTTGTGCAGAAGAACGACTCTGAATCAGTCAAGTGTTGACATTACAACAATATAACTTTTAATTCACACTGAATATAAATTTTAAGTGTATAAATTTTTTTTATAAGTAATTTGTGCGAATTTTAGCGAAATTTATGTGTTTTATATGCGAAAATTCCGTATCTGTAACCATAATCCATGCATTCGCCATGACTGATGTTCGTTATTTCCCTCTAAGTCTTGAAAACACACGAGATTCTTTATTTTTTTTTATACATACATTTATTCATACATACATGCACACTACTGGCCAAAAATGTCGCAAGTTTGGGAAATCTAACGATCGTTTCAAGAATAAGCCCAGAAAAAATGGACAGGAAATTTGACAGATTCAAATATTTTTGAGAATTTATGTAGTATAATTGGAAAGAATACATCTAAAAATCACCAAAAGACAAAATGAGAGCTTCAGGAACCCATAATTGAAGAGTTGTAAAACATTGTGGATTCCATATCTAAAAAAGTGGCTGTTGTGATCAAAGTCAAGGCTGCTCGGCAACATAATAAATGATCTTTAGTTCAATTGCTTTTGTTTATTATTCTCTTTTTGCAGAATAACTTGAAATTAATTCTTCATTTAATTTTATATCGGCGAGCCAAAATGGATTCTGATTTCTATAATAACCTATATATTTTTTATGCTATTTTTTCAATAATTTAAATAATTATTTTCGTTCTTTAACTTAATGCTATTTTGACTTTGAAGTCATTAATTTAAAATGTTGACATTAAAAAAAAACATCAACTATATTGATTATTAATTTTGACGGGGGAAAGGGGGGTTAATCTTGAAAAAGGTTAGATTTCTGAAGCTTGCATGCATATTTTTGGCCAGTAGTGTAAGTGTGGAGTTGTACGCGAACCTCGTTCAGAGAAATTCTAAGAAATCAGCCACTGAGTCGATATTTCTTGATGATTAGAGCACGCACGTAGAATTTGTTAATACCGTATAAGAGGATACCCCGTCTCATTATTTGCAACACTTTAGTTTCAGGTAGTTTTTTTTGGGGGGTTGGGTGGGGCGTGGGGGGTGGTTCATATTTGTGATTGCAGCACTTAATCCGAAGTGCTCTTGGGTATTTCATCGTCTTATTCACAATCTATTTTAATGCCGTTATACAATCTTTGCTGACTATGCAACGATATAACAGCATTAAAATAGATTGTTTTTAAATGACCATAAATACAAGTCATACATTATTGCCCATTGTTCTCATCAAAATACTCGAAACTGTTTGAGACTTAATGTAAGTGAGTTGTCTGCTCACATCTGTATCCCTAGCATACAGTATAGGGACCTAGATCTTTGAATAAGTTTCGTGGGAAAAATCATTACTCATCTTAATAGTCTTTTTTTAATTTTGTAAGAGATTTAAAGTAACATTTGTGATTGTTCTTAGAAAAAGTTTGGAAAATTTATATTTTACCCGCATGCAAAGGAGTATGTACTCAAAAGTTTAATGTTTTTTGTATCGTAAGTGCATATGCTATTGATTTATTTTAACTGTTGTCGTTCAAAAATGTTTGAACCATTTTCACGTTATGTCCATCAAATAATACTTTTCTTATCATATGTTAAAGTAGGTTAATATTATTTGCATTTTATTAGTCTGTGGAATAACTTAAAATATCTGAAATCTAAGTTTTAGGTCGTAAACTAAATGGGAATAAATTTCAATTTTCCAGCATTATATATGTTAAAATTTAAAGAAAGTCAAAAAGACCTGTGATTGTAATTTAATCGATGATAAATAGTTTTCCATTTATTCTTGTAAAGAAAGTACAGCATAGATTGCATAACTTAATTATCTGGGTTAAACGGATATCATAGATTTTAGTAAGGCTCATTATTATTTTATTTTTAATTAGCACTTATGTGAAAAAGTAATATAAACTTTTCCGATTATGAATATATGTTTTTCTTTCTTTTGTATACAGTATTATGTTGTTTGAAATTTAAAATCAAAATACTTTAAAATTTTTATATTTTTGTATAAAAAATATTTTTGAACTGGTTTCATCTTTTGGCTCTACTATAGATTTATTAACTATTACGTGACTGCGATCAAATTAAACATTAAAAAGCAGCTATTTATTATCATATTTTGTTTCATGTATTTATAGCTTTATAGATTTTACTGTGATATTCAATGTCTTTGCTTATCTATCATCATTATTTAACTGTTCTGAACTTTTCTATCATCATTATTTAGCTGTCATAAGTATTTTTTTCGTCAATAAATTATTGTTTTATGTATAACTATTTATCTGATAAACGATGCATTGAATAATAATTAAAAAGAAATAAATATCAACGCTAAATCTGAAACGGGTTGCCATTTTCTAGCTGAAATGTTTTTATATTTAGCATAAGTAAAAAAGTCTAAATCGCGTAGGTAATTAGACTGGACTCAAGGTCGCTTAAATTTTCGTAATTTTTTTGTCTGATAATTTCATTAACCTTGTAATGATAAATGTTCGCATTTAATATTTTTTCTTGTTTTAATTTTAAAAAAATATTACTCCGTAAAGCCTGTCTAAAACGCTTTTTTATGTACTATAAGCAGGGGATTAACATTAACTTTACCAAAAAATCTGTAACCGAAAAATGTATATTTTTTTGCAAGTTTATGCTTGCATACATATGAATGTATAACATCACAAGTCGTATCGCTATGTTTAATAATTTCTTCGGAAAAAAATATGTTTTCCTTTTATATAAAAAAAAAATATTTAGCCATTAGTCACTGCATCAAAGTTATTTGTAGTGTTTACTGAATCTTGAAAAAAAAAAAAAGAGACTGTTGCAGTAAAATTAGTGACTATAAATATTCTTTAAGTGTTCAGAAGATTCCTGGATATTTTGTTCTTCACTCACTACAAAATCACAAAATCGTCAACCAAGCTTAAAAATTTAACTTGAAAGTGTATCATTGTGAAAAATTCAAGGGGGGAGGTGTCCTCCTTGAGGGTCTTTTCAAGAGGTCCTAACCTGTATTAACGAGAAGTTTAGGAGAAAACCACGGAAAGTCCGAATGGCTAGGTCGACGGTCGCAACCTGAGTTTGAACCAGGCACTTTCCGTCTCCCAGTTGAGAGCGCTACGCGTTCGGCCACAGGTCGGACCCTTGCGTTTTGAAATTTGTAACAGTATTTCGAAGTTTAGTGCACGATTTTGTATCTCAGCCACAAAAAAGAAATAGCCTAACCTAAATGTTCTTCAACTATTAAGAGTATTTTTCTTTTCAATAGTATTTCTATTCTCTGAACCATAAACACAGAATCATTGTAATTGTCGTGTGCAATGATGATTAAATACACAACCTAAATATACTCGTGTTTGACAAAGTGTCATGTTAAAACTCGTTTTTCTCAACTGCTAAAATAGATATCGAAAGATCGACTAACTGCAATTCGAGTTCGTTTAAAACAGTTTTTCCAGATGGCATAGTTTAATTTTTGTTTTCATTAAAATGATCGTCTGCATGAAGCATTGATATTCGAGAGGCTGTGTACACAAAACGAAATGGCTCGAATGCGGAAAGTTTCCGCGCATTTCCAGAAGAGCATGAAATTCGATTTGGGTATATAATAAAAATTAAATATGAAGTTATTTATTTTAGTAGATGAATTTTCGTCAAATGGTTTTTCTACCGCCCGTTGTAATCCCCCCCCCCGCAGATTTGTACTAATTATTATTTATTTGGATCATAAGCATCATCATCATATTTTCTTGACAAATACTTGGTATTCTGTACGAAGATATCTATTAAACTGGAAATTTTAAATGATACGATAGTTGATACTCAAATTTATGCATGTTAAAATTGTTGTTATATTATTTCGAAATTTTAAAGCGTCTGCTATACCAAAATTAAATCTTTTATGCATCAGCGTACTATACTTTAAACTAAAGCTTTAGAGGTGAGCAGATCTATTTTTAAATTTGTGTTTTTTATATTTTTAATATTAATAAATTTGTTTTACAGAAATAAAGATTAAATTTTAGCTGTTCTTTTTTCCTTTTGAAAGAACTGTTATTCAAGATTACATGCATGATTCCAATTTTCGTACTTATAATTAAATTATTTAAATTAAAATTGGTTCTATTTTTTAACTAATATGCAGTGTTTCATTAATGTAAAAATTCTCCACCTAAGTGAATTGTTCTGAAATATTCTGTGCAAACACACAAGAAGGAGACCACATGAAAAAAGATTTTTAAATGGTCTAATGAAGGAGTGTTTTAAAGAAGTTTCAATTTTAAAGTCCTTCACCCAAAGCATCCCTCCTTACGCAGAGTTCAGTGTTATTGCAAGCCTACATGAGGATCATCTGTCTACAGGAGTGGACCTTTTTAAGAGGTTCTAACGGTTATTCGCGTTACATATGGAGAAAATCGCCCCAAATCTCCAGACAGTTGGTCGACATCCTCACGTAGGCCGGACTAGCCCTTGTGTATCTTAACCAACACAACTATCACTTTTAGATAGGACCGTGGTATCCCAGTGGTTAAGGCGTTGGACTCGTAACCGGAAGGTTGCGGGTTCGATCCGGCGTACCACTAAAGACCGCCGTGTACATGTGGTGTACGTGCACGTTAAATCCGGGGTTCCGAAAGTCCTCTTGGCTTTCGCTAGCAGTTTACGAGGGGTGCCAATATTCAGAAGTCTCCCACCTTCTGATGAGGATCCAAATTGTGGCGGGAAACCCCAGGAAATCGGTACGTAGCTCCAAACGATACATTCAGTGACGTGAGTGGTCCTCTCCAGGAAAATAAATAAATTATTACTCCAAATAAAGCAAACTTCATATATTTTTTAAGGATCTCAAAATAAAGTTTTCCATCAAAAATAGTGTTCAACAAATAGCACCCTCACTTTCAAATAAACTTAAGGGGTCAGGTACTTTTGAGCGTTGGTAATCTCAACGAAAATTGACCATAACTTCATTTGCAATAGCTCTACAAGTAACAAGTCTGTAAAATTGAAATTTTTACCAGTTATTTAGAAAGCTTTTATAAACCTTTTACAACTCTTGGAATAGTACTACCTATTAAATTAAATTTTTTATAATTAAAAGTATTAGAGCTCAGTTTTTACCTCTTTATAGTCTTGTGCGCAGCATTTCATAAAATATATATATCACAGTAACTTAAAAATTTCAATACATAAAGAAAAGTATCCTTAAATTAAAATGACGAAAAAGAATTTTGTTCTGATGCATGTAACGTTATAATTTCTGCATTTATTTGCATAATTATGCAAATGATATTTATAAAAATTGCAATTATTCTTTTTTTGAAAGAAAAGAAGAGTCCCAGCAAAATTATTTTTTGTCATTTTAATAATAAGCTACTTTTCTATATCTATAACGATTTTTTGGATAATGTGATGCATATATTTTATGAAATGCTGCGCTGAAGACTATCAAGGGGCAAAAACTGAGCTCTAATACTTTTAATTATAAAAAATTTAATCTAGTATGTAGAACTATTCCAAGAGTTCTAAAAGGCTAATAAAAGCATTCTAAATAACTGGTGAAAATTGCAAGTTTTACAAATCATTACTTTTGGAGCTATTAGAAATAAAAAACATAGTCTTTTTTGTCTATACTTTCATTGCTCAAAGGTACCTGACCCCTTAATTGATATTTCTACTACATGGAATAATGTTGTAGTAAATAATTATTTTTGCAAAATATTTTTTAGCACGAAAAATTGCCTGATGTTTTTGCTTTACTTTCCCATTGTTCCCAGTTGACGTTAAAAAAAAATGGCCATTTTTCTATGATCATTCCAATGCGAGTGGCATTCAAAACATGTCTAATGCATATAAAAGACATCGACGGAAAAAAAAAAGAACAAAACGGCGCTGCTGTTGCCTGAAGAAATAGTGTTACTGTTACAGAAAAATAAAATCCAATCTAACAGCACATCTAACGTATCTTCTTTCTCGGTGAATTTTCAGAAATAGTAACAGTATTACCGTTAATAATCACTAAGCTGCATCGAGAACTAGAATCAATAAATCACGTTTATAATATTAATCATTCATTAATATGGATCTCCATTGCTAAGACAGACCGGGAAAAAAAAAAGAAAAGCTGTTAATTACTCATAGAATGTTATTTACGCCTACGTGAATCTCTCCTTACCTTGACTAAGGTGAACTGCTCATTAAAAGGCGCGGTCCTGCTGTTGTCCACGATTTAAGGTAGACTTCTGTATGCTGTGTAACATCCGGATCTACAAATTTTTTTCCCTATTAGAATAGTGTATCTTCTACGGCAGTAAAATTTGTTGAATTTGTGTACAAAGCGTAACCTTTTTTTTTTTCCCACGCGCTGTTGAGTGGAGTAGTTGACTGGCTTGGCTACTATTGTTGAAATATAAATGAATGGAATAAAGAAGGAAGTAAAAGAATTTCCCCGTTAGTATGAATAAATTTGTAGGTTTTTTTGTTTTATTTATTTTAATTTTCATGGACAAGAATAAGGATGAAAAGAACGAGTAACCACGCGTCATTTGATGTTTAATGGTGTAAAACATACATACTTTTTTAAAAGGCAAGATGCTTTGAAATTTTATTAAACGTTTTCGCCGATTATTGCATGTTACTTATTATTTGTTTACGAATTTTGTTTAAACTATGTGGCATTTAATCCTTTTCGCATCTATGTACAAGAACAACTTAATATTACGCCCGAAGCCGAAAAAGTACACTCGCCGCCATTTAACTACCAGCAGAATGGCGGTCGATCGAATCGCCCATCGCGTGCTACAGAGCTAAAGCCCCCTTTTTATTTGGACACAGCCGGCTGTGTGAACAAGGCAATTGATCGAATCGACCGGCATTTTGCTGGTAGTTAACTCGAGAAATGGCAGCGGGTGTACTTTATGGCTTCCGTACAATTTAACCATCTTTTTTGCTACTCGCAATTGAGAGTGTTGGAAGACGAACCTTGGTAAAGTTGTGCCCTTGACCGACAACGAGATTGAAAAGGAGCCCCTTACTGGGGAATTTAGAGGGATTAGAATCGTAGAATATATAATACTAGTTGAAAATTAGGCTTCGTGCCCCCAAACCACAGTCAACTATTTTAAAGCTGCTGGGGCACCTGACTCTTCGGGTGGTAGTTAAAACTGTTCATCTCCAACAGCGGGGACTGTGTGGTCCTCTGCTGCACTACTGTGTCAAAGCGTAAGATTTCTCGGAAATAAATAATCAGAAATGACTCTTATATATTATTCTTTTTTTTTTTTTTTTTTTTTTTTTTTTTTTTTTTTTTTTTAAACAGGCGGGCAAGTTGCCGATTAGGCGTTGTCCACTGCAACTTCCTGAAGGTATTGTGATCATTTTATGATGGGGGTACCTAGTGCGCGGCCAACGTTACCTCCTATGAAGGGACGAACAAGTTAACATCCATGCCCAAGCTGGGATTAACCCACATTTATATTACTCTGATACACGCCAAATTGCTCTAGTAATAAATTAGCATATCCGTTTTTGAGAGGCCCCTTTGGGCAGGGGCCCCTCGGCAATCGCCGACCATCCGACCTAGCCAGTCCGGGCCTGGATAACTCTTAAAATTTCTCTGAAATGACCATTTATATTGGTTTATGTTGCGGGAGTTGTTTATTATGCAAATGAAAAGCTTCTTATTGGTTTAGGTACTAAGGATAGCTAGTTAAATAAATATCCCTTTGCCACGTGGGCGGTGAAAAACCACCCTATTTCTCCGCTTTTACTGCTAGTCACACAAAAAAAGCATTAAATGGTCCCATCGATGAAAAAGTGCATCCGTTGCCATCAGTCAATTTAAACTACCAACAACATGGTAGTGGATCGAATCTTCCACCTGGCGCTCCAGAACTAAGGAAGTTTTTAGGCACTGCTGGCTGTGCGGCCGGGCAGATGGGCGATTCGATCGACCGCCATGTTATTGATAGTTTAAATGGATTAATGGCAATGGCTGCACTCTTTCAGCACTTGGCAGTCTATCCAGTTGGTCTTCTATACTCATGTAAAAATGCTTGCGCTTTATAAGTGCCGTGTTTATTTTAACCTGTTCACTCCTATCGTTTTTTTCCATCGCGTCAGTCTCGCAATGGAAGTATGTGACCCCTTTAAACTGTCGCTCAGATGGCTCATTTTTAATAATGTAAAACCTATTGAACACTTTGCGAATTTGCCACCCATGGCGATTTTTCATTATTTGGCGACTTGCGTACATGTAAAGTTAATAAAATCTACGGAACAGATAGGATAGCTTGCCATCAATGGCGACTTTTCATTATTGGGCGATTTACACATCTTCACAACCTATAATTACTGTTCATTTAAGGTTACCGGAAAACCGTTATCCATATTTTATTTACATAATCGTTTGCAGATTGGCGTACATAGCACCAGGAATTATACCATCTCGTCGCGCTAGCCAATATACAAGGTGTACTATAACTGCTAAAATGGCATAGTTAACGCCGCCCAATATTTCTACTGGTAGCAAATAATCCAGACCAAACCGGCTTTAAAGTAATCTGCAGTTTAATTGTTTTTCATTTTCAAGATATTAATTATTCTCTTTTGGAAAAAAGAATAATCGCTCATTCTAAACTCCTGTTGTCTAAGCGAACTTACTATTTGAAAATTGTCAATTTTGTGTAACACATTCTGAGTTACTTATTTCATGTAGTTTTTATTTTGGCGTAAAATGGGCGTAATTCTAACTCATGTTTGTAAATTTCACGCGATTCTAGATACTTGGAAACGCTTTGTTGTACAGGAATGAATGATTTTATGCCAAATCTGGCAACCATTCTGTTTATTTTTTCAGTTTTTTTATTAATATCTTCTAAAATAATTCGATTTTTGAAATTTAAGTCAGCGTAGCAGGTTCCTCGGAATTTTTTGAATCTGTGGGCACTTTAGTCGAAACTCAAATCCCCACGGTTTAGGAGGAGATAGGGAAACAAGCTTTGACAGCGACAGCGACAGCGGCCTTTACTTTTTTTTAGAATAGAGAGATTTACTCAAAATATTCTTGCACAAATTACAGTTTATTAAAAGGTGGTTGACAAATTATCTTGGTTCAGACTAGTTCAGAAAACTGGTTTTACATGAGTCTGTGATATGAATTAAAAGTGGCTATCATATTTTTCTTTTTAATGGGCAGGCCAGCGGCCTACTCTAAGCTTGACCACAACGAGGGCCACAGATGTTGGTCATTTCATTATGCGGGCTCCTGTTAGGCGGATCAATGTTGCCCCCTATGAGTGGTCTCCTCAGTTTTGAATCCATTCCAAATGAGAGACCTATCACCTGAAATAGCCACCCTCAGAGGTATCGTTTGAACACGAAGACATCGGAACCACGACCATATTTTACGTGCACCAGCTCCCATTAGCGTGCACGTTCCTACAGCGGTCTAGCCACGGAGAGAGGAGTTCCCCCTCCCAAGCACTGGCCAAGCCGGTGCTGCTTCACTTTCCGTGTTCTTACGGGAACGGAGCTTAGTGACTATCATTTGTACGTGATTTTAAAGCTTTCGTTTAAGAGAAATGTTTTTACTTATTTATACATGCAAAATTAAAAATCTAATTTCTATTCTCTTTTCTTTTCATTTATACAGTTTTTTAAGTAATCCAAACTGTAAGAAATATTGAAGAACATATGAAACTTGCCACAAAATAAGCCTTTAAAAAATTAAATTTACTCTTATTATAGATCAAAATAATATTTTCAAATCTTTTTTTCTTATTCTCGGTTAATAGCTTCAACATCGATATTTTTCTTGATAACAGCTTACACAGCTTACTTAGAGGGGAGGGATTGGGATTTGAAAATTGCATTCAACATTATTCAGAAATTTATGAATGGCGATGCATTATAAACTTAGGCTGGCCGAGGGATTGTGTAATCACTTGAAAAAGTACTTTGTGGAAGCATTCAAATTTAGACTCTTACCCTTGTGTAAAATAACATTAGCTCATTTTGCTTTTTTTTCTCTTCTTTTTCTGTTTTTTCTCTTCTTTTGTCATCGCTTGAGGCAGTTGCATCTAAGCATTTACTTAGAGATGTCCATGATTGTGATGACAAAAATAAATTGAAATAAATAAATCAATAAATAAAAGAAAAAAAGGAAGAAATAAATAAGAAATAATTTTATCTGAAACTTATAGAGCATAAAAAAAAGGTCTTTGGAAAGAAATGTTACAAAAAAGCATTCATATATTTGAATTTTTAATGAATTTTACGATTGTGTTAAAATAACAGTGTACTTAGAAATTTAAGAGAAATTTGCAAAATTTACTTATACAGATTTCGAGAATAACATTCTTAGATTTTCTAATTAATCACAGATAGTACTTTTTTTTACTGCTATTTCTTGTTTTAAAATCGTCTCTTGCATCATGGTATAATTTTTCTACCTCTATAGTGACTAATGACTAAATATTTTTTCCAGGAATTTTAAAAGTAAAATATAAAGAATTTTTTTCTCAAAATTAACGGTGCAATGAAATGATCAAACTAACAACATTGTTTGTGATATGTCTTATATCTTTCTTAAAAAAAAAAAGAAAATGAAACTGCAAACAAAAATTTGTAAAAAATATTTTCGTGTAACATGGTTTTCAGAGAAATTAATCTACTGCTTGTGCTTATACACCCACAAATACACGATAAGTAATAATGTAAGGTCCTTATTCTCAATTTTACTCAAAAATCTATCCGTTTTCGCTTAAAATGTTCATTCAAACTTTACTGATAACAGTATTTTGAAGAAAATTCGACTAAATGTTCATTGTTAAATATTGAAAAACTGAATGTATGCTGAAAAATCTGAGGGGCGAGGGCGCCACCGTAAGTTAGCCTTTGTTGGGGGAGGGGGGGGGGGTGACGTTAAAAGGTCGAGAACCGCTGTCTTAGACGATAACGTCCGTAATTTCAAAACAGTTACAGTTAATCAATATGCCTTACATTTGTTTCATTTAAGTTTAGGCATGTGTGTGAGTGTAAATTCAGATACCTGCCATCAGTGCCGTAGCCAAGGGGGGGGATAGGGGGTCTACACCCCCCCCCCATGAGAAATTTGTTGTGATACAAAATGCACATTCTTCGATTCCTTATCAATCACACGTATGCATTTACGTGAGTTGCAGTAGTCGTAACGCCCCCCCCCATGAAAAATTTCTGGCTACGCCACTGCCTGCCATCTATGCCACGCAAAAACGATCAGTTTGTTTCAATTTTAAAGTGCCACGCTGTTAGCGTTATACACACGTGACCGCTATTAGGCACGTCCCCATCATGTGCACTGTACAGGCGTTTATATACACTGCTCAAAACAATTAAAGGATATTGCGGTTTTAGGTGGATTTTGTGGCTGGGAAACTTTTTAGCTGATTGATAAACGTAGTAGGACGATAGACGTAGTAGGTTATCCTAACTAATATTATAAATGCGAAAGTGAGTTTGTTTGTTTGTTTGTTTATGACGGTACGGTTTCATGCCTAAACCGCTGAATCGATTATAATGAATTGTGGTTTAGATGTAGATGGGACTCTGGAGAAGGTTATAGGCTACTTAGAATTTTAGATTTTTAATTACTTTTTAAATTATTAATTAAAAACCGTTTTTACGTTGCCATGCTTGGCGAGTTTTGCCCGTATCAAGTGATTCATGTTTTGAGCTAACAAGAATGCTATTACTTCAATGAAGAAGCACGTGCATCTGAAAAACATTAAATAATACGGAAATTATGCCAGTTTTATGCCAAATCTATCTATCTCTAATAATAAAAATGAATGTTCTCCAGACAAATCTACAGAAAGCAGAGCTTTGAAAATTTGAGCTGGGGCTCATGACTTCGGTATGGTGTACCTGAGGCTCAGAATTTTAAAATTTAAGTACTTTTCTAACTATTAATTAAAAACCGTTTTATCGCCCGCACAAAATGATTTATGCTTTTAAAATAAAGCAGAAATTCTATTTGCAAAATCACATGCATTTGAAAAACATGGAAATTATGTTGATTTTACGCCAAATTAAAAAGCATAAGTAAAGAAAAGGGTACTTACGTATTATCCCGGTGGTCCGCCAAGACAAGACAAGCGATTTTTTTCCGGAATAAATGCCGGGCACATGAAATTATTAATGGTTTTGAATACGATTGGCAACAGTTTGGTAACTCATTTGACGAAAAAACAGTTTGGCGGGAATGGCCGCCGGGATAATACGTAAGTACCAAGAAACGTCCAGATGTGTTTCTTAAAGTTCGTAAATTTCCAAATCTTATCAATAATATAAATGTGTACGTTTGTGTGTTTGGATGTTTTTGACTGAATCACACAAAAATGGTTGAACGGATTGGAAAAATTTGTAATGAAGATAGCTTATGCCTGGATTAACATACAGGTAACCTTTCAAGCATATAGCATAAATAATTCTTTTACAAAGACATTCAAAATAATTCTAATGCATTGCGCTCTATGGAAATGTTGTAGCTACTAAACCGATTCTAAAACTTTTTCACTGATTGAAAGCTACATTATTCCTGAGCATTATTGTTTGTTTGTTTTGGATTAAGACCGATTGACTGCACTAGGGTCCTAGGCCAATATGGGGAATTCCTCTGTGGGGGACTTTCTAAGGGATCCTAGCTCGTATTTACGTGAGGTTTTTTAGAAAACCACGGAAAACTGCGAGCGGCTAGGTAGACAGGCGCGACCCGGGTTTGAACCTGGCACCTCCCGCCTTGGAAAGCAGAACTTCTTAGACACTGGTGGCACCCTAAGTGTTATAGGCTACCTTTAATGCATATATCACAGATAGTTCTTTTACAGGGATGCTCATAAGAATCACATTACGCTCTATCTGTATCTCTGTAAATACTGAACCGATTCCTAAACTTTTTTTACTGATAGTAAAAAAAAAGTTACACTATTCTTGATGAAGTGTAAGTGATGTACTTGAATAGTGTAGTAGTGAAAGCTACACTATTCTTGAGTATTATAGGCTAAAATTCATGCATGTAGCGTAAATAGTTCCTTTACAGGAACACTCAAAATAATTCTAATACATTACGCTCTCTGGGTATCTCTGTAACTACAGAACCGATTCTAAAACTTTTTCACTAATAGAAAGCTGCTCTATTCCTCATTAACATAGGCTAAAATTCATGCATATAGCATAAATATTTCTTTTACAAAACAGTTCGCAAATACTGTCGTAACTGTCTCTATTCGCCAAATGCCTGAATAAAATCTAAATTTAGTAACTCTGCATACTCTGCTATTTTAAATGAAGTATACTACTATGCATTATACTTCATTTAAAACAAGTAAAGAGCAAATAATATTTAAATGCAGTTTCTTTTGTCGCAAACATATTTGTTATTCACACATGCTTCATTTCTCTCGGGACCTAATTCTAAAGCCGACGCGGACGAAGTCGCGGGTAGCAGCTAGTATGAGAATAAATTTCACACGTTTGGCAGAAAAAAATTCATTTTATTGCGCATTTGTGTAGAAAAGGAAAAAAACACAATTTGTGCATATGAGAAAAAAGAATAAGAAAAGGTGTTATCTTCAAAGGAATTAATTTTCTGTAGGGGGTATGGTTTCCACGGACGGCCAGCAACTTTGAACACCTTTGAGGCATGGAGACAATGAGGCTATTTATCACGAGTTGGGGTAGTCTGTCCCACTCTTCCAGAAGAGCTCTTTCCAGTTCTTGGAGAGTTTGTGGGGTGGTTGGCGGCCAGCAACCCGTCTTCCCAGAGCGTCCCAAACGTGCCCTATTGGATTCATGTCTGGAGAACACGCTGGCCAGTCCATTCGTACGATTCCTTCCTCGAAAAGGAAATCCTCCACCAGGTTAGCACGATGTGGCCTGCAGTTATCGTAAATTAAAATGAAGTCATCTCCGATTGCTGCAGCCTAAGGGACTACAATAGGTCTGAGGATCTCATCCCTATATCGGCGACCAGTTAGAGGTCCATCTCGAATGATGTAGAGGTCTGTGCGCCCGTCAATGGAGATGCCACCCTACACCAACACTCCTCCACCGCCAAAGCTGACACTTTCGTGCACGAACGCAGGATTATTCCTACTGCCACGGTCGCTCCTGATGAAAATACGCCTATTATCAAGATGAACTGAAAAACGGGACTCTTCAAAAAAAGAACATTGATCCATTCATTTCTCCTCCAGTTCCCATGCTATGTTGCCCACTCCCTGCGGTCACGACGATGCCTTGATGTTAGTCTAACACATACCATCGGTCGGCGAGCATACAGACCTACACCATGGTTTCGGACAGTCTGAGTTGAAACAGGGGTGCCAGTAGCCGAGCGAAGGTGTTGTTGGAGAAGAGTAGCGTTCATATTCCGGTGTCTCCGAGCCGTTAACACTCAATAACGATCTTCATTGGGCGTTGTTGCCCGTCTACGACCTTGCCCTGGTCTTCGGCCTGCACTTCCAGTCGCCAAAAACCGGTTCCAGATCCTGGAAATCACACTTTGTGACACTCCAATGGCTTGCGCTACTTCGGCTTGAGTTTGGCCCCCTTCTAACCTACCGACCACTCTCCAAGCTTCTGAATCGGTTAAATGACTTCGCTGAGACATCGTACTCATCGAAACAAAGCAGTCACTGAATGCCGATCATCCTTGTCTTCATTGTCTTTTATTCAGTTGAAAGTCCGATTTCATTCGCTGCCGCTGAAGCGACGTTTTTGACGTCGAACTCAAAATTAGCATACTCCAACAGTTTGAAAATCAGAAAAATTTGCATTTGTGATTCTCTTCTTCCATTTTCGGCAAAAGAATTTCGCTTATATCTTTATTTTATATAAAACTTACAAATATCCTTTAATTGTTTTGAGCAGCGTATTTTTCAGACATCGAGTCCCCGGCGTCTTGGAATTGTCGGTAGCGTATCTTGCTCCTTTCCCCTGACACTTTGCTAGCATAATTAGTACAGCTCCGTTACGTTGCCGGCAGTCGTGTGTTTGCTGGACAGCCCTTTATTGTATATCGAAATTAGTATATTTTGGAAAGGGTACTTCCCTCCACACATTCCAATACCTTATCCTGTTGCATTGTATTTAGTTTTCGCTCTTGTTAAGAGAGCGATTGATTTATTATTTATACAGGATGTCTCCGAATTCATGATCCAAAATTTAAGGGTTGGTAAAATACATATAAAGAATATTTTTTCCTGTATAGCAATTTGCGGTTAGAAAACTAAAAGTACCATGTGGTTTCAGCACGATGGGGCTCCACCTATTTCCGCAGTAATGTGCATAATTACCTCAGAATTCTCTCTTTTTTTTTTGTCTTTTCTTCTTCTCTGTTCTTTCGTAGCGCTTAAAAGTAGACGCGTAAAAATGGTAATGTTGAAGTAGTTACGCACATTAATACGAAAATGGATGGATCCCCATCTTGCTAAAATCACGTGGTACTTTTAATTTCCGACCTTACATTGCTGTGCAAAAGTACTTCTTTGTATGTATTTTACCTCCTCTTAAAGTTTGGCCCATAAATTCGGAGACACCCTGTATATGTATTTGCCATGTAAACACACTTAACCCTTTAACGCGTAGTGTTCCCGCTCTGGGAACACCCAACTCGGACGTTTTGCCTGTTGCCAGTCACGAAGAATAGATTGGATTTCTATAAAAATAGTGGCGGGTGACAGAGCTCCACGAGAATGCTTTACTTTTTAGCACGTCATTTCCCGTAAAGAAATTGTCACGATTATTTTTAACAGCACTGACATCTGCTGAAAAATGGAAGAATGCGAAAACAACTGGATTGATTGCCCAATGCTGAAAAAAGGGCAGCCGTTGCCATCGCTCGACTTAACTACCAGCAAGATGGTGGACGATCGAAACGTTCATCGCGGGGGCACAGCCAGCTGTCGTCAAAAAGGGTCTCTAGATCTGTGGCACGCGATGAACGTTTCGATCGTCCGCCATCTTGCTGGTAGTTAAGTCGAGCGATGGCAACGGCTGCAACTTTTTCAGCATTGAGTTAGGGTTGCGCCTTAAAGGGTTAAACATGATAGCACTGAGTGCCACCATGATTGCATGGTGGCACTTAACACTGGGGCGCAACTTGTGGATGATATTTATATTACTTTTACTCTCTCTTTTCCCCCTGCTCGAACGTTGGCACCTAAACGACGATGACTTACTTTTCCCGCGAAAAATGAAGGCCAATTTTTTTTTTCTTTGTTTTTGTTCAAGATCAAGGTAATTATCTACTTCCTCATTCAGTCGTGTAACAGCATTTACCGCTATCGCCAGCAACATTGCAAGTTGACCCTTAAGTACAGAGGTGTTTGTTGTTGCACTGACTAGTTTCAGCGATGCTATTACCTCCTTGTTCCACGTTGCTCATCTAAGCGGAAAGCAACGTAAAAATGCAACAATATTTTAAGAACACTAATTACTATAATTGTTACGTGCAAACGTACGTCGAATGTCGTGCTTTGTTTCACTGTTTGCATTATCATTTGGAAGGGTTGTATTCAAGGATTGATTTGGATCATCCAGAAAAGGCCTTCGCCATTTATATTCAAGATCGTATTTTCTATTTGAAACAGTCTAGGCATTAACAGTCGTAAAAATTATTTCTTCAGTTCACGGAAATTTGGCAGTAGCGCTGTCGGAATATATCCGTATCTTTTTTCTCCTGTCGATTGAAGAATATTTTTCAGATTCAACGACATTTTTTCCCTCTTTTAGATTTTTGAAATTATAACGTTTCCAAAGAGTACGGAAATTATTCGTTGAAAATTGAGGAATAAATTAGTGTACTAAGACACACTCTCAAAAATTACTTTTCCGAGTTTTTCTGGTATATTTAAGTTATTGGACGAACATGCGTTTCGGTTTTTCTCCTATCCATTGAAGAAACTTCTTCAGATTCAACGATTTTTTCCCCTCTTCTTCAGATTTCGGGACGAAAAATTCACGCAAATATTACGTTTCCCTAGAGTACAGAAATTATTCGTTGAAAATTGAGGGATAGACTAATTTTTCGAAGAAATTCCTCAGATTCAACGATTTTTTTTTTCCTCTTCAGATTTCGCGAAGAAGAATTCACGAAAATATTACGTTTCCCAAGAGTACGAACGAAATATTCGTTGAAAATTGAGGGATAGACCAATTTTTTTCAAAGAGTGAACGTTTGCTGCCCCCTGCTCATGAGCGACCATATAAGGGGTTCGAGGCCCCTCCCCCCCCCATGTGTCAGCATCATGAACATTTTTGCAGAACACTGAATTAAAAAAAAAATTATTTTAGTGTTAATGAGTTTGAAACTCGTATTGGTAAACAAAGGATTTGTGAATCGCATTTAACTCCTTGAGGGGTCCGATAAACAGATAATATACCGGATTCAGGGTTTGTACAGGTCAGGAAAAATATTGAAAACTTGGAACAGTCTGGGAATTTCATTGACCGGACATTTGACATTTGACCGGAAAAGTCACGGAATAATTTAAATTTCGGCTCAAATCTTGAGCAATCTCAGTGAGATTTGGAAAATAATTAGAAATCTAAATTTATGAATAATTTTCAGTTTCTAATACGCCTCAAAAGTTGCAAATTTTATTTGACATAGATGTGGAATTAGCTATTTATGATCTGTATTTATATTGCAGTTGCAAATTATGTCTTCAAACAGCATAGTCTGAAATTTTATAAAAAGTTCTGGAAAACTCTGAAAAGTGAGATTCCCCCCCCCCCCCCCCCAAGATAGGATACTATAGGATACTACCTTCAGGAACGGCCTACCTATTTGGTTTAAAGCCTGTTTTAATTCCTGAAGTGTCCTACTGTCCTGCTGAACCCCAGCTCTAGGCTCAGGTCCAGCAAGCAGCGGTTTCCCTCATTTTTATTTTATTTTTTTTACAGCACAATTTTTGGATTACAATTGGTAAAATACATCAGTGTTATACAATATAAAGGCAGTTAGTTTACAATGGTTTACAATTGCTCACAATATTGTTCATAGTAACATTTGACCATAGATACATATATTTAACACGTTCTTTTTTTTTTCTTTTTTTAACAATTTTGAAAGTTAAAAAAAGTTAATAAATATCAAAAAGCAAACAATAGGCTTGAGAATGATAAACTTAAAAAGTAATTTTGAGAAAATTAAACATAAATAAATACAACCAATATTCAAAAGTGTGCTTTAGAAAGAAAGTTTTTTTTTTTTTTTTTTTTTTTTTTTTTTTTAATTTTGAAAGCATACATATACTGAAAAATAAATTTAGGCTTCGATATGAGAAGTTAAAAGTCCCCCCCCCAAGAAGTTATGTAGCATGCTTGCCTGTATTTATCCTCTTGTCACTGTCCATACAGTTATACTCTGACTGCTCTTCCTCTCTTATGTTCTTTTACCGTCTCATTGTGGCTGAGGGCATAAAGATGTTACAATAAACTGAGAAGAAAATTTTGGATTTTGAATTTCCTTAAGTTCGTATTACGAGCTGTTAACATCTTTCGATGTAACTCGTGTTCAACACTTTCGTTTGCAAATCTAAAAACAGGCAAAATTTAAGTATTTGTTTTATTATATTTTCAACACCCCTTACATTTACTATTAATAGTGGCTGGAGAATATTTTTCTTTTTAAATAACCGGTCAGAGAAGCGCTTTGAAATTGTGCTCATAAGATTCACGCAGAGAATTTGACGAAAAAAAAGTCGTGCCAAGTTAAGTCAGTATATTTCTTAGAATATATTTCACTGCGCAAGCGCGGCCCTGGGTGGAGCATTCAAAAATTCATTCTTGGAAGCCATGTAGTTGCAGAAGGTGAATCTTCATTGTTTCAACTTTTTATTGACAGAAATACTAACTGGTTCAACCTGGATTCTATGTAAAAAGAAATGACAAAAACTAGAAAGGTCTTCGAAAAATACTGCGCGTTCTTGTGGGTGGGGAGGCGATACGTTTATTGAAAATAAATACTTCGCCAAGCTTTTTGTGCCCCCGTCTTTGAAATTCTTTTTTTCCAATGAAAACTTTTCATTTACAGACTCCGCGTTTACTTTTAAATAATGTTTTTAACCGTTTAACGCGCAGTGGCCTCGCCGCGAGGACACAAAACTGTGACATTTTGACTGTTCTCAGTAATGAAGAATAAATTTGATTTCGGTAAAATACTTGAGGTTGACATAGTTACACGAGAATCCTTTACTCTTTATATAGCACATCATATCCGTAAAAAATACCTATTATTTGTAAAATTGTCAGGATTATTTTCGACAGCACTGGCATCTGCTGAAAACTGGAAGAATACGATGGAAATACATTGATATAGAAGAACGACTGAATAGGCTGCGCAATCTGTTGCCATCGCTCGATTTAACTGTGCGCGCTTACAGCCAGCTGTGTCAAAAATGGTCTATAGATCTGTGGCACGCGATGAATGATTGGATCGACCGTCATGCTGCTGGTAGTTAAACGATGGCAACGGCTGCCCTTTTTACAGCATGGGAAAATGGTTGCGCTTCAAAGGGTTAAGCAATGGATTTCCAGCATGGATGATCCCGTGTCTTGCCACTCCCATTTAAAAAAAGGACAGACAGCTGAGGAAAATTAATTATTTTTATCGAAAGAGAAACGATGTCTCGACCAAGTCTGGTCCTAGACTGAGAAGTTTCATGCCTTGGTCACGTTCGGCGAGACTTTTTAATGCTTTTCTTGTCCATCAAGTTATCGTGGTTAGTTGTTAGATCTCGGCCACACACTGAGAACTATAGCTCTAAATTGGTTCGCGAAAACACCTATGTCTGAAAATGCCCATATCTCCAAGTTCGTACCATCCCACTAAAAGACAACAAATTTATTTAACTATCAGAGCGTGACAGGAGTTTCTTGTGCAACGGACTATGAATCTTTGGTAGATCAAAAATGCTTGAAGTTTCTTATATATCGAAATACGTCTTGTTGATGGAAATGTATTTAATTTTTTTTTTTTTTGGAGCATCCCCACATCTATAAATAAATATTTCTAAAAGCGTAGTAATGAACTGTATTGTGTTGTTAAGGAAGCTGGTGCTATGTTGGAGCATTTATCAGTTCTTCTATGTTTGAACTATGGTTCACAGTTTATAATGCATGTTCAGCGTACTTTTCACAGAAGTAAAGTATTTTCTAGTAGTTCTAATAAAGCATTTCCTGTAGCTCTTATATTTATGGGTTACGTCTTTTCATTTCATTAATGAACGCTTCTTAGAAATTCAAGGGATGTTTTTTTCTTTTTAAATTGGTTAAATTATGAAACAGTAGGGATGAAAATGGTTTAGTGAGCATAAATATGTTTGCCTGCCTCAGGTTATTTATTGCTAGAAAGATTATTTTCATAAAAAAAAATGTTTTGATAAAGTCAAACCTGTAAAGTTCAGGCAAACTCAATTTCCATTTATTAGGGAAACCCATTGTTCAATGTAAAGCTACAAGTTCAGAGACAACTTACCTTAAGAAATATTTGCTAAAATTGTGACTGACTGAGGACTTCATTTAGTATTGTTCACTTTTTTACTGTATTGGAGTTTAAAACGGCACATAATTTCAGATGTGGCATTCGATTTTTAACAGGAATGAACTAATATCGAGATTTATTGAATGTGACAATTTCCATCTTTAGAAGTGTTACATAATGGATGTTAGCTGGATTTCAAGTGTGTAATTTACCTCTAGGTTGCATTTAAAGGATACATACGTTCTTATAATATTCTTTTCATATAAAATGCTTAGTCAGCTTTTGCAACTTTTGCAAAACTTTCGCAATTTTTTTTTTTTCAAAAATATTTGGCACAAAGCTTATAAGGTATATTTCATCATTAATATTAAATATTTTTTAGGTAGCTACAGTTGAAAAACAAAATCCATCTCAAAATTTTCATTAAACGGATTTGACTGTAAAACTGAATGGACTCAGAGTTATTTGTCGCAAAAGGAAAATTTTTTAGGCAGGCTAATTCATATTAAAAAGTATGTTGGCAATGCATTTTAGAGCTTTCATCATACTTTTTTTAAGCATAGTTAAATATTTTTAAATACATGGTAAAAAAATCCCCAAGAAAAAATAATTTAAAATATTTTATTAATTTGTTATACTTAATTTAAAATGAATTATAAAATAAAAATTTTGCTCTTGATTATTAGCAAAAATTTCAACTGCTTAAAAATTACTGTCATGTCCTGTGAAGAGCCAGAAGTATAATCTAATACATTAAAATTATACCAGATATGAGTTTGCTATAAAAATAAATGAGATGTATGCGTACAAAAAATTAATTTAAAACATGAACATTTCTTTAAAACAAATAATTATTTTTTCCATAAGCAAATAATCATACAAACCGACGACATACCAAAAAACACTAACTTTTTTCTGACTTTATTTCTTCATTTTTATTTTATTTTGTTCTTAAAAGGTCAAGGAAACATTGCTTAATACAATTTTTTCACATCTTTTCAACAATTCTTAGAGTCAATATTTTTCTTGTTATAAAAAGAGTGACTTTCAACACATCTCGGCCGCAAGATACCATTTTGATTAAATGAGTAGAAATTTGAACCTTATGAAAAAAAGCACTCACAATACTGGTGTTAAATGATAATGTAAATAAAAACTTTTTGTGGAAAAAAAAACGCATAAAACATCTTAAGTAACTTTTTACGCGTGTTTTTTTTTTTCACAAAGTTTTTATTTATATTTTAACCTTATTGCTTAATTTGTGTCAATTATTTCCACACCAGGGTAACTTAAATCACTAACTAAAACATAAGTAGTATTCTCCATTCTATTCCAACAAAAGTTGTAAGCGTAAGTATTAAAAGAAATAAAGTGGTTATAATTACCCCAATAGTGGTCGTAATTACCCCAATTTTCTTCAATTCTACAGAATTTTTACTAGATGCTTTTAAAAAGTCAAAGTTTTCCTCCAAATAGTGAAAGCAATATTTTACCTGTAGCTAAAAGAGTTAAAAATTCACAAGGTTGAAATTTATAAAAAGTGGTCGAAATAACACCACCTGACGCTATATGGATACTTATTAAATTTTCAAATCTAATCCTTTTTTATGTAATTCAAGCTTTTTCAAATTATTATATCTTTAAGATTCATCTAAGTAAAGCAACAGATTCTTTATTAATTAAAACGGATTATTTTCATTCACCATTACTTGAAATGCGTTCTTAAACATTTCCATTTCAAACTTAGAAATCTAACATTCTTTGTGACCAGCAGATGTTGATAGATATTATTATTCTCCGAAATATTTTACCTCTGTTCGACCTTCACCTCTAAAAAATCCGGTTCAAAATGTTTTTTTAGTAGCTTCTAGGTAATTAAAATTAAAAGCGCCTTCAACATAAAACGTTCTCTCTTATTCATGGATACATAATGGTCACGTTTTCATTGTAAGCTCACGATCTCCTTTGCTCTATACGGCTTGTCGTTTAATGATTTCTCTTAAAAATACTTAGGTTACGTTAGGCATAATTTTAGTAAATAATTAAAGATGACAGTTTGAGACATTAAAAAAAAAAAAAAAAGGACCTGGCAGTACAGCGAGTGGGGACTTGATTTCTTCAACGCCGGTTTGTATTGATTGGCATAAAGATGGAACAATACTTTGAAGCCCACCGAGGCTGTGTTGGAAAATAATCTATACCAAATGCTTTTCTATGTCTGTGTATTGCTTGGATTTCGTGAAAAAAATTTTTTTGAAGGACTATTCACCTTTCTTTTTGAACAATCCTCTTATTATCAATACATCCAAAAACGGCACAGAATGTTTTATGTATGAGCACGCATACTGTCTGACTGCGTTTAGCGTGGAATATTGGCAAGCTGCCAGTAAAGATGAATCCAAATGGACGGGTGGAGGAGGGGGGGACGAGCGGATATTGTGGATGTTTTATTATTTATATTACAAATTAGCAATCTAGTTTGCGTTATTTTAAATGCATAAACTGATTCATTGTAAGTTTAAAAATATCATCGCAGTAAACATATCGTCATTTCTTGAAAACTGCGTCTGAATAATTTAGCGGCAAACGCACATCTTAGTCTCACCCCTCCCCCCAATAACTAATGGACGTGTCCGTTTCCGTCTCTAAACCGGATGTTTATGTATCTATCTAATAGGTAGTCAAATAGTTTCCTTTCATTCTTAATGTAGATTTTGCGTCCGCACAGCCAGCCATGTCAAAAATGTTCTTTGGCTCTGAGGCACCTATCGCTATTGGCCATTCAATCAGCCGCCATACTGTTGATAGTAAAATGGAGCAGTGGCAGCTGCCAGAGCCTTATTATCGCATGGGCAAATCGGGACTTTGCCCAGGGCCCCAGGTTCGAAAGGCCCTTCCCCCCATGTTATTCTGAATTATTCTTTTTTACATCAAAATTTTATGAAAAATAAGACAAATTTCATAGACGGAGGGGCCCCCAAATCCCTTAATGCCCGAGCTCCCTGTTATTCATAATCGGGCCCTGGCAACTGCTGCACTTTTTCGGCGTTGGGCAGATTATCGAGTCGCTCTCCTGTATCGATTTGAAGATGGTTTGCTCTTCAAAGGGTTGAGCATGAGTTGCCAAAGTAAAAACCTTGTATCGCGCAATCGCATGTCAGTCTCAGTCTGCATTTTAATAAGTCATGCGTCGTAATTTATGAGCCTTGTTAAAATTGGGGCATGAAAAGATCTCTTTTCTCCATCACGTCAGACACTCCAGACAAGTGTGAATTCAAATTCTTCTATTCTTAAAACGTTTTCCACGTATCGCCAAGAACCCGTTGATCTCGCGCAAGTATGCGGCAGATGTAAAGTGGTACTCTTTTAACTAAATCATTTCATAAACTGGTTATGATTTCAAAAGAGGGAAAAGAACTGAAAAAAAAGGAGAAAGAAATACACGCTGAGCTTGTAGTGGTGCGAATTTAAATGGTGTAAAAGAAAAAAAAGAAGATGTTTATTCATACATAGAAAAATATCCTAGAGTGTTGATTTACGGTGCGGATGAAAATATTCCGGAGAATGAAGCTGTAAAATAAATTTTGAAGCTAAAGGATATGTCTGCGTTCAAGCTTTTTAATATAAATCCTTAAGTTAATGCAATTCTTGTTTTCTTTTTTTATGAGTGATTAAAATGTAAACTTCTTGGATAAAAAGACTGATTTTTATCTGAATAGATCCTGTTTTCCATTTGAACACAACCCTGTCTTAATTTTGCGCCATTTCACTTAACTTTTCTGGTTTAAACAGGCGTAGAAACAAATTAATTTATCAGTACCAATGAATATACATATGTATTTGAAATGAAAGAGAATAAATTTATATTCAAACTTCATAAGAATTGTTTCTTGTTTTAAAGAATAATCAAGTTCCCTAATGAATATACGTATGTATTTTATATCAGTACCAATGAAATGTATTTGAATTTAAAGAAGTATCAGTACCAATGAATTTACGTATGTATTTTATATCAGTACCAATCAGTGGCGCACACAAGGGGGGTCCGGGGGGTCTGGACCCCCCCCCCCCCATCGGCTTTGATTTTTTTTTTTCGATTGAATATTACCCTATATCTATAGTAAATAAAATGATTCAAAAAAAAGGTAGCAATAGTTTCAGTTCTAATAAATAAAAAAATAAATTTTTTTCTCGTTTTTCTCAACTTTTCAAAAACGAACTGAAAGCGAACATAAAAAACACCATCTTGTTCTCAAAACTGTACAACTATTATTTCGCTTCCTATTGTATTGTGTAGTGTATTCTTAGGGAACTGGATGGGACGAGTTTTTATGAATTCCATCTAATGAAAACGAGTTCTTTCATCACTGATTTTTGTCAATCTGGAACATCCCTAAAAGTTGGACCCCTCCCAAACTGTAAAAGTTGGACCCCCACCCAGCCAAAACTCCTGTGTGCGCGCCTGGTACCAATGGATATACATATGTATTTGAATTTAAAGACACTAAATTTATATTCAAAGTTATAAGAATTGTTTCTTGTTTTAAAGAATAATCAAAGTATCAATGAATATACATATGTATTTTATATCAGTACTAATGAAAATAAATATGCATTTGAATTTAAAGATAATAAATTTATATTAAAAGTTCATAAGAATTGTTTCTTTTTTTAAAATGCCAGTCCTGTTTGCCGGAGCGTCCCTAGGGTATGTGGCGCCCCAGTGCATACATAAAAAGGCTCCCCTTTTATGCTCTTCAGCAAGTTTTTCAGTTCGTAATGACGCCCTTTACCGTGCTTACCGTGTCTTGCTGCGCCTGCTTGTTTGTAATACTGTGTGGGCCTATTGTCTATATAACCTATATAACCTATATAACCTTATATAACCTATTGTCTCGGAGCCCCATCTAAGTGTGATCAGTCTGCCAATCTCGGGTGTACTGAATGAACTCATGACAACCGGAAAAAGTCGATTGCCAGAAATATTACGCCGTATTGGATGGTCTTCAATGCATGAATTACGGAGTAAACAAAATCCTTAGGCTAAAACGGAATTAGATCACTTACGTTTTAGATTAAAACGAGAATTGCGTGTTTCCCACGGAGGGAGATGTTAATGTTCATTGAGTTTGCTCATCTCATAAGAAATGTTCCGTAATTTGTTCTTACACCGGCACACTACTTTTTTTGTACGTTTTGTTTGTGCACCGTCAGACCTATAAGGCTGTGAAGAATATCGGTGAGAATTTCCCTGTATACTGCACACACATTCATTTTGGGTGATTTGCAAGATGTTTTTCCGTAAATTTTTGCGATTCTACTCGTCTGTATTGGTCTTTTGTTGTGATCGGGTAGAATTAAAGGATTTATCCGATGACTTTTACTGTAAGTATATGAAAGCTTTTTTAAAAATATATTCTGCATATTTGAACCGAGCCGTTATCTTAAAATAGAGTTTTAAATTATTTTGAGGTATTTATTTAAATGACTGCAGGGGTTCTGGTTTTGGAGTAAACGCGTATTGTATATTTTGTATGTTTCAGAAGGCTGGAGCTAGCGAGAATGTTAGGGTGTTTCCTAACAACAACCGTATTTTTATTGACAAAGTGGACCCAAAACAGCCGTTTATTCTGCTACAAAATTAAGTGATTTGATTATTTTTGAAATTAAATTTTTTCAGGTTAAGAAAAATATACTTTTTTTTGTTGTTTGATGTTCAGTAAGTTTGTTATTTGAATAACATTTTTATGGTTTATGCTATTTGTGTTTTCATTTTGGGATTTTAATGTGCTGGGATTAATGCTGGGAGTTTAAGTATTTGAAAAGTATTGTAAAGAAAAAATAATACTACATTATTACTAAATAGTAAATATTTTATTTATCTTAATGGCACATTTTGTATTTTATGATGACGATTTCCAACCCATGTTGCCAATTAAGTGGATTTGTGGCTAATTTTTGAGATTTTAATTAGATTTGGGGGATAAATTTTGTACTTAGGGATGAGAAACAGTTTCAGTAATCTATTGATTGGCTGTCCAGATGAGCATTTTCACGAAACTCTTTTAAACTTCTGAAACGGTTATTGATGGCTGGGATATAACTGACGCTATCAAGATCATTTGATGAAACATTTGTCTGCATAGGGAAAATGCAATTCAATAGTCGGTATGTCTATAGACTTGTCCGCTGTTACAGAGCAAATATTCACGATACCATTTTTTGATTTTTAATTAAAAGTTGATATGTATTTGAAATTATCGTCGGTTAATCAATTTCGTTTGTAGTAAGGATTTATAATACATAAGCCATCACTGTCGGATCCAGAAAAAAATTTTGGAGGAGGCACAAAACATTTTTTGTCGTTTTTTTCTTTAAAATCACTAGAATTTACAAAATAAGTCAATCTTCTATAGTACAAATTTAGTTCGTCTGCGAGGGATTGGGGTGCACGGGGGCACGTGCCCCCCACATCTTATTTTAATCGACATCTTATTTTAAATAAACACAGCTTTAAGTATTGAAAAATATACATTTGAAAAATTAATTTAAAACTAGCGATTTTAATGAAAATTTCGCGATTTAAAAAAAAAAAAAAACTGAGTTGGGTGTCTTTTGCCAAATAACGCTGGCGTGACAACATTCTTTATAGCCATAACAGTTCAATTGCTGAGGATTGAAATATTGCCCGAGTCCGAGCCCGAACCGGGTTCGGGCTCTGTAATTCACAATTGTGTTCGGGATCGGGTAGGCTCGGGATCGTGAAAAATTTCTCCTTTATTGAACATACTGCTTGAAACAGATTTTAAAAAGTGATTCATGAGGAAAATAAAAGTACTTATAATAAATAAATAAATAAATGAAAATAGCGTCACGGGCGCCTAGAAGGTGCGTGAAGCTCTTTGTGTATTTTAGAACGGCGGTTTATATTCCTTAGTTAGTCATGAGATCCGACATTTTTTAAATAAAGGATGGATACAAAGAATTAGAAAGTGCATTGGGAGTTTGCAACTATATTTGTCTTTAATTTGCACAAACGGCAAAATTTATTGTATTCTATCAATGAAGTAATTGAATTTTTTTTAAATATTTAGCTGAAATTTCGGGCTCGGGCGGGCGCGGATTAAAAGTCCCCGGGCTCGGGCTTCAAAAAATGAGCCCAAACTCATCTCTAATAGACAGACGTGTATTTTATCTACATTAAAAACAGAACGCTTTTTAAATGGCCCCATAAATACTTTCTCCTATTGCTCATTAAAATTGATCTACCATTTCATTATGATGCCATCTCGTCGGAAAATCTCTTCTAAGAACAAAAATGAGAGAGAAAATGCATACTGCTGTAGTACCACCTGTGCTCAGGTAGACGAGGCGGGCTACTCACGGAATGCCGACCAAAAAAAAAAAAAAAAAAAAAAGTAAGTAGCATATGACCCTGACCTTCACTTTTTTGTTGTTGTTTTGGTAAGGACGGGTTGGTTGCTGGAATGAGGTTTAGAGTTTTTCCTGTTTTATTTTGGTAGTAAGTACCCGCTGCTGTAGTGTAGTAAGGTAGGAGTCTTTTCTGTTATCTTCACGCATGTTAGAGTTGACGTATGAGTGAATACATATCACCGGCATGTAAAAAAAGGCGCATTTCTTATAAACCAAGTTCCCAAAATTTAAATATGCCTCAAGCATATCTCATGAAATAAAAAAAATAATAATAATTCACATATTTTTTAAATTGGAAAAAGTAAATAAAAGTGCAGTTGACTTACAGAGGAAGCTGAAAAAGAAAGAAAAAGTTAATTGAAATCCGAAGATATGAAATCAGAATCGGTGCCCGTTCTAGCGGGTACAACCAGGACACTTATCCTGGACGCCAAAATTGGGGTGGCATTTTGGCCGTGAATGAGAGAGAAATATATTTATGCTAATTAAACAATTAATCGAAATTTATACACATTGATTTTTTTCAATTGCTAAAAATAAACAGTCCGTATTGTCCTGTGGATGAATTTTGGGTGTAATTATTATTATTATTATTATTATACTGTTATTAATGAAATGAAATATGGGATTACGACCAATTATCTACCCGAAGGATCTAGGCCGAGGGGGGGAGGGGGCGTTGTCTCCGTGGGGACTTTCTAACCTGCATTCGCGTGAAGTTTCAGAGAAGAACACGGAAAACTCCGAACGGCTATGTCGACAGATGCGACCTCTGTTTGAACCAGGCACCTTCCGTCTCCCAGTTGAGAGCGCAAATGTGGTCTGTCTTTGGTGGGGCGTACTATTAACAAAGAGGGGGCCGGCAAAACTGTTAAAGAGGATCCTGTCAGACACGAAATCTGAAGATACTCACGGTGCCGATGTATCGACCTCCCCTGTTAATTTAGAAACTCCTAAGGAGCCCATAAGTGCACACAGTACACATGTCAAAATACAGATATAATTATTTAAGGAGAGCAGAGTTTGAAAAAAAAATACTTTAAAGAAAACAAATTCCCTTTCAAAGGAAAAAAAAAGAGCAATATTGATTTTTTTTTTCATAAATGTAAACAATGTTTTGTCATTTGTATACTAGAAAAAGTAATAAATTGTTCATGTCCTTCGAAAATTTTAAAACATCATGGATTAAAACAGGCTCATAAAATTTCTTTTAAAGAAAACATAAAATAAAAATGTGAGGTTTTTTGTGCTATAAAGGCGCAAATGTCGCGAGAATTGAAAGAGTTAAATAATATAAATTTTTCTGAAATTTTATTGAGACAAAAAGGCACATGTATTTCTACTTCAAGCATTTATTCAAACTCCTTGTATTAGCTAATTACAGATTAAAAACAATTCCAAAATAATTTCAAATGTCAATATAAGCAGTTAAAAATCATAAAATATTTAAATCTTTGAGCGGTAGATAGTAAATTTTGAGTTTATGGTATTTTTATAAAACTAGGGCGGCTTTTCGAAGAATTAGGAAAATTTTCTGAGGGTTTTGAAGAATAGTATATGGCGAAGAAATATGTATCACAGATTTATATTCATATATCAATTTGAATATTTTAGGGTGTACGTAAAATAAAAAACGTTATTAATCAATGAAGAAACACCTAGTTGTGCATCTCCATTTTTTGGTTCCTATCTACTGGAGAGTTTATTTACAGGACCACCCAAAAGAGTATCAGTACATTAATATCTACGGACATCTTCAATATATTAAGTCTGTAGTCAGTCATTGTTTGGTCCATGCCCGAAATCTTGCCATTTTACACCTGCCTTGGCGAGTTTTAACGTCATATTGCCAAATTTGGCACCATAAATAATTATGCATTTCGTATAACTCTAAAACTGTTCACCGCAGAATGTTGAGACTTTGATTTTAGATTGTATCGTAACGTACAATTGTGCAACTCTTTTTTGATGCAATCAACTGAGTAATTTATTTACAGGGTCAACCAAAAGACTTTAATGCATTAAGGTCTATGGATACTTTCAATTCATTAAAAGGCTGTGGCCCATCACTATTTGAGCTTTGACTAAAATCATGCAAACTATCGCAACCATGGCGGCTTCTGGCTAATGCCACCTAATTCAGTGCCAAAAACAAATCTTTCAAATTGAACACAGCTTGGCGATATTAATTTGTTATTTATTTGCCAGGAGAGGACGGCTCGGGTCACTGAATGTGTCGCTTAGAGTTATATATACGTCCTTCCCGGAATTTCCCGCATCAATTTGGAAGCTTATCAGAAGGCGGGAGGGACTTCTGAATAGTGGCACCCCTCGGAAACTGCTAGTGACCGCCGAGTGAACTGCTTATTTATAGATTTCGAGGCGTGCGTGACGTCATAAAGGATGTGACATCATTTTTCTATAACTTTCCAGTAACTTCTTTCCTAATTGAAATACAGCCAAAATTCGACTGGTTTCAACTTTTTTTTTGTCAAGTCGCCAAATTTGTCGCCAAGGTCAACGGGTCACATACTCGTTTCACTTGCAACAATGCCTGTACATCTCATTTTCCCGTACCACACATTGAGGCGGGAAAACAACATTACAATTTTGTAACAACATATATATTCACCGATTTCTTAGGAACGAATTAATCGATTTGGATAATTTATGCTGTATTCTATTCCGGCATATTCCGAGATGGTCTATTTTTCTATGACGTAAAACTTAGTGTTTTCCAGTGGGGAAAAAGATTGTCATCGATGTATGCTTTTATCTTATTTTGTGTTAGTTTTAGTGACTTTATTGGTATTTCTTATAGCTCATCGATTTTTTAAAAATAAATTTATTAATTACTTTGCAAAATATAAAAAGCAATACTATTTGCCTTACGTTAATCAAATTACATATACCCTTAAAAAGACGGCACTTTCTTGCGGCCAAAAATATTATTTTAGGCACTTTTTGTCGGAATTTGCATTTCAAAAATCCATTGACATACTACAAATGGCGTGTGTTACGTTTAAATAATGAAACGATGTTTGAAGTCACACGACTCTTTGTCAGGGGCGTAGCCAGAAATTTTTTATGGGGGGGGGTTACGACTACTACAACTCATATATTTGTATACGTGGGTGTGATAATGTAGTGAAGAATATACATTTTGTATGGCAAAAAATTCCTCATGGGGTGGGGGGGGTTATGACCCCCATAACCCCCCCCCCCCGTGGCTACGCCCCTGCTCTTTGTTTATTCATTTAAAATAAATTTCCAGTTTTTTTTCCCTGAAACTAAATGGAAAATTTTCAATGTACTTTAAGTAATAGTTAAAGAACTTTTGTATTATTTGTTAATGCATTAATATATATATTTTATGCATACTTTTAGTAGATCATCTATTTTTAAGTGTTCTCCCTTGGCGAGACCGAAGTTTGTTGCCACAGACAGTATCCATTACGTTAATACATAGTTTTATTAATCTCAAACTATTAATCTAACTGTTTTTACGTTCTAAACTATAATTAGTTTCGTCTCGTCTAAACATAACCGACTGGTATGCATATCAAACAAGCTTTTTCTTTTCTTCTTTTGCGATTAAAATGAGCGACAAAAGGTGATTTCAGATAAGTGTAAAACAGTTTTGAAAACGGGTTTATTGTAGCTCACACTGATGAGTTACTTTATTTCAGGTGCATCTGTTTATATTTTTGTCATCATTCCAAGAAAAGAAAACGGTATCGTCAGGATTAATCCCGTGACACAACAGAAAAGATTTTCAACAGCTTTTTCTACCAGAAACGGTAGCTCAAGGACATGCGTGGTCGTTTACTTGCTATTGAAAATTCTCCGTAGACACGAAAACGTTCTTTTTCGTTCCGTTTTTCTTCTTTTAGTGTCACCTCATCGAAGCGTGTCGGAGATTTCATTCCAATAATTATCTCTTATTAGATGAATTTCGGTAGTTAATGAACAATGATTAGTTGGAATAACTATACTTTAAAAGGCGCGTATATTTCTTTTTACTTTCCGAACATGTACCATGTAAGGAAAGTATTGTAATCATGAAAAAATTCGACTTCGAGATTTTGGTGTTTTTACACGTTTTGAGGGCTTCTGAATCCATTTATGCTATTTTTACGAGATGTATGTATGTATGTGTGTATGTGTGTGTGTGTGTATGTGTGTATGTGAGTGAACACGATAGCTCCTGAACGGAGCATTCGATTGAGCTCAAATTGGATATATATGTCATAAACCACCATCGCAAGACCGGTATTGATTTGGGTGTGTATAGGACTTATAGTTTTTCTACAGGGCTACGACAAAGATTTCTTTTACATTATGGCCTATGGGGGGAATTTCTTGAAAGTGCGCTAGCGTTTAAACGATACATTCGATTGAGCTCAAATTCGGTATACATGTTATAAACCACCATCCTAAGACCGAAATTGATTTTGGTGTGTATAGGACTTATAGTTCTCCTAAAGGGCTACGACAAAGCTTTCTTTTATGTTATGGCATAATGGCATATGGGGAGAAATTCTTGAAAGTGCGCAAGCGTTTAAACGGTGCATTCGATTGAGTTTCAATTTGGTATATATGTGTGAATTATTCATCGATTAAAATTTATTTAAGTGCTTGGTAATGGTCTTAATCGTAAGTGTTCGGAAAGTCGAGTGGAGTCACTCCAGATTTTTTCCTTTAAAAAAAAAACAAAATACACAACTTACTTTGGAAGAAAGTAGCATAGACTGCGGTCAGTTGTAAGATTTTGCACATTTTTATCAATATTTATGTAACTTAATGTGATAACTCAATGCAAGTTTGAGCTAAATATCAAGTAACTTTTTGCAAATATTTGCATAAACGCAATTTTAAAATAATAGTTGACGCGCGTGTAGAATTTTAATGTAGGTACGTCAATGCGCATTGTGTTACAATTGACCAAATTCTGGCTCAGTTTTAACAGTTTCGTGCGGCACGTAAAAAGTAAACATTTTTGGGGTAACATTTCTAATAGCATTTCTTAAAGCTAGTATACTTCAGAAAAATTATAAATACTATACAATGAGGTAAGTAATAAAGCACAATACATAGAGACCAAAAACAACTTTTTACTCGGGATAAAAAAAAAAATGTTATCAATCATAGCATGCAGACATTTTAACTGATTTCTTAGCAGTTTCTGTCCTTGAACAATTAAAGGGCGTTGTACCGTACTACAATCACGCTTACGTTGTAAGCACCTGTTAAAAGTTCCTGCAAACATGAACTTTTAAAACTGACCCTTATTACTTTTGACCCCTTTCTTCGGTACTTTCAATTTTATCACCAAGCCTCGGAGGCTGTTAATTATTTCATATCTAATTAAAAGAGCCGATATTTTTTAATGTTGTCAATCTGCAGAATTGAAATAATCGTACATTAAAAACACCGATCGTAAATTGACCCTATGATTTATGCATTGCTCTATGAATTATCCATTGGTGGGTTCGAAATACACTCACAAATTCTTAATAGCGAATGATGCTAAATAAAACGATAGAATGCGTCTGTAAGCCTCCTAAGAAATATCGCGAGCGGTTCATTTAAAAATTTATGCTTTGCGTTCATTTCTGCTGGATTTCACCAGATGCTCTACACTGCTGTATCTCGCAGGAATTTTCGAACAGTAACCGATGTATATAAAATTCACAGTTGCTGGAGATGGTACTTATCTGGACTTGCGAGCCTTTAGAAAGTAGACAAACTGCGGGATCTACTGGTACAGAATCTGCGGGTATTTCTACGCTTTAAGTTTGTCTAAAATTAATGTTCTAACGCGATTCGCAGTCAAAGTTTGCAAATCGATTATTGGTTTACATTAGGGTTTGTTTTTTGCCAGGAGAGAACTGAATGTGTCGTTTAGAGCTACATGCGTCCTTCTCGGATTTCTCCCTCCACAATTTGAATCCTCATCAGAAGGCGGTGTTTCTTCTGAATATTGGTACCCCACAGAAATGCTGTTTAGGTAACATGGAATTCCGCTGCTACCGACCGACGAGAGGTCTTCTGGAACCACTGATTTAACGTACACTTACACCACATGTGCACGGGGTTCTTTAATGCTGCTTCAGAATGGAGCCCGTCACCTTCCGGTCACGAGACCAACGCCTTAACCATGTGGCTAACACGGCCTTCACATTAGGGTTGATGATATCTTGCCTAGCCAAAATCAGGTTAGAGGATTTATTTTTGGCACAAAATAAATTTGGTGATGGCGCAATGTAGGGCACGACCCCTGCGTCATCAGTTTGCCTAGCTGAATTAACATAGTTTCATGGTCTTTTCAAAATTCAAGAGACAAGGATATTTCCGATGGTAGTGTAAGAGATACTCCTAACATGTTAGGTTAAAAAGTGCAACTTTTACACCATAGGAACGCGTTAACCCTTTCACGCGCAGTGTTCCCGCTCTGGGAACACCCAACTCTGACGTTTTGACTGTTGCCAGTCATGAAGAATAGATTGGATTTCTATAAAAATAGTTGCGGGTGATAAGCTCTACGAGAATCCTTTACTTTTTAGCACGTCATTTCCCGTAAAAAAAAATGGTCTCGGTTATTTTTAACAGCACTGACATCTGCTGAAAAAGGGAGGAATGCGAGAGCAGAGCTGGATAGAGTGCCCAATGCTGAAAAAGGGGCAGCGGTTGCCATCGCTCGACTTAACGACCAGCAAGAGGACGGACGATCGAAACGTTTATCGCGTGCCACAGATCTAGAGACCCTTTTTTTGACGCAGCGGCACAGCCAGCTGCGTCAAAAAGGGTCTCTAGATCTGTGGCACGCGATAAACGTTTCGATCGTCCGCCCTCTTGCTGGTCTTTAAGTCGAGCGATGGCAACGGCTGCCCCCTTTTCAGCATTGGGAAAGGGTTGCACCTCAAAGGATTAAAATTATTAAGTAGAATCATTAGCGGAAGGTGGTTTTTTTTTACGAGAGAGGTGTGAGAAATCCTTAAAGATGCGCAACTGATTAGTTAAGTACAGAATTTTCAAAAGCTGGTAAATATGTTTTATTTTGTCCTTTTTGGACAGCTTGAATCAGGCATGGGAAATCTTTGGAAAGTTGCGGGCCAATCATTAGGATGTTAGCGAAGTCGCGGGCCATATACTTGTGACTTATATGGATTTTCGAGTGGTTTATTTGGATTTAAGTGGTGTTTTGATAAGTTCTGAGAGTCGGATCATAAATGCCGAGGGCCGGAGGTTGCCCATAGGTGACTTAACCCTACAAAGCTCGATTTCCCCCCCTGTGCCTGAAATAAATAAATGTGATGGTATTAGTGATTAGTAGTTAGGTGAAAATAATAATCAAATATTTTACTAGAAAATCATATTTTTATTTTATTTCTATATATGGTACACTGAGGCTAAACAATAATTTTTTGACATTTATTTTGAAATTTTAGTATTCAAATTATTTCTTAGTATGGCGAACTCTCACGCACAATTATTTTTTCCCGGGCCAAAACTCTTTGCTAACTATTTTTTTTATTAATTTTCTAAAATAAACAAGTGATATACTCATAGATTACTGTTAAATTTTCAGTCAGTTTTGTCATTAATAAGAACAGTAATGACATCTTGACGCAGTGTCCTAAATTATATCGCTGCTATCTGAGTATAACTACTTTTAAATAACTCTGCTCTTCGAGCCTCATCAGGGGGAGACCCCCCCCCTGAACTTCCCTAATTTTTTAGTTTCATTATTGCCCTATTAAAACGATATTAATTGACCATGCCATTTTATCTCTCCTCTTTCGTGTATTTCGCCTGGTAACCCTATGTTGAAATTTTTAGGATTGTAACCTATTTATAGAAAAATACATGGGATGCCTATTCTACAGCTTACGAAATATTGTTACAATAGATTAAAGCTGTCGTGAACTAATAGTATTTAAATATATGTAAAATTATGTCGCATTTTTATGTCGCTTTTTTGGGACAATTTCAATGAAGGGGGTGAGAGATAAAATGATATAGTTATTAAAACCGACAGACGTCTATTCTATTGAGTTGGCAACAAAGTAACTGCGTTTTCTTGTATAAAATTCAAGCAGATAAGTTTTCAACAAGTTTTTAATTAGAGGTAAGCTGTGCCTGAACATACGATTCATATTTGTTACATTTTAAAGTAAGAATTTCACTGGCAGTATTTTTTTTCGTCCATAAAAGATGGCCGCCCTCCCCCTTTTTTCGCTTTTATCCTCCTTAGAGGACACTATTAAAAATGCCCTGAAATTAATTTTTAGGTATTCGTGACTGCTGTATTTTACAGAAAGAATTTCACGGATATCTCTATTTTTATTTGATATCACGCGGGATATGTGAAAAGAACTTTTTGGCTCCTTAACCCCCTAAGATTACGAATTTTGGAAAATGCTCTCTGATCTAGCACCTATGTTGAAGAACTCACGTACGTGCCAAATTTCGCATAATTAACTTCAGTAGTTTTGGCCAGGCGAAATATTGACATACGGAAAAACGCAATTACTTTGTTGCCAACCCAATAGTATTTTATAGAGGTGGGAAAATAATTAAAGTGGTTGTCCCCCCCATCCACGTAAGGCACCGGGTGCCCTGTAGGGTTAAACCCTAAGCGCGCCCTTTCCTAGTACCTTTCAATACATGATCTTCGGGTTATAACGTAACTTCTTAACCCGCTTCGGCATGCTCTTCGCGGTATTTCCTTGCCCCACACACTTCCACATTCCCGAAACAGGTAATATTTCTTCTTCAGACTCTTTATTTCTAGTTTTCTCCGAGCATGACTGTTTTCTTTTTAAATTCTTTTATCAGCATAAATATTTACTAACCTGAAGCCGGAACCGGAGAAAAATAAAATATCGTATATTAAGGCGCTGTGTCAGGATGGACTTATTTACATTTTTCTCGGATCTTGTTACTCGTAATACTAGGAGCGAATGAAGCCAAGATTTATTTGGCTTTTTTCCCCCAGGAATTTGGTCTTCCCTTCCATTGTGTTTTGAAAGATGACTGCTGACACACTTTCTATAATTCGCCATACGATACGTTTTCTGTCGACGGAGAAATTCCCCCCCCCCCCCTAGGAATGCCGACGTTTTGGCCCATGTTTTCGAAAATTGCAGAGAGCAAGAAATACCAAATGCATCGATTATGCCGGACTTTCCAACACCTTATGTCTGTTTGTGTTGTGTTTACGGCAAAGCTACGCAACGGCTATCTTCCAAGGACGTCTACTAAATTAAACAAACTTTTAATAAATTAAATAAAATAAATGTGATGCAATTCATTCAAATTTATTTAATTTAAAATTTAGATATAATAATCAATAATATTAGGGTTTGGTGATTTCGCTTCAAATAAAGTTTGTTTGTGTTGTCAAGTCAAAACTACACGTGCACTGTCTTCCTAGGATGGGGGAAATCTTGATTGGAGGACTTTCTAAGGGGTTCTAAAGCTTATTTACGTTACATTTAAAGAAAACCGACGCAAACTCCAGACCGTTAGATCGACAACCGCGCAATGGGGCCCGAACCATGGAGCTTCTACCATGGAGCCATCTACCATTTTGAGTGCCTTATCCACTCGGCCATGCTGAGGACCGCTCCAAATAAAAGAGATATTGCTATGCTAAGTTCAATCTGAAACTTATTTTGGCACCAAGTTTGGCGATATTTCGTCCAAACTCTTCAAGCTTGGCGAAAGTTGGCGCGATTTTGTTCATGACCCCAATAATGATTGCGCATAGACTTTTAATGCATTGAAGCTGGCCATAGACCTTGATGTATTATTAGTTTTGGAGGGATCCCTGTAAATAAATTTTTAACGACCTGCATTCAGACTTGTTTTATTTAAAGCTGGGATACGAAACTTTAATGGTATTAAGATTTGGAGATTTCTCGGCAAATGCTAGAGCCATCGCTGAGTTGGGTTCAGTTTTAAAATTTTATTTTGACTCCTAATTTCGCGATATTTCGCCAAAATTGTCCACAATTAGGGAATTTGAAGCATGAACTAAAAAACCTTCAGACTTGTGTGATGTTCAGACTTGATTGCCTTCAGACTTCTGCGGCCATAATGCATTGAAGCTGTCCGTAGACTTTAATGTATTGAAAGTCTTTTCAGTGATCTTGTAAATAAACTATTCAGTCGATTGCAATCAAAAAGAGAGACCTAGAATTACATAATACAACAGTCCTGAATATAAACTTTTACATCGTACGATGAGTTTTTGAGTTTTTTCAGTTACATGCATGTGTATGTACAATGTACATACAGATGTCACAAAAAAACTAGTGAAACTAGTCAAAATGTGCTTGATTTAGAGATGGTCAAAATTGATTTCTCCACCCAAAATCGGACTACTGAAATTTTTCGCGGTCGCTATACTTCGTTTTACTTCTTACACGGAATTAAAGGTGAATGAAAATGATAATCTCTGCCGTGAAAACTATGTAGCAATAATGAAATCTGAATGAATTCACAATCTGAGATTCAAGCTATCCCTGAGTAGCTTCTGAGGCTACCACTATGGACACTTTTCACGTGAATAAGTGGAAAGATTTGAAAAGATCAAGCACATTTCAATGATCCTATTCTAAGTGATTTTAAAAAAAACCCACAATTGATGGCATTTTTGAGTGGCATTTGTAATTGAATGGTGTTTCAGGATTTGAGAACAGTTAACGAAGCTATAGCTCTGAAAATTTCGCGGTATTTGGCGAACACCAGATATTACTGCATCTTTTATACGAGAAATGGGCTAAACGCTATCAGTATATGTACCGCATACCTCGGCGTGTAGCACGCACTTTCAGCTTCAAAAAATAACTTCGTTTTTCCAAGTGCGTGTTATACACCGAACATAAAATGCAGAATATAAACTATTGGCCACCTCCGGCGACTAGTTGGTTCGCCATCTTCATAAATCTTGCTCGGAGGGAATCCTGTTCCTCACTGGCTTCCTTGGCACTGAAATCTCTCAGATTCTGAATGGAATTTAAAATTAAGACGGTTACAAACAGGAGCGGACCTAGTGTAGGTGTCGCGCCCTGCTAATGTAAAAAAGACGCCCCTTTTATGCTCTACTTAGTTTTTGAGTTCGAAATGACGTCCCTTCGAAGCCGGCGCCCAGATGCGATGCTTAACGTGTCGGGCCGCCCCTGGTTATAAAAATAAGATGGTTAAATGATAACAACCTACAAAAAGGAACAAATTATCTTCGTCCTATATGTTCTGAAGAGCTTCTGGATATATTGGCCTATAAAACGGAAAGGAAAAAGAAAAGTAAGAAAATCTGAAACACTTTCAGATTTTAAATACGCACTAAAGTGCTATAAAAGCGTATCTTAATCCATGCGTCTTTCCTATTTTCTTTCCTTATTCCATTAAGTTGGAAAGTATATCATTATTCATGAGTGTGATTAAACAAAATTAAAATTGATATTTCTAACGTCCTTTTTCTGGATGTTAGAAATATCAATTTTAATTTACATAATCAATCAAAAATATCAATTATCAATTTTTATTTTATTACATTAGAAATAGATGGGGAAGAAATATCAATTTTAATTTTATTACATTAGAAGAAATAGATGGGGAAAAGCTGCGCAGAACAATACACAATTCACGATATTTTAATTTAAAAATAACCTTTTAAAAAAACCTTTATTCTTTTACCTCAAGAGTCTGAATCATTTAATAAACTTGCCAAATATGGCAACCTAGATATATGCTTAAATTCTCACTCTTTCCACTGCGGGGGGTTACAGTAGTGAAATGACGGCGAACAAAAATAAGCCTTTTGCGACACTTTTTTTTTTTTTTTTTTTTTTTTTTTTTTATCGATATCGCCTGAAATAATTCGAATTTCGAAAAAATTGCCTCGAGGTATGTCGGGACCCGTGCTGGAGAATTTCTATACAAAATTTGGTAGGTCTAGGAGCTACTTGAGACGCAGACAAACTAACTAACCAACCGACATTTTACGGATTTATTTATATAGATAAAATAAATTGGTTGACATATCCTAAATTTACTGATGCGTGTTATACGCCGGAATATGCAGTAATTCTAAAAATAATTTAAGTTTTTGTTTCATTGTTGAATGCGACAGGTTAAATAACTTAAAGAATCAAAATTTAAGAATTCCGTGAATTAGTAAATGACAAAAGTTCTCACGTCGAATTGTAATTATGTTGTTTTATTCTATTGCATTTGCTTCTTAGAACGGTAAGTACCTATTCTGATTAACACTTGCTGCTTGCTGGCCTTGAATGTAACCTTGCATCGCTCTTTGTAGTGAAAATTATAGGGTCGCTTTCCACCTATTTTCAAGCTGGACAAAGCAACACAATGGACGCAGCGCAGTTACAATGTGTGACAATGATGAAGGAAGCCTTTTAAGTTTCTTTTTTTTTTTTTTTTCATGATGTTGCTCTTTGCATTTCCTAGACACTTAGTCATAGTGTATAGGTGTGTTTAGTTTGAATTTCGCATAAGAAGACTTTTATTTAAAGTAGACCTCCCTGTGTAACACTTATTCATATAAGACGGCAGGGGCGTAGCCAGGGGGGGATATCGGGATATATCCCCCCCCCCCGAAAGTTTTGGATTAGTGATGAAATCCCGTCTATTTATACACATATAAGTTCATATCCCATCCCCCCCCCCCGAAAAATTTTCCTGGTTGTGCGCCTGTAAGACGGATTTGTAGAACATGGCTTAAGAATTGCGATCGTTTTTCGAAGTGGTTTATTTTTGACGAAGTTTAACCTAAACTTGTCTGATTCATTAAATGTAATTATTCCTTAAACAACAAATACAATTAAGTTTAACTGCCATTTGTTTATTAATTAATTAACATTAAATTATTGTTAAATAATTAACTATTTGTTAACCGACGAAAAACGGAGGAGGTTCTCAAGTCGACGCGTATATATATATATATATATATATATATATATATATATATATATATGTATGATCACTGACAGGGGCGTAGCCAAGGGGGGGGTTAAGGGGGTCATAACCCCCCCCCCTCCATGAGAAATTTTTTGCCATACAAAATGTATATTCTTCACTACATTATCACACACACTCATACATATATATGAGTTGTAGTAGTCGTAACCCCCCCCCATGAAAAATTTCTGGCTACGCCCCTGATGATCACGCATAACTTTTTACAGAGTAATCCGATTTTGATAATTCTTTTTTTATTGGAAAGGGTATACCCCCAAGTTGGTATCATATAGATTTGGAAAAAGTATTCCAACCCTAAGGGTAGGAAAACAGGGGATGATTGATTTTTCATTCACTGATTATAATGTATAAACACGCATAAAATATGACTTTTAAATAGCTATTTTTTTTTAATAGTAAAAAAAAAAGTCATTTTCATCAGCAGAGTAAGCTACTTAGTTTTCCCATCTACATTTGTCAACAATCCAATGCCAAAGTGATAGATTTTCTTTTGGATTTGCATGTGACTATTCGATACCTTAAATTTTTTCTCTTTTACTGCCATTCAATATTCAAGTCTTTTCAGACTTTCATGATTATAAAGTGTGAACACAAGAACTGAATCTGAAACGTACGTTTTAAAAATAAAGGATGTGACAACATGCTGTATATTTTTGTAAGATCATAGTGAAAGAAATGAAATTTAGAGGTAAAGCCTTATACACTTACGCTACCCATTATTGTAGGTTTTATCCTCGTAGTTAAAAAAGTTCCGTTATAAAGCCTTTAGATTTTCGAATTACTTATCCGGTTGTTTCTATTTTTTAAATGTATTTTATGTGTATAGTAGTGTTTGACTTAGATTTCAAGTCCACATTACCGCCAATTAAAAAAAATAGTTATAGTCTCTTCCGTTGAACTATCGCTTAGTTAGTTTCAGGTGCCCGTGAAAAAAATAATGAATGTAACAAACACGTATAATAGACACCAAATATTTATTAATACGGTATAGTGTGCTCTTTACTCCATATTATTATAACAAATACCTATTTCTTATTACTTATACTAACACTATCTTCGTTTCTCTCAGAAATGCTAAATTTAAATCCTCCATTGTTCAGCTGAAGAAAAGATTTCATTTATTTTAATCTTTTAAGAATGACACCAAACTGTAATTTTGAAGAGCTCTTGAGAATTGCCGAAATTGCGAATTTATTTTGATGTGACATAATTTTGTGGTACAGTTTATCAACCTCACGTAATTTTTAATTCTTGATGTCACGTTTTTGAATGTCGCAAAAAAAAAAAAAAATCTTAGTCAGTAAGCCCAGTTCACTTAGTTCACCTGGTTAGTTGACCGAGATAGTTTTCTGACAGAGTAATACCGGTGGTCCAAAATTAAACGACCCTATTTTAAAGTTGTCTACGGACGAAACTATATTGTTGAGAAAGTTATGAAATTTTGGGTAGGACATAATGAAAGTTTAGGAATTTGTTTGAGAGAATAGAAAAAAAAAAATTAGTTCAAACGCTCGCCAACAGGGGGCGTTTTTTAAAATGAATTTAGCATGTAACACATTCACAATGCATGTATGATAGTTTACAAGTATTAGCAAAACAAAACATGTCCAACATGATGTCCCTTCATGGTCAGCCGCCATCTGGAATCGTAAGAGCCTGTTCTACAGCTAACGACAGTGTGTTCGGGGAAATATTAAGCACATGTTGTGAAGTGCTGTCTTTTAACCCTTTGAGGCGCAACCCTTTCCCAATTCTGAAAAAAGGGCAGCCGTTGCCATCGCTCGACTTAACTACCAGCAAGATGGCGACGATCGAAACGTTCATTGCGTGCCACAGATCTAGAGACCCTTTTTTGACGACAGCTGGCTGTGATGGCAACGGATGCCCTTTTTTCAGCACTGGGTAATCTATCCAGCTGTTCTCGCATTCTTCCATTTTTCAGCAGATGTCAGTGCTGTTAAAAAGAATCGTGACCATTTTTTGACGGGAAAGGACGTGCTAAAAATTAAAGGATTCTCGTGGAGCTATGCCACCCGCAACTATTTTTATAGAAATCCAATCTGTTCTTCGTGACTTGGCAATAGTCAAAACGTCAGAGTTGGGTGTTTCATGAGCGGGAACACTGCGCGTTAAAGGGTTAAATCAGGTAGAATTCTTGGATGATCACGACGTACCCAATATTTCAAATTCCCCTAAAGCCAAAAGTCGCATGGATTGAGACCTGTTGACTGGGGAGGCCATGGACGCCCTCTGCTGGCTAACATATGAAATATTTTTTTTATTCTCTCAAATTCCCATACCTTAATTATGTCCTTCACAAAATTTCACAACTTTCTCAACAATAGTTTCGTCTGTAGACAACTTCAAATTAGGGTCGTTTAATTTCGGACAACCGGTATTTAAATTTACAACGACGTTGGAAAAAAATCTGGAGTGACTCCACTCGACTTTCCGAACATTTACGATTAAGATCATTACTAAGCATTTAAATAAATTTTAATCGATGAGTAATTCAGACATATATACCAAATTCAAACATATATACCAAATTGAAGCTTAATCGAATGCGCCGTTTAAATGCTAGCGCACTTTCAAGAATTTCTCCCCATAGTCCATAATGTAAAAGAAATCTGCGTCGTAGCCCTATAGAAAAACTATACACATCAAGTCCTATACACATCAAAATCAATATAGGCCTTGCGATGGTGGTTTATAACCTATATACCCAATTTGAGCTCAATCCAATGTGCCGTTTAAACGGTAGCGCACTTTCAAGAATTTCCTCCCACAGGCCATCATGTAAAAGAAATCTGCGCCGTAGCCCTGTAGAAAAAGTACAAGTCCTATACGCACCAAAGTCAATACCGGTCTTGCGACGGTGGTTTATAACCTATATACCCAATTTGAGCTGAATCGAAGGCCCCGTTTAGGAGCTATCGTGCTCACTCACATACACATACACACACATACATACATACATCTCGTAAAAATAGCATAAATGAATTGAGAAGACCTCAAAACGTGTCAATACACCCAAATCTCGAAGTCGAATTTTTTCATGATTACAATACTTTCCTTACATGGTACATGTTCGGAAAGTAAAAAAATATTTTCATATGACCAGCGGCGCACGCAGGATTTTAGTTTAGGGGTGGCTGGGCTACAAATACTGCTGAACTCGGTTATAGTGACCTCAATTAAAGTTATAACTCTTATAACGTCAAAATATTCTGTGCCAGTCGACTTGCCCGTAGAACACATCCCCACAAGCAATGTAACTCATTTCAGAATCAAATAATTATAGGATCTTTTCAGTGATGTTGTAACCAAGTTTAACCGTGTTTCATGCTCTAACTGTAAGTTTTTATTTAAAAACTAACATCTTTTTTTGGCAAAACGTATTTTAGAAATAATTTGACAATTTTTAAAAAGAAAACATTTAACTCATTAGTGACAATTTTCAATACTTTTCACTTCTAATTTCCCGCCTTTAGGGGGGGGGGCTTCATCCCCCATAGCCCCCTCCGTGGGTGCGCCTATGCATATGACCGTTATGGAGGAACGTAATCCAACGTTAACATTTGACACATTCTTGCAGCCATACGTCGCTTATTGTAGTGTGACCTTGAAGCTTAATCGAATGGAAGCTTAATCGAGCTGGTGTTTTTCGGACGCAGTTTCCTTCGGTGCAGAATCCCATTTCCTCAAGCTTCGGAGCGTAACGAAATGGCATACTGCATTCCTACAACAAAAAGTTGCATCTGAAAAACAAGAAGCTCAATTAAAACACATTCCCAGAAGTTTAATTTATTTTTAAAGTAATTCCATTTCAGGTTCATTTTCAGCCATCTTCCCTACTTCCGAGAAATGAACAGGATAAACGCATTACTTTCCTAGTATTCATTCCTTTTTCGCCTTGTGTGGTAATCGAGATGAAAAGGTGGGAAAGCTGACTTAAAAAAAATAAATAAATAAAAATAAAGATATAATGGTTGTTGCGTTTTTAATTTAAGATATTCATTATTTTTACAGCATTGCTTTATTGGTTTTAATTCATTTTAAAAAATAGAAAAGAAAAAGTTGATGGATAGAGGAATTTTTTTTTTTTTTTTAAACGCCGGGTTCCTGCGAAATTCTCATGGAACTACTGTGAGATGATGATTTATTTTCATAATAGCTTTGTGGTTATGTGTTTCCATATTCTGCTAAAATTGTTTGCTCTTCTGTTTTACTGTTCTGGCCATTTTTTTTTTTTTTTCACTGTTAGTGTTTCATTCTTCTCAGCTTCAATGATTTGCTTTGAACGTAGTGAAATAATTATTACTTATAATTTTTTTTTTTTAAACATACGAATTCTCTAAAATCTTAATGGATTTAAAAATCATTTTCTTTTTAAATTGAAATTCCTAGGTTCTTTATCCGGTTTATGAAGGAGGGGGGGGGGACAACAACAATTAAAAAAAAAAGAAAAAAAAAGTGTGTATATATATAGAGAGAGAGAGAGAGACCTGAGTTGGTATTTGGCAGCTGCATTCGATCGAACAGTGAAAGACGTGGTAGCGCAGTGGTTAGGTCGAATTGGAGATAGGAAGATAGTGACCGCTGCAGATCAGCACGCGCAGGATTTGGTAAAGAGCACGCTCACGATCAAGGTAAATAAGTGAAAGAAGTTTTAAGATGCGTTCGTGAACATCAAAGTGGCTTACGCTCTTTAAAATGTCCACAATGAAGGTGAGTAGTTATAAGTACAATTCTTTATATGCATTTTATAGTAATATTTTCATATGCCTTTTAACCCTTTAACGCGCAGTGTTCCCGCTCTGGGAACACCTCACGCAGAAGACCCCAAAACGTGTCAATCCACCAAAATCTCGAAGTCGAATTTTTTCATGATTACAATACTTTTCTTACATGGTACGTGTTCGGAAAACAAAGATACTGATTCATTGTAACCCTCTCTATGAAAACCACTACCAAATACTTCATCTGATTAGATTACAACACGATTGCATGTTCTGTTAAAGTACCAGCTTTCTGCTCACTTTCTAATCATGTCGAGCCATAGGAAAGCTATATGGGCATTAGTGATTTTTCAGATGTCTGTTTTATGATTAAAGCATTTTATTTACCAAAAGTGTGCCAACCATTTATTAACTAATAGTCAATTAGAAATTATTTTATTTATTAGTTCTATTAATCGTCTTATTTTGAAATTTCTCTCAGAGTTTGGGTGGTGACAGCAAGTGGCACACCCTCTCTGGGTTCAAATAATGTTCGCCACTTATCAAAATCAATTTAGCTTGGAACGGATACGATTTTATTAAGCGGCGGGTACTGTATTTTGAAAGTAAAAATATTAAAATAAATCCATTAACTTTAAAAGCTGTTACTTAAAGACTTCTTTTTAAAACTAACTGGACTATTTTTCACTACTTTGTAACTCATTAGGTATTCACTAAGAATTTACGAAGATGAAAAAATAAATAAATTAGAACAAATCGCTAACATTTAATAGGAAGTAATAGAAGTGAAAAGTTGTTATACGAACTGGCGAAATCTCTATACGTAAAGGAAGATGTCCTGACTGACTGACGATCACCACTCAGCCAAATCTACCGGAAATGCAGACTTGAAATTTTAGGAGCATATAGATTTTGTGTCCAGGCGTCATTTAAGAAACGATTTTTAAAAATTCGAACCCAGCCGAGGCCTCCCCAAAACGTTCTATTCACCTTTCCCTTCATATCTAAGGGGAAAAGAGATAGCGATAAAATTCTTGCTTTAAAACAGAATCGCGCCCGCCGACCTAACCGTTCGTAGTTTTCCGTAGTTTACTCCGAAAGTTAGCATAAGTACGGGTTAGGACCCCTTAGAAAGACCCTCACGAAGGGCACCCCAGCTCTCGGCCTAGAGCCCACGTCTAGCTAACTGGCCGTAATCACACAACACAATACAGCCATCTTTGTCGAGAAATTGCCTAACCCTACTGTTTATTTAATTGGAATATTGGTGTCTATATTCGTGTAAATAAAGGTGAAGTATAGTTAGAATATGCCTTGCGGGGATTTTAAAACAGTTTTAGTAGGCTATTTTAACATAGATTTCAATTTTGAAGAACAAGAAGACAAATACGACACACTCGCGCAATATGATGCACATTCCAAACAGTATTAAAAAAAAAAAAATCAAGTATAGTTAGAATATGCCTGACGAATATTGTAAAACAGTTTTTGTAGGCGCTTAAATATAACCAAAGTATGCATAGTATTTACTTAGTTATTTTCCATTTGTGTTTGCTGGTTTAACAATATCCGTTCCTGCGAAGAACGGGTGCTTCAGCTAGTATTCTTATAACATGCATTCCTATGCAAGTTTTTGGAAATATTTATCTAAGTTAAATTTATGGAAAATTCGAATTATAACGAGCGTCGTTTGTAACACTTGCGGGCAGGCCCTGACTGGCCAGGTCGGATTCCCGGGAGGCCCCCGAGAGGCCTCCCCAAAATGGATATACTATTTTATTATTAGAGTAACTTGACATCCATCAGAGTAATGTATATGTGGGTTAATCCCGGCTTGGGCATAGATGTTAACTTGTCCGTCCTTTCATAGTTGGTAACGCTGGCCGCCCCACCCCCATAATAAAATGGCCGCAATACAAGTGATGTGCTTTAGAATGATTTCCATAATCGATTTCGAATCCTGTCAGTAATCTATTAATCGCATTGTGAATATTCGTGATTTCCACTATTCGAATTGCATTCACTTCGCTATAATCGCTTCACTGTTAGAATTCTATTCGCGATTAATCGCTTCACTATTCGAATTGTATTCACGATTAATCGCGATTAACCGCTTCAACAATTCGAATTGTATTCGCCATTAATCGCTTTCACAATTCGAATTTAATCGCGATTAATCGTTTCACTATTTGAACTGAAAATTCACGATTAATCGCGATTAATCATTTCCCCAATACTATTCGAATGCTGTGTGCTGAGTGTTCGAATGAATTTTTCGAAATCGATAAATTCGAATGGAATTAATTTTCGATTAATTCGAATAGTTTCATTCATTCATGCCCATCACTACGCAATACCCTTTCGCATTTCTAGTAGACAATATCCAATCGGCAAGTCCCGCCCGTTTTAAAAAAGGAATAATTTGATCATTTCCGAGAAATTTTAAGCTTTTAAACTGTGGCGCAGCGGACTGCACAGACCCCTGAAGAATCAGAGGCCCCATCCGCCTTAACCCTTTAACGCGCAGTGTTCCCGCTCTGGGAACACCCAACTCTGACGTTTTGACTGTTGGCAGTCACGAAGAATAGATTTGATTTCTATAAAAATAGTTGCGGGTGGCATAGCTCCACGAGAATCCTTTACTTTTTAGCACGCCCTTTCCCGTCAAAAAATGGTCACGATTATTTTGAACAGCATTGACATCTGCTGAAAAATGGAAGAATGCGAGAACAGCTGGATAGATGGCCCCATGCTGAAAAAAGGGCATCCGTTGCCATCGCTCGACTTAACGACCAGCAAGAGGGCGGACGATCGAAATGTTCATCGCGTGCCACAGATCTAGAGACCCTTTTTTGACGACAGCTGGCTGTGCCCGATAGTCCGCCTTCTTGCTGGTCGTTAAGTCGAGCGATGGCAACGGATGCCCTTTTTTCAGCATTGGGAAAGGGTTGCGCCTCAAAGGGTTAAAACAGTTAAATGTGGTTTTTAGGCGCGGAAGCTTAATTTCAAGTATTAAATACTGTAATACTCTGTTCCCTATAAATTGCCAGTCCGTGGCAATTTATAGGGAACAGCCAGTCCGTGCCTACTTGTGGGATCCCAACGTCTACTTTCAATTCACGTCTGTTTGTTTTCTCTTGAAATTAAAGCTCATTTGTGTCGCATATTAGTTCAAACTTCAACCATGAAAAGGATCATTTGCGTCCTATTTAAAACTCAAAACTTTCTCCTTGAATAAGACACCCGCAGCTAATTTGCGAATTCGTTTCCGATTGTTTCCGATCCGTAACTCATTAGCGCTAAAGAGGGAAGAGAACGGACGGACGGAAAAAATCAAAAAAAAGTGGACAATGGGGCGTGTGTTGCGTGTCGGAATTCCGCGGATTCTCTTCACGCGATCCCTTTTAATATACAGACACGGAATCTCCAATTAATGAAGTAAAAGAGACAAAATGCGTTCGTGACAGTCTTGGAACAGGGAGTGTTTATGTAACACTGGAGAGGACTCGAGGAGAGAGATGGTGGTGCCGGTTTTCGTTTCTTAATTTTTAAGGGGTCGGTCTGAGAGGATGCGACTTGAAATGACGGATGAGGTTGTTGAGAAAAGGTCTTCCTTGTATGTATGGGGTCTTCACTTTCTGAAATTAGGGTATTTGTTCTGCAGACGGTAAATGTAGTCGTGTATTCAAGCACATTGGTGCGGTTGTATTATGAGCTTACAGCTTCGTTTTGTAATTTTTTTTTTCGTTATTTTCATACAATTCTTTTATTATCATTAATCTTTTATAGGCCAATGTTCCCAAGTGAGAGCATTGGGAACTTTTTTTGTGTGTTATTTTCATAAAATTCTTTCATTATCATTAACCTTTTACAGGCCAATGTTCCCAATTGGGAACATCTAATTAAAATTTATTGAAAGGTCTTCCTTGTGTGTGTATGGGGTCTTCACTTTCTGAAAACGTCTGGAAATCAAATTATAAATTTATTGAAAGGTCTTCCTTGTGTGTGTATGGGGGTCTTCACTTTCTGAAAACGTCTGGAAATTAGCGTATTTGTTCTGCTGGCAGTAAATGTAGTGGCGTATTCAAGCACATTGATATGGCTGTATTATGAGCTTACAGCTTCGTTTAGTAATTTTTTTTTTTCGTTATTTCCATACAATTCTTTTATTATCATTAATCTTTTATAGGCCAATGTTCCCAATTGAGAGCATTGGGAACTTTTTTTTTTGTGTTATTTTCATAAAATTCTTTCATTATCATTAACCTTTTACAGGCAATGTTCCCAATTGGGAACATCTAATTAAAATTTATTGAAAGGTCTTCCTTGTGTGTATGGGGTCTTCACTTTCTGAAAACGTCTGGAAATCAAATTAAAAATTTATTTAAAGGTCTTCCTTGTGTGTGTATGGGGGGTCTTCACTTTCTGAAAACGTCTGGAAATGAGCGTATTTGTTCTGCTGGCAGTAAATGTTGTGGTGTATTCAAGAACATTGATATGGCTGTATTATGAGCTTACAGCTTCGTTTTGTGATTTTTTTTTCGTTATTTTAATACAATTCTTTTATTATCAGTAACCTTTTATAGGACAATGTTCCCAATTGAGAACATTGGGGAACTCTTTTTACTTTCCGAACATGTACCATGTAAGGAAAGTATTGTAATCATGAAAAAATTCGAATTCGAGATTTTGGTGTATTGACACGTTTTGAAGGTCTTCTGAATTCATTCATTCTATTTTTATGTATGTTTGTGTGTGTATGTATGTATGTATGTATGTGTGTGTGTGTGTGTGTGTATGTGAGTGAACACGATAGCTCCTGAACGGGGCATTCGACCCGCAAGACCGGTATTGATTTGGGTGTGTATAGGACTTGTAGTTTTTCTACAGGGCTACGACAAAGATTTCTTTTACATGATGGCCTATGGGGGGAAATTCTTGAAAGTGCGCTAGCATTTAAACGGTACATTCAATTGAGCTTCAATTTGGTATATACGTTTGAATTATTCATGGATTAAAATTTATTGAAATGCTTGGTCATGATCTTAATCGTAAGTGTTCGGAAAGTCGAGTGGAGTCACTCCAGATTTTTTTTTTGTTATTTTCATAAAATTCTTTCATTATCATTAACCTTTTACAGGCCAATGCTCTCGATTGGGAACATCAAATTAAAAATTTATTGAAAAATTAAATTTTATCCATATTGACTTGAAAAAATTAGCAGATATAGTTAAAAGATAACTTGATTTTATAGATAGAATTTGCATTTCTATCGTAGGAGGGAAACTGGATTAGAAAAATCATTAAAATAGGCATTTTCGTAAATTTTTAAGGAGCTATCTTGATATACCCCTTTCCCTCTTCAAAATTAATTCATATCTTTACTTAAATTTAAAAATAAATCTTTCATTTATTATTAATATTTAATTTATTATTTAAACTACCCATAAAAGGATAGTCAAAGTATAGGTCCTAAAAGTATAGTCAGAAATGATCCATGTTCCTAATTTTTGAACGCAGTGGAAATGGGGGGAGGGGGTGTAACGAAGATATTTGATTGGCTATAGTGTAATGGTTCGTTTTTCCCCCCTCCATTTAAATGAGTAATATCATTTAATTAACGCATTAGAAGGCAAAATATGCAAATAACCAATTTAAAATATGTATGGATCTGAATTCGGTCTGTAAAAGTTTAATTTATATAATAGAAACTTGAAGGATGCTAATTTTTTACAATTTCATTTTACCTCTATAAGAGCGAGAAAGTGGCTCGAAATTGTTGTCACAGGATCTAGTAATCCTTACGTTCTTAAACGAAATAAATGAGGGTAGTGAAGTTTAGTTTTAGTTGGTTTTTAGGACTTTTAAGTTGCGAGAGAAAAGTATCGTATGTAAATGATTTTTCTATCCATGCTCTGTTTATATTTTAATTTTATATAAAAATATTACCGGCATAAAGGAAATATACGAAAAGTCATTAGAAAGGTACATGATTTGATAGTTTAGCAAAGGAATTAGATTATTTTTCAGTTTTTACAGTTCTTCGGACAACAAATAACAATATACAGCTTTTTAAAAAGTATTTTTCTTACAGTGGGAATAAAGTTTCTTTGACGAGAAAAAACAAAAACAAAAATAAACTTGACTAGAACAGCAACCAAGGGCCAACTACCTCTGAGAGACAAGCAAGCTGATTTCGTAATGTATTTCAACGGGAGAAGTCTGTTTTTTTAATATAAAAATTCAATTCAATTCATTGAATCATCATTCAATAATCTTCACTGAATCATCATTCAAGTTACTCTGTGAATGCGATGAATCGAAACTGTTAAGCAAATCTCCCATTTTGATTTTCAGCTGGATAGCAGCTCTGTAGTACGCGAAAGGTGATTCGGTTGACCGTCATGCTGCTGGTAGTTAACTCGAGAGATGGCTACGGGTGTACTTTTCCGGCTTTGGGACCATTTAATTATATATATATATATATATATATTTGAGACGTCAGATATTTCAAGTAAAGTTTCAGAGTTAAGGCAGGTAATATGGTTTATTGAACATTACATTTAAGTTACAATTTAGAATGAGAAGAGGGGAGGGGAGACGGGTACAAGAATCAGCGTGGACTCATTAAGCAGTTCCAGTGGCAGAAGTCCGACGATTTTCGATGTGCGGGAGTATTTACGCTTACCACACCACGTGGTTTTCGAAGACATAACTCCGCCTCTCTCTTATCTCTGATCGAACCACACACATTTACCAACATGACCCGCATCCGGGGCTACAAGGGCGTGGGGACACGTGTACATCTAAAGAACTCAGAATCGACGGCCTGATGTTTGACAAATAACAAAATAAATAAAACATAGCTCCAGAGCGCGCGTGGCAAGTATGACAGGAAAGTAAAACTTACAGTGAAAGTACCCGCTTGACCAATACCCAAACTAGTAAAACCCAAATTACCTTTTTATACATTACATATATATATATATATATATATATATATATATATATATATATATATTGCAACTACCAGATGAAAGCGTTGGAAAGAGGTGGTTTCACGGCTCGACCACCGCGCTTTAAAGGGTTAAATGATTGTTGCTACGATCAATATGAACTAATTATTAAAAGCGCTTCATTCAGAAACAGGGTGTAGCCAATGAATTCGCAAAGTTTCTATTTTATGGCAAGAAAACGCCAAAATTCCCCGAGAAACCTGCGGTTTTCTATTGATATAGTATTTCGTGATTGAATACTGTAAAAGCAGTTATTTTCGTGAGCCGTAATTTTCGCGAAAATGTAGATTTCACAAGCTAAAAATTTAGCGAATTTTATATGAATAGAACCGAAAGTTGAAAAAATCCGAAAGTACCTGAATATAGAACCAGGCCCTTTTGCATAAAGCATTTACAGAAACTTCCTTTTGTCCGAAAAATTCGCCCCCTCCCCCCCCTCCTCAAAGAAACTAGTATAAATATTGTAAATCAATGAGCTGCATTCTATTGGTTGTATTATCGTTTTATATTCAAGAAATTGTGTTTATAGCATTCAAGAAATAGTTGTAAGGAAGAAAGCTGCAAAGAAAGAGTTTGTAACTGTGCAATAAAACATTAAATGTTGGTGAAAGAAAAATTTCTGATTTTAATTATTATTTGAACCGGAAAGAAAATAGTACTACCCGGCGCTTTAATTTTCGCGATTACGACGCTATCGCGAAAATCGTTAAAATTAAAGCCTCACAAAAATACTTTTCACGCTTTCACAGCAATATAAATCTAAAATCATACCTTCCCAGATAGTGAGATTTATGTAAGTGCATTTAAAACAGCATTCCATCCTTAATTGAAACATAATTCTTGTAAAATTTTAAGGATTTATTTTCACATCTTCTTTGAAAAATGATTTATCTTCGACTTACATTTTCCTTATGTCTTCTTAACTGCCATAGACTTCGTATTTCGGTCCCTTTGATTTAGTTCCTCACAATTTCCTATTAGGGCCTATTTTTCCCCCTATTGCGTGTGGAACATTCGACGGGGAACCATCAATATTAACTAGAGAAGATGAAAGGAAAATTATGACACGAACTGATACTATCTAGAATTTTTTTTTTTGCTTGGTGTAATAAAGAAATCTTGCACAACTTCATTTTGACATGGAACTACGATGAGAATTGTTTGCTGTACAAAATATTAGAATAAAATTTCAGGTGTTCGTAGAGCCTGGTTATGACCAACTGGGGCCCCGAACATTGATGAATTTGGGAGCCCCCAATCTATGAAATTTGTTTATATTTCATAAAATTTTGATATAAAAAAGAATATTTCAGAACAACATTTGTTATTGGGAGCCCTTTCGAACCGGGGGCCCTGGGCAAAGTCCCGATTTGCCCATGCGATAAAAAGGCTCTGGGTGTTCGTCACTAACACACACACACACACAAATCTACATAGATAAAATTAGTTTATATGCCTTCTATAATAAAATTGTCATTTAAAGAAATGGTACAATTATTGAGCATTTCCAGAACGAATAAAATTTAAGCCAGTGACACGAAAAAATTCCGATTGTGTCTCCATAAGCTGTTTTATGCACTATTATTAATGGCAAACGAATAAAAGTTCTGATAATTCGAGAAAAAACATAAAATACGGTACTTTGCAATATGTTCTTAAATCAAAGGTGCCTTCGGTCAAGAATTCTTTTTTTCCCCCTCTGCTTTTAGCAGTTGCTTAACACACTTTGATTTATTTTGATTCTAATGGCCGGGTCAGCGGCCTACTTGACTTGACCACTATGACAGCTGCAGATTTTGGTCATTTCATTATGGGGGCATCTATTAGGCAGACCAACGTGGCCCCCTCTCAGTGTCTAGTAATTTTGAGACAATTCTAAACGAGAGACCTCGCACCCACAGAAGTATCCACAGCAGTCCAGCCGAGAGAGAAGTTCACCCTCCGAAGCACTGGCCAAGACGGTGCTGCTTCACTTTCCGTGGTCTTATGGGGACGGATATGACTAGGCCATTGCGGGACCACTTTGATTTATTGTTTATATAATTGCATACAAAAGTTTATTGGGAAACATTCTAAATTTTTAAATTTTATTAATTAATTATTTTTAGTCTGACTTTTTTTTTTTTAATTGTTCAAGAGCAGTGTGACGTGAAGGGTACGTGAAAAATGTACGTGAAAATGTACGTGAAGGGCTGTAAAGACTTACAGCTAATTCCCATTCAGTGGATACAACTAATTGAATAAATATCTTGCAACAATATGTGTGCGTGTTTTGTGCTCATTAGTTATTCTCAATGACATCGCTGGCGACGCTTCCACTGAAAGCTAGAAAGTCGGAAAATAATGTAGTATTTCAAGCGAAAGTTCTTCACTGCAATGTCTGGCAATAAAAATTAAAAATTGTACGTATGATTAAGATCTATGATGGAGTGAATGTCACAATCGGGTTTGTCGAAAGAAAAAATAGGACTACTGAAGGTCTTATTATTATAATATTTTTTAACAGAAAAAACACCATCTAGAAGAAAGAGTGTGTTTTAGGTTCCCGTATTTTACGGTCGAAATACAGGGAGGTTAAAATTAAACTTCCCCTATAACCAGCATTCTGCAACTGAAACGGATGAGCCAATCGCCACCCAATTTGGCATATGGACTGTACACGAGATGCACTCAAAGAAGTTTTCTGAAAAGTTTAGGCCCAAAAATGTCCACTAGTTGGCGCTTTGCTCGGGAATTCAGTACAAGAAATGACTAAAATTAATAAGTAAATGTTCAAAAACTATTGAGCAAATGTCAAAATTGTTATTTTCATTCCAAATTATCCATTTCCATTATTAAATTTGCTGTTTTTGTTCATGCAAAGTGACACCTAGTAGATATTTTCTGAACTATTTTCTTTTCTTTTCTTTCTTTTTTTTTTTTTTTTTTTTCGAAATTCCTTCCGCATTCGGAGCATTTTTTTCTACGAATGCTTCATCAAAAAATCATCAAAAAAAAATCATCTTGTTTCATTTTAACATTTTAACAAGAGGTTCCGCATTATGCGAAAAACGCTACCGGGGTATCTTAAGCTTTGTGTCTATTTTAAAATATCTTTAAAACTTTCTATTTACTTCATTAACTGTTGATATGAATTATCTGTTTTCCTTACTGTCACAAAAGTAACTAACTCTGCACTGGTTTGCAATACACAATGTAAATATATTAATTCATTTTGCTCTCGTTCAAGAAGAGACATGCATGTTGATTTGAAACGGAAGTTTATTTTGATTCTCATCGTAGTATAATGACTTCATGATCTGAATAATAATATTGATGACAAAAGGTGAAACTTGCAGGTGTACAGAATAAGCCAGTGCAAATTGTGCAAAAAAAAAAAGATGTAGTAATGATTCTTAAATGCCTTTGAAAAGTTGAATTAAGAAACGTTTTTTGTACATTTGACTCCCTGACGAGAATTAAGGTTACGTATATTATGAGTGACCTCAGAATGTGTAATAAATCCTTTTATTCATAATTATTACACGTGAATTGAACTTTATTAATTAAAAACCTGTGTAATTCGAAATTTCGAGTAATTAGAAAGTACGAGGGCGAGACAACAGTAGTGTTCGACCACTTCTTGTTTTTGTAGTATTTTCTACAGTTTAAGCTGCAATAATTACAAAATTAACATTATTTAAGAACTGTATGAAATTTTCGATAAAAAATATTATTTTCTATATTCAACAAATACAATTTCGGCTTTTTTTAAAATTATGGTTTTTCCCTATTTTATTTCAACGTAACATTGAAATAAGGTTAGAAATATTGTGCTTTCATACATATGTCTTAAATCGTTTAGTACAAATTAGTAATAATAACATCTGTAAATTTTTCAACCATTGGCTTTATTAAAGCAATTTTAGTCTTACTTTACACATGAATTTGATCTTCTTCTGCAGTCATTGGTTAATCTCAGTCTTTTAATCGATTTATACTACATTAAAATTTTTTAAATATATGCTAAACTAGGCCGTTTTGGCCTCATTTTTGTTACGTAATACTAATAATGTACCGAGTAATAAACTTACTGTGTTCACACAATCTACATATATTTAATTTTTTTTATAGGAAATATCGTTTTTTTTGTAATAAAAAGGTTATAGTAACAGCTTTATTCGATATATGTTATACTTTACTACTGAAATAATTAACGTATGCAGGAAATTCAATGTCGTTCGAGCTCTTCGCTGGTCAAAAATCCATATTCAAGATTATGTAAAATTCCTTTAAACAATCTCACAACTTGAAGTAACTTCGACAAAATGAAATCATAGAACCAGTAAAATTAGATTTTAAATTTTACGAAGAGTTAAAACTATCTTGCAATAAAAATTATTTTTCACTGTTTGGAGGACCAAAGCGGACTTTTACCCTCCTCTTATGGAAGTTTGAGAGGCCATTTTGAAACATGCTTTTAAGTTTCAAAAAATTATGGATCGGCAGTTGGATAAATATATGAAAAATTTAATTAGATGACTACTAAACCGATAAAAGCCGTAAATTATACTCACGTTGCGTCATTATTCTGGACAAAAATAAATAAATATTTTATAGAATTTTTAAATAGTTGGCGTTAGAAAATAGTAAAGTTCGTTGTAATTGAGATACTCGAATTTCATATAAATCTTAGGAACATCCATATTGAGGAGATGTGATTCAAACCAGACGTGCCATACAGCTGATGCTGCCCTTGATTTGGTGCAGGTAAATTTCACGTTTGAATGAGCCCATGACGACGATTGGTGAATTGACACTGTGGTTATCGAGGTCTTACACCCGTCGATTTGAAACCCCTCGAATTTTTTCTATGGTATATCTAAGCTGAAGTCTATCCCGACAATCCATACACTTTGGATCATTTGGAACCCAATATGTTCGTCAAGCTATCGTTGGCACACAGTTGCAAATGTCGAACAAGCTCCTTCATTTAGTGCATCAGTCGATCAGGTACGCCAGTGTAAAAATAGACCTGAACATTTGTTGTTGTTATGGCAAAGCTATACCTATGGGCTATCGGCGACGGATGGAAGGTATCTTGGTCGGAGGACTTTTTAAGGGGGTTCAAATGCGTATTCACGTTCCATCGGGAGGGAACCGAACCAAACTCCAAACCTTTAGATCGACAGCCACGCGATGGGCCCGAACCCAGGACCCTCACACTTCCCCCGTCTACCTCAGCCAGCTGCGTCAAAAAAGGGTATCTAGATCTGTGGCACGCGATGAACGTTTCGATCGTCCGCCCTCTTGGTGGTCGTTAAGTCGAGCGATGGCAACGGCTGCCCTTTTTTCAGCATTGGGCAATCTATTCAGCTGTTCTCGCATTCTTCCATTTTTCAGCAGATGTCAGTGCTGTTAAAAATAATCGCGACAATTTTTTTGTACGGTAAATGACGTGCCGAAAAGTAAAGGATTCTCGTGGAGCTAGGTCACCCGCAACTGTTTTTATAGAAATCCAATCTATTCTTCGTGACTGGCAACAGTCAAAATATCAGAGTTTGATGTTCCCAGAGCGGGAACACTGCGCGTTAAAGGGTTAATCACTCGGTCATGGTAGGGACCTTGAACATTTAATTGGTGTTTTGTTCCGAAGAAAACTGCGTTGGATGTAAAATAAAGCAAAAGTTTAACCTTAATTTGTAATTAAGTTAATAAGTTAAAGATATATTAGACCGTTGCTGATTTATTTAAATTTTAAATCCTTTAACTTTTAATGAAAACCCTTTCGGACGCCACTGCTTCATTTGTGGCTCTCTTTTGAATACAAGCCTCTTCAAGAAAGATTAAAAAAATTCATTTCTTGATTAGCATTTCACTTTTTCTTTCCAACGAGACGAGGCCTCGAGTAATTTGGCCATCAGGTAAGCCATCGCTTTACACCTGGCGTTCTTTGACAAACCTATATGCTCTTCACGTAATCTCCAGATTACCCTACCTGCCGTTCTTCGACGTTCTCTTGACGCTGGTAGAATAAAAGGCATACTGATGTCGGGAAAAGATTTTGAAGGATGAACTCGCCGTAGATAAGGACATCTGAGTTATGCGGATTACGCTTTTGGAAAGTTATAATATAACCCTCAATGAAATTCAATGCAGTAGGTTTCTCAAACCCAGACAGAAGCTACGAAATAAAAGGGAGTAGGAAAGAAAAAGAACAGTTCCATGGAAGAATGTTCGAAGCACACTGACCGAGGTACGTGTTCTGGAAGAAATAGTTTTATTGAGATTTAACGATTACTTTCGTTTTATTTTTTTTTCCCTCTCTCTTTTTTTAAGAACGAAGTGGCTTACGATGTGTTCGTGTATCGTGCACATGAGAAAAGAAAATGGCAATCAAATTCATCACGTAAAATGATCTTTCTTTACATCTTTTCTTGTCTAAAATATGTGTGACAGATGGGTGTGAAGACTTTATTCAATAAATACATACTCAGTCTCACGGACAAGTAAATTTATGAAGGAAATAATGAAAATTAAATCATGAAAGATCCCGCAGTGGTCTGGTCGCTAAACTCCGTTCCTATAAGAACACGGCAAGTGAAGCAGCATCCAGCTTGGCCAGTGCTTGGGAGGGTCATCTCCCTCTCGGCTCGTCCGCTGTGGAAGCGTGTACGCTAATGGGAGCTGGTGCACGTAAAATCCGTCGTGGCTCCAATGTCCTCCAAGTTGTTAAACGATACCTCTGGGGGTGTCAATTTCAGGTTGTGGTCGGTCTTTCATCTGGAATCGGTTCAAAATTAGCCATCAACAATTAGAAGTTCAACCCCCTCGGGGGCAATGGCACTCCTCTTTCCATGGATAGTGTCTTCTATCCATGGACACAACAACAAATCATGAAATAATTACTGATTCACTTGTTTGACTTATATGAATTTAAAATTAACCTGTTCACTTGCATAGTTGTTAGCAACCGAACTGCAGGTACTTTCTCCGAGCCCAGGATCCCCTTCTGTCATTGATCTTTGAATGCCCTGTTGGATCTTGAGTGCATTCAAAGACCAATGTCGAAGATATTTTTTGATTTGTGGCATTACGGCCGATTATCTACTCGAGGGATCTAGGCCGAAGGGGGGGGGGCTTTCTAAGAGGCCATAACGCATATCTACGCGAAGTTTCGGAGAAAAACCAACTCCATACGGCTAGGTTGGACCACCCCAACGCGACCTGGGTTTGAACCAGGCACTTTCCGTCTTCCAATTGAGAGCGCTATACGCTCGGCCACTGGTCGGGAAAAAAAAATGCCGAGAAACAACTCTCAGAATTTCTGGTAGCAATGGTTGGAAAACGTCACCAAAGCAAATAAAACAACTTCCCTAAATTATTATTTTCATCGTGGAGTGTAATATGTGAGAGCTATTTTGTGAATCCCTGCTAAAAATTTATCCCCAAGCCTTTTCTATGGTAAGCTTGCTGTCATACACTTGAGAAGTGCTAATTTTATTTTATGTGAAGCAGATTAATGTATCTAAATTGCACTGTAAACAGCGCCTTTAGCCAATGCATTAGAATTTTTTTCCCAGTAAAAAACTGTGAATTTCATGTACATCATTTTTTATTTGGAAATTGGTGTTACATGTACGTACAGTTTAACACATATTGAATTTTGTAGCTATTTACGACGATTTGCAGCCGTTGTAACACTGATAAACAGCTCGAAATTTTAAGCATGAAATTTTCAACTTCGTTGGAATGTGCTAATAATTTTAGTAGAGTATTCTTTGTAGACTGATTAGTTCTATAAAATGCGTCGGTCAAAACTCGTCAACAGATGCGTAATCCCGTAGTATTCATCCCGTAGTAGTCCCGTAGTAACAAGGTATTCAACATTGAAGTCTCGAAATTCGAATTTCGGCCTTATATAGATGCGTTTACTAGTAGTTTTGGAATAATCTACCATTCTTAAAAGCTGTATGAGCCTTTTGAGACTCTAAATAGAATTATTACCACTCATATCGAAGAATTGTAATCGTTTTACTACATCTGGGACTATGCTAGGTTTGGTATAAATTTAGGAACAAAGTCTACTAGAAGTATGTACTGAGATTTGTAATTTTTAGAGCAATGTTTCATCTTTTTGTTACCTAAATGTAAAATAATTATTGAAACTACAGATATTCATTTCAAACATCACTTTCTTACTTCATTGAAGGCTGCAGATCATTATACTATCTCATAATCAGTTTAGTCTCTCTTTCATTTCTCTCGGTTTTAACGGTAACACCCAGTTAAACGTGAAAATAATTCTACATTCCGTTTAAAAGGAAAATTTTCCTTTTCTCTTTTGAGATTTTTCTCTTTTTTCTTGCCTGTGAAACAGGAATTTTGATGTGGGTTTAGTTGGATCACGTTTATTTTCTACTTCTTGCAGCTTCTCGAGCTTGTGGAGACCAACGACAGAATTATAAATCATGCCGAACACATCGATTACGAAGTACTCTCTTCTCATCATCAAATAAGCACCATTGAAAACATCCATGGAACACTTACAGAATGATGAGAATTCTTGGAGCTTTTCCTTTTATACTCATAATCACAACAAAAGAACGCGATTATGCAAATAAATGCATTTCATTCGGTGATCAGCGCCAACAGTTTACTTGGTGGCGACTTTTGGTACTAATTTTTTCTTCTGTAAAAATCGAAATCCCATGTTCCATTGACTATGCTATTTAGTCTATGGATTCCCCTCCTCTTGGTAGTTCGTTTTTTGTTTTTCAGATCATTATCGATATTAGTATAGTAATTGATTTATTAAAGTATTTATTTAATTTTTTTTCTCAGATAAAAGAATCTTTATGGATTATTTTTTTTTCTATAAAGAAGTACTAAAATTTTGTAGCGGAAAGGTTAACCCTTTGATGGACAATCATTTTTATCACGTTCTCTAGTTTTTTAAAGTTACCGTTAGTGGTGAATTAAATTCTGACACTAATTTTGAGAATAATATTTTCCCCCCTTAAAATCATACATAAAAATGTGAAACATTTACATGTTATCCTTCAATAAAATCAAGTTTATAAATCGTGAAACAGAAATAAGAAAACTGATCCATGCTTGTGTGTTTTCCCCATTGACAACGAAAAGTTTAAACTACAGGTGGTTTCACCACGAAAAAAACAAAACAAAAACTGAACATTAAGGAGTAAAGTATATGTTTAGGGACTGATTTATGGCATGGCATTTGGAGAAAGCGCCCTGAGCCCCCAATATTTGTTAAATTTGCGTTGCGACAGATCCCCCTCGCGCACTCTATTTGCAGCCCCTGATTGGAAAGCAATCCTAAACATTAATGATACAACGGTTGTCAATCTGGCCGGATACCGAATATCCGACCAAACTTTCAACCGGATATCCGGTTATCCGGCAGGAGTATGTTTTCTTCTTTTTCTGTTTTATTTTCACTAGTTTTCTTTGATCATTCAGCTGTTACTTTTTTTCTTTAAATTTTCTCATTATTTTCGAATATTTTAAATCAAAAACCAGAATTCTTTTTAGGATTGCTTCCATGAAATTAGCACCAGTTTTACTGCAATTAAAGCTGATAGAAATAACAATGCCATTGATGTTCTCCTTCAAGAGTTAGATAAATATCTTAAAAAAATCAGCTCTTGAAAGAAAAACATCTTCATTCAACGACGGCGAGTCAAAATCTATATCCGTCTGTTGTGTCCCTAAACTTACTGTGGAATGAAATCAACGCCCATTTATTAACCTTTTTCAAAAGGCGCTCAGAAGATTAGAAAAAGGCTGTAAATGGGCCACAAAAGCAAATATTTATAATAAAATTTATAGGGATGCACCGAATATTCGGTTGGTATTCGGTATACTGCCTATTCGGCAGACAAACCGAATATTCGGTTCGGCCGAATACTTAAATATTCGGCAACCGAATAGTAAACAAATTTAAGTATTCACCAATCGGTAAACAAATACAGATTTTTTATATCATGAATGAAAGATATAGTATAGTACCACAGTACTAAATTGATTCAAGTTGTTAGATACTAATATCACATGTGAATAAGTGTTAGAAACCCTTAGAAAGTCCTCCTACCAAGGCACCCCCATCCTTGGCAGATAGCCCTAACATAGCGTTCCACAATCACAAAAAAAACTAATATCACAATGAAATTAGTTTTAATGTTAAGAGAAAACACACAGATGTTAAATTTGAATTTTGTTGCCTTTCAATTTTTCTGAAATCTTATGACACATTACAGTAACCTTGCTATTACTAACTGATTTAAATTTGAAACAGGAACCAGAAAAAGAAAACTCATAACATTAAGTGTTCATAAATATGGAGTCATAAATATATAAGTCATAAATATGTAAAGTCAATTAACTGCTAATTTTTTTTAGTAAAAATTAGCAGCATTTAACTAATATTTAAAAAAATTATTAATAATATATAAAGGAAACACACTTGGATATTAAATTTTGCAGCAATTTAATTTTTTAAGTTTTACACCATATGAAATATTAAAATAAATAAAAACTTTGGAAAAAAAAAAACACACGTAAGAGGTTACTTATAAGGCAAACGATCGTTTTGACCAAAAAATTCTTCCGGTCTTCATCAGACAAGCCCTTCCATCTTACTGAGCAGAGGGAACTGATTTTTTTTTCACAAAGTTTTTATTTATTTTATCATTTAACACCAGTATTTTGAGTGTTTTTTCATATGAAATATTGTTTAAGTAAAAACTAATTAAATTAGTCATTGCAGTCAAAATTTAATAACGGTTTAATAAGTTTAATAAATTTCAACCAAGTATTCGGTATTCGGCCGAATATTCGGTTAGAATTTTAACCGAATATTCAGTATTCGGCAAAATATGGTATTCGGTGCATCCCTAAAAATTTGACTTTTCATACATACAATACAGATTAGATAATATTACACAATATATCCCTAAGGAAGGAAGGAATATTTGTACTTTCAAATGAGTAAACCTAAAACAATCCGCATTCTTTCCCCTAGCAGATAGTATAAATTTTTTAAATTATATTTTACATGTAAATGGAAGAAAAGCAACAAATGAAAATAAAAATAAATAAATAAATAATTCTAATTTGTTTATCACTAATTTTATCTGTAACTTAACAATTTTTTGTAGAGCATTTTTTAATTAGAAATACTCATTATTTCTTCTCGTTATGAATTCACTATTTACGTTTATTAATTATTTATAACATATGTTTTGCATATGTTTTGGGATAAAATAATGCTCTCGAGCATTACAGTATACAAAGACCATCAAGTTACGATATCTACGAAAATAAAAGTTTATCTAAACGACGAGTAGTAAAAAACAAGCATTTATTGGTAATTGGCTATTAAAGCAATGGGCTAAAAAATAAACTGTTATTATTAATATATTATAAATAATTCCAGCTTTTTCTTTTACAATTAGTGTACTCAATTAGCATGCGATTATTTACTAATTATTAATAATTATTATATACTAGCCGCCAAGGCTGCCAGCTTCGCCGTCCCATACCTTAACTGTTCTTTATACTCAGTGAGGTGTTGACTCAATTTCTGAACTCATTTCAGTAAAAATCATGTTTCTTTGTTCTAACAGTATTTGTCATAAATTTTATTTAGGTTAGGGTTGCTACACATTTTGGGTGTCCTTATAAAAGCCGATGTTGAAATAGCCAATGGCTAAAAATGTGCTTTAGCCCAATGCAGGGTGACATTTCTTAACATGGCGATGAATGCGCCAAGTATTGTCAATCATAAGCGTAAAGTTTTCAAAATTATTGGGGGGGCCGGGCCCCACAACCACATATATTCACGTCAGTGGCGTATATACATATATATGTGAGTTGCAAAAGTCGTAACCCCTCCCCCTCATGAAAAATTTCTGGCTACGCCACTGATTGACGTACATATAACTTACTCATAGTTGCCAACTACTACGGAATATAATTAACCACTTTTTCTACATGATTTTTTGGCTTAAAATACAGCAAAATTTTTGTGATGCGCGAGCGAGCTGGTTACTATTTTGAAAAAAATAATTAAAAAATAGACTGTTTACAAAAAGTGGTTAGTTATATTCCGTAGTAGTTGGCAGCTGTGACTTACTATATATATAAGTGTAAATTATTCGAGGCGCTCGATCTCTATGGGTCCATAGAATTCCTGACCAATGTAAGGTAAGTATCATTGTTAGTATCTTCCTACCATGTTATAAGTTAAAAATAGAAGCAAAGTAAAAAATCCAAAGGAGGAAAAAAAAACATTTTCGATGAGATAGTGCATTTTAGACACATCTGAACTTTTCTTCATTTCATACTTTACATTACGTAATCTGATTTTAATTAACCAGAGCCTGGCGAGGGCAGCTTATAGTTACATTTTGTGTTACAGGGCGTCACAATGAATACTAAATCATGATTGAAATCAAAAGAAGAAAATTTTTAAAAGTACAAGTAAAGGTTTTTTTTTTTAAACATTTGTAAATGGCGTGAATACTTTTTTATGTTAGGTATAAATTAGTTTTCTGTATTTAGTTATTATTCTGTATAAATTATTGGGTGGGCTCAGCCCCTATTCACAATTTATTGGGGGGGCTCGAGCCCCACGGGCCCATATAACTCTACGCCTATGTTGTCAATTCGATATTCTAAAGCTGTGAAAAAGTCCGAAAGATTTTGCATTTTGTGTGTCCATTATAGTTATCTAGTAATTTAGCTGCTGCGTGATCGCACATGCGTTATTGTTATTGCACTGATGTTTACATCTAGCTGTTGTCGTTCGAAGCGTGGAAATAGCGTCGATTTTGGTACCGCATACTTTAGCGTATTATATTGGGTTGGCAACAAAGTAATTGCGTTTTTCCCGTATGTCAATATTTCGCCTGGCCAAAACTACTGAAGTTAATTATGCGAAATTTGGCACGTACGTGAGTTCTTCAACATAGGTGCTAGATCAGAGAGCATTTTCCAAAATTCGTAATCTTAGGGGGGGGGGGGGTAAGGGGACAAAAAGTTCTTTTCACATATCCCGCGTGATCTCAAATAAAAATAGAGATATCCGTGAAATTCTTTCTGTAAAATACAGCAGTCACGAATACCTAAAAATTAATTTCAGGACATTTTTAATAGTGTCCTCTAAGGAGGATAGAAGCGAAAAAAGGGGGAGGGTGGCCATCTTTTATGGACGAAAAAAAAATACTGCCAGTGAAATTCTTACTTTAAAATGTAACAAATATGAATCGTATGTTCAGGCACAGCTTACCTGTAATTAAAAACTGGTTGAAAACTTATTTGCTTGAATTTTATACAAGAAAACGCAGTTACTTTGTTGCCAACCCTATATAAGTAGATATACTTGCTCCACTTGACGTCACTGAGTGTTAATTTGGATTTTCGCACATGCGTTATTTTTATTGCACTCATGTTTACATCTAGCTGTTGCCGTTCGAAGCGTGGAAATAGCGTCGATTTTGGTACCGCATACGTTAGCATATTATATAAGTAAAATCCTATAGTACTCGTAAACAAACTTAAAAAATTGATTGAATGAATACTTGAACCACCATTTTTATTCGTGACTTAGGATACACAAGTTAATGCCTGTTCCATGAAAGGAAAAATACGGATCTTCAAATTATTTTTTTATATCATTGCAACAATGAACGATAATTTTTATTTTTTTAAATGATCCAAACATATATCATAAGTTTTAGAAAAAAATTTGGCTTTTTAATTATACTTATTTTACACTAGTGGTCAAAAGTATTGCAAGTTTGAGAAATCTAACCGTCTTTTCAAGAATAAGCCCAGAAAAAATGGACAGGAAATTTGCCAGATTTAAATATTTTTGAGAAAAAATGTAGTATAATTGGAAAGAATACATCTGAAAATCACCCAAAAGCAGAATGAGAGCTTTTGGAACCCATCATTTAAGTTGGCACCCTGAAACACCGAAGAAAGTGTTGTAAAACAGTGTGGATTCCCTATCTAAAAGAGTGGCTGTTGTGATCCAAGTCAACGCTGCTCAGCAACGTAATAAATGATCTTTAGTTCAATCGCATTTATTTATTATCCAATTTTTGCAGAAGACATTGAAATTAATTCTTTATTTAATTTTATTCGGGCAGGCCAAAAAGGATTACGATTTCTATAATCCTAACTAATATTATAAATGCGAAAGTGAGTTTGTTTGTTTATGACGCTTTCACGCCTAAACCGCTGAATCGATTAGGATGCATTTCGGTTTAGATATAGATGGGACCCTGTAGTTGGTAATAGGGTCCCATCCTTAGAATTTATATTTTTAATTACTTTTTTAATTATTAATTGAAAACCGTTTTTACGTTGCCATGCTTGGCCCGTATCATATGATTCGTGTTTTGAGCTAACAAGAATGCTATTACTTGGTGTTTTTGGCCTACCCCTTGTACCACCCGAAACGTACGTCTTGCACTATTTTTTATAGTATATGTATGTTTTATCAAAGTTTTTTTCTTAATTTTATTTTGATAACATTAACACAAGCTCGAAATTCGTAACCCCCCCCTTATGAAAAATTTCTGGCTACGCCCCTGGTAACACCAATCGCCTAAAAAAAAAGCATGCATAAAAAATGTAACAATATTAATAAGAATATTAATAAAACTAAGACCATTTCTTAGCTCAGTAATGCCAATTGGAGTTGAGTAATTTACTAGTTTTTTCTTTTTGTTTTCAATCAAAATTAATCCGAATTTCTTTGCAACAATTAATTAATTAACTAACTTTAAATAAAATGAAAAATTACTTTTTCTCAATAATCAAGTTCCAACATGTATTTCTCTCAGAGGTTGCGTCACTGGGGGCAGTACAAGATGTGCGCTACTCTGAAACCAATGGCAAGATTAACTCTGTATATTTTATTCGCATTTACATATCTTTTATTATTCTTTTTTTCATTAAGTACATTACACCCTGAGAAATGCTCCCCTTAAAAAGAAAAATTTTTCATTTTTGTTAACTTAAAATTTTAATCACAGAATTTATAAAGTAGCTTACAATCTTGTTCGGCTGAAAAATTCAAACTCTGATTAAAAATTAAAGTTATAAAAATGATAAATTATCTTTTTAAAGTGGCGTTTGTCAAGGTGCACTGTACTTAATGTGAAAAGAATAATCAAACAATGTGTAAATGTAGAGTGGGAATAAAAAAGTTAAGTTGTTTGTTTTAGGTCACATCGTCTACGACGCATATTATGCATATTGATTTAAGCCGAATTTTAACAAACATCTTTTTCATTTTGTGACTTAATGTGACTAAATTATTTACTTATCTATTTATTTATACTTCTAAAAGTGAGGGTATCAGGAAGTTTTAACCCTTTGAGGCGCAACCCTTTCCCAATGCTAAAAAAAGGGCAGCCGTTGCCATCGCTCGACTTAACGACCAGCAAGATGGCGGACGATCGAAACGTTCATCGCGTGACACAGATCTAGAGACCCTTTTTTGACGACAGCTGGCTGTGCGCACAGCCAGCTGTCGTCAAAAAGGGTCTCTAGATCTGTGTCACGCGATGAACGTTTCGATCGTCCGCCGCACAGCCAGCTGTCGTCAAAAAAGGGTCTCTAGATCTGTGTCACGCGATGAACGTTTCGATCGTCCGCCCTCTTGCTGGTCGTTAAGTCGAGCGATGGCAACGTCTGCCCTTTTTTCAGCATTGGGAAATCTATCTAGCTGTTCTCGCATTCTTCCACTTTTCAGCAGATGTCAGTGCTGTTCAAAATAATCGTGACATTTTTTGACATGAAATGACGTGATAAAAAGTAAAGGATTCTCGTGGAGCTATGTCACTTGCAACTATTTTTTTAGAAATCCAATCTATTCTTCGTGGCTGGCAACAGTCAAAACGTCAGAGTTTGGTGTTCCCAGAGTGGGAACACTGCGCGGTAAAGGGTTAAAGTAGATGGAAGTTTATAAACATTAACGAAAATTGCACATTGAATCACCAAAGCAGTGATGATAACTCACATGGGAAGGAGCTTGAGCTCTTGGATGCCACTGTGGGTGGGGCACGTGTAAAAAGAAGTCTTCTTTTTGTTATTTTTGTTCTTCTCAAATGAGTGAACAAAACTTTTATTGCCATAAAAGCTACTAGCAGATGACTGACAAGGCAAATACTTCCTAAATGTGGTATTTTCTCTGTATCTACGCTTGAAAAAATAAGTTTTCAGTAGATTTAAATGCTATTAGGAAAACCTCTCTACCGTACAACAATAATGTCTGGAAACTCAACTCTCTCAATTTAGGAATCATTTTCTGGCAGTGGCATTCGATGATTCTCTCAAGACAGCAATGTTGAAGGATTGTTTTTACTTTCGTTCCCGGTGAGATGTTATCTCCAGTTATGTGTTCAGCATATAGAGGGTTTTTTTTTTTTTTTTTTTTTTTTTGCTTGTACTCGATCCCTTCTTTGTAATCATGTTGCATCGTAGAAAAGGGCATAAATTACACTTTAAGTGCAAGAAATATATTCGAAAACTGGGGATTTCAGTTGAATCCTTCGCATTCTGTTTTAGTACTTTTAAGATAAAGTTAACCCTTTAACGTGCAGTGATCCCGCTTTTGGAACACCCAGCTCTGACGTTTTGACTGTTACCAGTCACGAAGAATAGATTGGATTTCTATAAAAATAGTTGCGGGTGACAAAGCTCCACGAGAATCCTTTACTTTTTAGCACGTCATTTCCCGTCAAAAATGGTCACGATTATTTTTAACAGCACTGACATCTGCTGAAAAATGGAAGAATGCGAGAACAGCTGGATAGATTGCCCAATGCTGAAAAAAGGGCAGCCGTTGCCATCGCTCGACTTAACGACCAGCAAGATGGCGGACGATCGAAACGTTCATCCCGTGCCAGAGATCCAGAGATCCTTTTTTGACGACAGCCGGCTGTGCCGGGCACAGCCAGCTACGTTAAAAAAGGGTCTCTCGATCTGTGGCACGCGATGAACGTTTCGATCGTCCGCCATCTTGCTGGTCGTTAAGTCGAGCGATGGCAACGGCTGCCCTTTTTTCAGCATTGGGAAAGGGTTGCCGCCTCAAAGGGTTAATAAGTGGCTTGGATTCTGATTTTTAGGCCATCCATGCTGTAATTGCCGTAAATATGCTTTGACTTCTGCAAAATTTATGCACGATGATTAAAAATTTGTGTCAATAACGTAAAGGTTGGACCAAAAAGATTCAGAATCACATACAAATGTGGGGCCGGAAACGTCGTCTTTATTTACGTGTTACTAATGATGACTTTGGAAGAAGTGTTGAAGTAACAGTGAACTTTCCGACCTTCGTATGTCAAATACTAATGCATTTTTCACAGAAAACGCTTCACTAAAATTGGTGGTTTACAAATTATGTTTCATTTCACTGTTGAAAGACTCTGAGAAAGGCTATTGCTTATGAAACTTGATTGAGAATTTAGACAAATACTCCAAGAGGACATAAATAAAAAAATTGCATCACAACACACATAAACAGGTACTTATCAAACAGTAGGATCGTTTCGGCCGAAAAAAATTTTCAGCCTTCTTCATCTGTCAACAGCTACCCTCTGCGACACATTCTGCTGACAGCTGAAGAAGGATGAAAACTTCTTCAGCCGAAACGATAATACTGTTTTGAACTGCCGTGGTAGCCCAGTGGTTAAGGCGTTGGACTCGTAACCTGAAGGTTGTGGGTTCGATACCGGCGTACCACTAAAGACCACCATGTACATGCGGCGTACGTGCACGTTAAATCCGTGGTTCCGAAAGTCCTCTCGGCAGTCGCTAGCAGTTTCCGAGGGGGTGCCAATATTCAGAAGTCCCCCCACCTTCTGATGAGGTTCTAAATTGTGGCGGGAAATTTCGGGAAGGACGTATATGTAGCTCTAAGCGACACATTCAGTGACGCGAGCTGTCCTCTCCTGGCAAACAATCTATAGATTATTAACAGGCAAATGAAGACGACGTTTCCGACGCCACATTGCTATGCGATTCTGAATCGTGTTGGTCTCCTCTATCACCCTTTACATTTCTGGCATAATGTTTTGAATCACCCTGTATATGTTATTGGTATACCATATTGCAGTGTTTCTCTGACTGTTTTTTTATGGAGCATTAATACTCCGCGCGAAGGTAGAAAGCGCCTCTTCGAAAAGTTATTTAATTTTTATTTCTTTCATTTTTGTCAATTGAACTTTGATGTTTCCAATAGGATCACACAGCAAAAAAGTTTTAACTCCACTGTTGTATAGTTTTTCCTGTGAGAATAATTATGTTCGATTCTGTCACGTTTGTGGATATAAAACCAATCTGTGACACCAATTTCTAAAAAAAGTCCATAGATAAATTCCCATAATCACTCTTAAGTTTATCGAGATATTAAGTACCAATAAACTGGCGATCGCTGTGCATGATCTTACTTCTTCTTGGAGTTCAGTTATTCTAATCTTGTGGATGTCTTTCGGCATTATTTGTGAATTAAATCTGTCGAGCAGTACAAATTTTTCTTGTGGTTATCTCAGTGGCGTAGACAGAAACTTTTCATTGGGGGGGGGGCGGTTACGACTACTGCAACTCACATATATGCATACATGTGTGTGATAAGGGAATGAAGAATATACATTTTGTATGGCAAAAAATTCCTCATGGGGTGGTTATGACCCCCTTAACACCCCCCTTGGCTACACCCCTGGGTCATCTTCTTTTAAAAATCAGCTACTTAACCCAACAACGTAAGGATTGAGATCGATTATATCGACAGCTGCACTTCGACAGATCCGGAGGGGGGATGTCCCTCCCCCGAAACTATAAGTTCAAACTATAAAATATCGACTTATTTTGTAAATTAAATGCATTTGTAAAGAAAGAGACAAAAAATGCCCACTCTCAGAAAACATTTTTTTTTACCTCTTCAGCCACATCTACTTGTGTAACTAAGTTGGGTTTAAGGTTAAGCCTTCCTTGTTTTTTAACCTCTTTTACGGCCGTATTCACCAAACACTTGACACGCGGATTAAATCAAACTCGCGTGTTAAAGTCATCGGTACGATATCTTACCGATGACTATAACACGCGTTTCAGGATTAAACTGCGTGTCAAATGTTTAGTGAATACGGCCGTTAGAAACGTTAGATTTTCTATCCAATAACAAGAGACAAAGACAGACTTTTTGGAGCCCAATACTTCTCCAGAAACCTAATCCAGTTACGTTAATACCGCATTTCTTTTAAAGAAAAAGTTAAATTTTCTTTCTTTCTTTTTTTTGTTTGAATTCAAAGTAAATATTTTGTAGTATCCTAACTAATATTATAAATGCGAAAGTGAGTTTGTTTGTTTGTTTATGACGCGTTCACGCCTAAACCGCTGAATCGATTAGGATGCATTTTGGTTTAGATATAGATGGGACCCTGGAGATGGTTATAGGCTACTTAGAATTTTAGAGTTTTAACTACTTTTTTAATTATTAATTAAAAACCGTTTTTACGTTGCCGTGCTTGGCGAGTTTCGCCCGTATGATCCATGTTTTGAGCTAACAAGAATGCTATTACTTCAATAAAGAAGCACGTGCATCTGAAAAACATTAAATAATACGGAAATTATGCCAGTTTTATGCCAAATCTATCTATCTCTAATAATAAAAATGAATGTTCTCCAGACAAATCTACAGAAAACAGAGCTTTGAAAATTTGAGCACGCCTGGACCCATGACTTCGGTAAAGTGTACCTGAGGCTCGGAAATTTTAATTACTTTTCTAACTATTAATTAAAAACCGTTTTATCGCCCGCACAAAATGATTTATGCTTTTGAAATAAAGAAGAAATTCTATTTGCAAAATCACATGCATTTGGAAAACGTAAATAAGTATGGAAAATTTGTTGATTTTACGCAAAATTAAAAAGCATAAATAAAGAAAAGTATACTTACGTATTATTCCGGCGGTCCGCCAAGACGAGCGATTTTTTCCCGAGATAAATGCCGGACACATGAAATTATTAATGGTTTTGAATACGATTGGCAACAGTTTGGCAACTCATTTGACGAAAACACAGTTTGGCGGGAATGACCGCCGGGATAATACGGAAGTACCAAGAAAAGTAAGTCCAGATGTGTTTCTTAAACTTCGTAAATTTCCATATCCTACCAATAATATAAATGTGTACGTTTATCTGTTTGGATGTTTTTCAATGAATCACACAAAAATGGTTGGAAAAATTTGTAATGAAGATAGCTTATGCCCTGGATTAACATACAGGCAACCTTTCAAGCATATAGCATAAATAATTCTTTTACAAAGACACTCAAAATAATGCTAATGCATTGCGCTGTATGAAATTTTGTAGCTACTAAACCGATTTTAAAACTTTTTTCACTGAAAGTCCTAGGCCTATATGGTCCTAGACCTATAGGGTCCCAGACCTATATGGGGAATTCCTGTGTGTGGAATTTTCTAAGGGATCCTAGCCCGTATTTTCGCGAGGTTTTGGAAAAATACACTGAAAACTGCGAGCGGCTAGGTCGACAGGTGCGACCGGAGTTTGAACCTGGCACCTCCCGCCTTCCAGTTTTGAGAGCAGAACCTCTTAGACACCGGGGGGGGGGGGACCCTGAGTGCTATAGGCTACCTTTTATGCATATATCACAAATAGTTCTTTTACAGGGATACTCATAAGAATTACATTACGGTCTATGTGTATCTCTGTAAGTATTGAACCGATTCCAAAACTTTTTTCACTGATAGTAAGCTACACTATTCTTGAGTATTATAGGCTAAAATTAATGCATGTAGCGCAAATAGTTCCTTTACAGGAACACTCAAAATAATTCTAATACATTACGCTCTATGGGCATCTCTAACTACAGAAACGATTCTAAAACTTTTTCGCTAATAGAAAGCTGCACTATTCCTGATTAACATAGGCTAAAATTCATGCATATAGCATAAATATTTCTTTTACAAGAACACTCAAAACAGTTCGCAAATACTGTTGTAACTGTCTCTATTCGCCAAATGCCTCAAAAAAATCTAAATTTAGTAATTCTGCATACTCTTATTTTAAATGAAGTATACTACCATGCATTATACTTCATTTAAAATAAGTCAAAAAGGAAATAATATTTAAATGCAGTTTCTTTAGACACAAACATATTTGTTATTCACACATGCTTCGTTTCTCTCGGGACCTAATTCTAAAGCCGACGCGGACGAAGTCGCGGGTAGCCGCTAGTAAGTTATATTTTAAAAACATAATGCATTTTGTATTTGATAATGAACAGTGGAAGCTGGTAAAGTGACTATTTTTCTAAAGAGACTACCTGCCTATAGTAACTAGTTTAGTTATTCCCAAGGGTGGTCGCAGTAGACAGGCTCCTCTGTACAGTAGAACACCAATTATACGAATCAATCGGGACCGGACGCCATTCGGATAATTGGATTTTTTTCCTGAAAAAAAGGGCCTAATATGTATTTTAATTAATTACTGCGCGTATGTATGTTGAAAATAAGAGAAAAAACTATTTTTAAAGAGCTTTTAATTAATTGAATGAAATGGCAGCACGTTTACATGTTAAGCGTACTTACAAGTGCTAGTACAGTGTGTACTTACCGTACTGTAAGTCATTGCTCGTGCTGTGCCTACTTTAACTTCGTGGAGGGAAGGACAATAGCGCGATTAGACAGAATCGTTATTTTGCGAATCGCAGTGCGTTCCAATCTAATTTTTTTCCCCCCTGAAATTCTGAAAGCGATTCGGATAGTCGGAGTTCGGATAGTTGGAGTTCTATTTTACTAAGTATAAAATATTATATATTGTATTTTGTCAATTTTAAGTATTTATTAAATATAATAAGCATGTAAAAATTATTATTTATGTTCAGCTAAAATATATTAATGATACTATTGTATGTTTTAAGGAAAACATACAATAGTTTAGTAATATATTTTAATTGTATTAATTAATTAAATATATTAATTATATTGATTAATTGGTCTTTACTAATTATTATAATAATTAAATATTTTGTATTTGACTATGAAGCAAATTAATGGCGTAATGAGATTCAGAAACTCTTTTTTAACCCTTTGAAGAGCAAGCATTTTCACATAACTATAGAAGACCAACTGGGCAGACTGCCTAACGCTGAAAAAGTGCAGCCTTTACCATTCATCCATTTAACTACCACCAGCAACATGCCAATCGATGGAATCATCCATCTGGTGCCACAGAGCCATAGAAGTTTTCTGACACAGCTGTGGCGATTCGATCGACCGCCATGTTATTGTTGGTAGTTAAATGGATCGATGGCAACGGCTGCACTTTTTGAGCCTACGGACCATTTAACCATGATTTTTTGGAGCCAGCAGTGAATGCGCTGAAACAAGGCGATTTCACAGAGTCACCACGTCAAATTGTTAAAACTATGGTTTTAACAACCTCGATGTTGTTCAATCACTTACCGTACATTTGGTTAGATATAAAACCCTGATCTTGGTTCAAGCTTTAACCATATAATTGGTTAAGAGAAAAATCCTATATATTGGTTCAAGCTTTAACCATATAATCGGTTAGAGAAAAATCCTAGATCCTGGTTCAACGTTTCCCCGCAAAAATAGTGCTTGAGGAAGCACCGCTAAAATGGTGAATCCTAGCACCACATGTTTCAAAATATCGGTTGCAGCTAAATTCGCACCTGAATTTCGGTGAAACTTTGAACTATTTTTTCTAACAGTGCACCCGTTATCAGTTTGCTCAACAGATTTAATTCAGTTTTCGGTTTAACGCAACCTACTCTGGACAAATAGGCGAGGACAACACTTCCTCAGTTTTTACAGGTGTGGGATGTACGGCCAAGGTCGAAAACTACAACGCCCGTTGATCTAATTATTCGAGACATTCTTGAGCTGCTTTTCTCTGGGCGCTCTTGTTGACTCAGCCTCTAGTGAGCACGATTAATGTTGTTTCAGTCGTTTGTCGTTATTGTAATGTGCGTCATTTCATTTTTCTTTTGCACGAGGACTCTTGTAATCGTTGAATCGGAGAAACTAAGACACAAGTGTTTAGTAAAATCTATCTGTGTGAGCGGTATCCTTCGGCTACGATTATTTTATCCGCTTTGCACGTTTTTTCGTTTTATCCGGAGAATTATTTAGCGATGTGATGTAGGTAAAAATAACATTACTGAGCTACGTATATACAAGGTAATTCAAAATGCAGGGCTTCAAACCATATTTTTTTTCGTTCCGGTTCAACTAACAATAAATATATCGGTCAGTGTTGTTAAAAACCCGGTTTTTTCAGAAAAAATCCAACCCACTGGGTTTTTTCAATATTTTTTTTTTTTTTGGGGGGGGGGGGGGTTATCAGGTTTTTTTCAGAGGAAGTGATGGGGTTTCAGAATATTTGAAAAAAATTTTGCTTATTACTAAATATAATTTTAAGCAACTAATTGATCACAAAAATCCATTATAAATAAAAAATGGTTAAAGTAATAGTAATAACTAATTAAAATTATTAATCATACATGAAAAAACATATAAATCAATAACAAAGACAACCCCAATCATAATTTTCTCTTATATAAACTGACTATTAGTAATAATTTTAACAGTGATATACTAGTGCTTAGTTAGAACTTTTAAACTAATGATTTTTTATGGTTAAAAAATCCTTATTCATTTTAATACAGATAGGCATAAAATTTTTTCTCTAGAAATTTTTTATGCCTATGTGAAGTCTTTCTGACTTTTTTTTCCCCTTAGGTAGTGGTGGTGTGGGGGGGGGAGGCAGGGAGCTGTTTATAAACTTTATAAGTGGTGTACGGATGTTAAGAGATGTATTATCTACGCAATTAAAGTCAAATTTTTGAAAAAACCCAGATGGGTTTTTTCAAGAGGAATTTTTTGAAAATACCCACCGAAATTGCATTAATCCGTCGCTGTCACGAAAGGTTCAGATATTGGACTTTGGTGAAATAAAACCTGTAGCCATTTCTTTCTCCAATAAAGTCAGCTTTGTAGCTTACTAATACAGCTACAAAGTAGACTTTATTGGAGAAAGAAATATATAAATTTTTATAAGCCTTCCATACCCGGGAGGGAAATTGGGACACGCTCTGCATTATTATCAAATTAAAAAAAAGAAAATTAAGCAATTGAAGAAATAAATAAAAAGTATATTTATATAAAAGCTAAAATAGAAATCTCTGTTTCAAAATGAATGAGTTTTCTTTAATATACCAGCCTGATTTATTCCATACTTAAATAAAAAGTATGGGATGGCATTTCAAAAGAAACACGATGTTTTATCGTAGATGCAAGCATTACACACAGCATTACACCAAAAGTATCCCTGAACCCCAATCCGATTTTTCCAGTTACTGATGCCGTGAAATTTTGATCTTGCTTAGAAATAATTGCAAAATATTTCGGCTTCCTTGCTCAAGCGAAGCGAAATAGCTGTCTGTCAGCTTGCTAGCACTCTTGTTTCTTTGATATTCACATGCGAAATTTCTTGTACTCTACCATTATTGATGGTAATAGTTAGATTTCATGTTACACTCGTGAAACCCAATTTTAAAATGTCTTGAGATTTAGTAACGAAGCATCAGATAGCAAATAACTTTTATTTGTTGGATGGATAACTAGTTCATCCAATAAAAGAACAACCGAAATTTAAACTGATAACAGTTGCGTTTGTGATCCATTTATTTCCAAC